>CM075958.1:341397027-341704527 GCA_038048745.1 Coluber constrictor foxii
GGGTTTCTTCCCGTGTAATTGCAAACATATTTTTGGAAATATTGGAGCGACGTTTCGATGAAATCTCATTCATCATCATCTGGCTAATGTTCTCGGTAATTTGCAATTACACGGGAAGAAACCCGAGATATCACCTGTACATATATATATATATATATATATATATATATATATATATATATATATATATATATATATATATATATAATATTTTTGCTGATAATTCTATATAAATAAAGGAAAATAGAAAAAAGCTTGTCGGCTATATTATACTGTCTGGATGGCCCATGAGATTGGGCTGAAAGGCAAAAATTGGAGATTTGTGATATCTCCTCCATTCGTGGTTATCCAGGATGACTCAACACAAAAAACATACATACATATATATATATATATATATATTTCTGGAATGATATAGGGTCTCCTCTAGAGCAGAGGGTTGGACTAGAAGACCTCCAAGGTTCCTTCCAACTCTGTTATTCCATTATATGCCATACATGCATACATACATTCATATGTACATATGATCAATAAGATCATATAAAAGTATTTAAAGAATATATGTGTGTATGTGTATATTTGTATATTTATATATAGAAAATCAAGAAATGAAGTAGTTATATATATAGAAATTAATAAAGTATATATTAAACATTTTACTATTACAAATTAATATTAATTATATAATTATATTAATTTGTAATAGCAATATGTATAAAATATACATATATATATATATATGTCATTAGTTTACTTTATTGATTTATTTTGTCTCTATATGTATATCATTACTTTATTTATGAGTCCCCCTGGGGAGAAGGACGGTATATAAGTTGAATTAAATAAATAAATAAATATTGCTTTGTTGATTTTCTATATTAATATATTTCATATTATATTGCCTATACATACATACATATGTATCAGATTAATTAGATAAATAGCTATAGAAGATGATAGATAAATGATAGATAGATAGATAGATAGATAGATAGATAGATAGATAGATAGATAGATAGATGATAGATATGGTAGATGATAGAGAGATTAGGTAGATAGATAGATAGATAGAGAGAGATTATAGATAGATATGGTAGATGATAGAGAGATTAGATAGATAGATAGATAGATAGATAGATAGATAGATAGATAGATAGATAGATAGATAGATAGATAGATAGATAGATAGATAGATAGATAGATACGGTAGGTGATAGATTAGATAGATAGATAGATAGATAGATAGATAGATAGATAGATAGATAGATAGATAGATAGATAGATAGATACATAGATAGATAGATAGATAGATAGATAGATGAGAGATGGATATGGTAGATGATAGAGAGATTAGATAGATAGAGAGAGAGAGAGACAGAGAGAGATGGTACAGAGATGATAGAGATATGGTAGATGATAGATAGAGATAGATAAAGAGATGATAGATAGATATGGTAGATGATAGAGAGATTAGATAGATAGATAGATAGATAGATAGATAGATAGATAGATAGATAGATAGATAGATAGATAGATAGATAGATAGATAGATGGATATGGTAGATGATAGAGAGATTAGACAGACAGACAGAATATTTATATATATATTTAAAATTCCTTTTCACCCTTATGAATGGTATGTGTCTTCCTCGATTGATAGATATATATGTGCTGAGCTTGGTGGACATATTGAAAAACCCGAATGGAAGCGGGTCCAAAGTCCCGGGAGCCAAGAGCCCTTTTTCCTTGCCGGTCCGGCCGGGGCGCTGCGGCCGCAGGTGAGAGAAGCCGCCGCCGGAGTTCCCGACGGGCGAAAGTTTGGCTCCGTGAAGCCGGGCCTGACTTGCCATCGTGGGCTCGTCCTGACAGCCCCCCACGAAGGGGTGTGGAGGAAACGCAGGGCTGGTGAAAGGAGAGCCGGGCAGAGCCGATGCTTATCGCTGGAGGAAAGAAAACGGGGGAGGAGCTCCCGAGTCCCCGTCCAGGGCCAGGAGGTGGGAATGGGGGGGTGATGAAGGAATGCCTCCCTCCGGTATAAAACCCAGGTGAGCGACCGTTGAGGCTCCATGCGGGGTCTTTGCAGCCCATCCGCCGCCGGAGAAGCCATGGAGAGTCTTCGCTGCTTGGCTTTCCTCCTGGGCTACGCCGCCTTTGCAGCCGCAGCTTCGGAAGGTAAGTCTTCCTCGCCTGGTTGTGCCAAGATGCTGCGGTTCTTTCTTTTGCAAAGAATATTTTCTCTCTCTCCCCCCCCCCCCCCTTATTTTGCAATGCTGCTTTTTGGGAAAGTCAGCAGAAAGCTTGATGACTAAGCCCACAGGACAGGAGTGAGGTGGGTTGGGGGGGAGCAGTGTTTATTTTCAGGGGGTTTTTTTTACGCAGATTCGGACTGAGCTGGTTTGGATGTGGTTTCTCCTGCGTGTGGCTACGTCCTGGGGCAATCGCTCCTCTGAGCTTCGCCAAAGCTTAGCTTGTGGGATCCTTGACTCCGCGTGGCCAAGTCGCCCTGCCGTCTCCACTTTGATTCCTCTCCAGCTGCCGCTGTCATAACCCGTCACCTCGATTCTCCGCAGTAGCTCTAAGCGCGCAATGCTGTCACGATGCGCCTTGCATCAGATTCTCCCTGGAAAGAGAGAAAGAGAGAAAGAGAGAAAGAGTAAGTGAGTGAGAGAGAGAGAGAGAAAAGAGAGAAAGTAAGAGAGAGAAAGTAAGAGAGAGAAAAGAGAGAGAGAGAAAGGAGAAAGAGAGAGAGAGAAAAAAAGAGAAAGAGAAAAAAAGAAGAAAAAGAAAAAGAAAAAAAGAAAAAAGGGAGAAAGTAAAGAGAAAAAGAGAAAGAGAGGGAGAAAGAGAGAGAAAGAGAAAAAATAAAGTAAGAGAGAAAAGAGAGAGAGAAAGAGAAAGGAAGAGAGAGGAAGAGAGGAAGAAAGAGAAAGAGAGAAAGAGAAAAAAGGGAGAGAAAGAGAGAGAAAGAGAGAAAGAGAAAGAGAGAGAAAAGAGAGAGAGAGAAAGAGAGGGAGAAAGAGAGAAAGAAAAAAGAGAGGAAGAGAGGAAGAGAGTAAGAAAGAAAGAGAGAACGAGAAAAGGAGAGAAAGAGAGAATGAAAGAAAGAAAAAGAGAAAAAGAAAAAAGGGAGAAAGTAAAGAGAGAAAGAGAGAGAAAGAGAGAGGGAGAGAGAGAGGGAGGGAAAGAGAGGGAGAAAGAGAGAGGGAGAGAGAGAGAGGGAGGGAAAGAGAGCGAGAAAGAGAGAGGGAGGAAGAGAGAGAGAGAGACTGAGACTGAGACTTTGCTTAAAATTCCCGTTGATATTTCTTTCCAAGTATTTCCCACAAAAATTCTGGATTTTTTTTTAAACCTCAATCAATCTCAATTAGAATAGAGCTGGAAGGGACCTTGGAGGTCTTCTAGTCCAACCCTCAGCTCAAGCAGGAGATCCTGTACCATTTCAGACAAGTGACTGTCCAGCCTCTCCTTAAAAACCTCCAGTGAGGAAGCACCCCCAACTTCTGGTGGCAAGCTGTTCCACTGGTGAATTGTCCTCACTGTTAGGACGTTTCTCCTTCATTCCAGGTTGCTTCTCCCCTTGATGAATTTCCATCCATTGTTTCTTGTCCTGCCCTCAGGTGCTTTGAAAAATAGTTTGACTCCTTCCTCTTTGTGGCAGCCCTTCAAACACTGGAACTCTGCCATTGTGTCACCCTTAGTGACGCGATAGCAGTATTGATCTACCGATTGATATAAACATTGAAACCTAAGCGATCATTTTAGCAAGAAAGATGGTGTGAGATAGACTTCTTTTGTGACATGCAAAAAGTCCCAAATTCAGGGACAGGTTGAAAAACAGCCCCCAAAACCCAGGTAATGCAGAGGAAGCGAGAGAGGTAGCTCTTCTCTGGAATTAGCTAGAGATGAGCTGGGGGGAAAAAAAAATCAGTTCATCGGACCAAAAACCCACCAGCATTTTCTGTTGTTTGCAATTAAATCAGAGCTGGCTGTTTTCCATGTGCTCAGCCCTGAAATGAATTCTGCAGAAAAAGGGTGGATAATAAACAAGATTACACCGATTGACCGACTGTCCGTTCCTTCCCCTCCTGAAATTTGCATTATAAAATTGGGAGCTGATAGATAAATCAGACCAGACCAATATTTGAGCATAGCTGGAGTGATTTGCATAAAAGTCTTTTTAATTTGCTTCCTATGCAACATCCATAGACTGGCCGTTATCCAGAGTGCCTCCGTTAACGTAACTGTGTCACTTTATCCATGTTTACTCGCAAGGAAGTTTCACGGTGTGAAATGTACTGGCGTGATTATGTTTGAAGTTTGCAGCCTAAATTCCTGAGAAGTGTGCTTCGATTTAAAAAAAAAAAGCTTATCTTGATATGCCAGTATTGTTTAGGTCTTTAGAAGAAAGACTTGGCTTGTTTTCCTTGGATCGAGAAAAGTAGTCCTTGAATAAATAACTAATTTTGTCAATAGTAACTTGGCAAAAACACAAAAGTATATTATAAATATCTGTGAATAAGTTTAAATTAGAAAAGGAGGTCAGAAAAATCCGGGCACGGAACTGGAATAGAAATGTTTCTTTCTTATATTACTTAATAGTACAATTACTATTATACTATTGTAATAGTACAATATCATATACTATGTCATATCTTATTATACTATTTTGAGTCTCCTGCTTGAGTAGGGAAATGGATTAGAAGACCTCCAAGTTCCCACTCTGTTATTCTGATATTAATATAATATACTATAATATAGTGTAGCATAGTGTTATATAGTCTTCTCTTCTCTTCTCTTCTCTTCTCTTCTCTTCTCTTCTCTTCTCTTCTCTTCTCTTCTCTTCTCTTCTCTTCTCTTCTCCTCTTCCTCTTCCTCTTCCTCTTCCTCTTCCTCTTCCTCTTCTTTTCCATTCTCTTCTCTTCTCTTCTCTTCTCTTCTCTTCTCTTCTCTTCTCTTCTCTTCTCTTCTCTTCTCTTCTCTTCCCTTCCCTTCCCTTCCCTTCCCTTCCCTTCCCTTCCCTTCCCTTCCCTTCCCTTCCCTTCCTCTTCCTCTTCCTCTTCTTTTCCATTCCATTCCATTATTCTCTTCTCTTCTCTTCTCTTCTCTTCTCTTCTCTTCTCTTCTCTTCTCTTCTCTTCTCTTCTCTTCTCTTCTCTTCTCCTCTTCCTCTTCCTCTTCTTTTCCATTCCATTATTCTATTCTCTTCTCTTCTCTTCTCTTCTCTTCTCTTCTCTTCTCTTCTCTTCTCTTCTCTTCTCTTCTCTTCTCTTCTCTTCTCTTCTCTTCTCTTCTCTTCTCTTCTCTTCTCTTCTCCTCTTCCTCTTCCTCTTCCTCTTCTTTTCCATTCCATTCCCTTCTTCTCTTCTCTTCTCTTCTCTTCTCTTCTCTTCTCTTCTCTTCTCTTCTCTTCTCTTCTCTTCTCTTCCCTTCCCTTCCCTTCCCTTCCCCTCCCCTCCCCTCCCCTCCCCTCCTCTTCTCCTCATATTATTTCATTCTGTTCTACTCCACTGCACTCCACTCCACTCTAATCCCTAATTAATTCCTTTGAAATTCCAACACTGCCATTAACAAGTCAGGAGGACTTTAGCCCATGTATCCACACAACACTGCAGGGAATGAAGGTCTCAAAAACTTTGTTCTATCATACTCAAAAAACCTGAGGGGTGTCAGGAACATGCCCCTACAACGTGCCAGGTAAATGACACCATATACCACATGTGTAAGTTGAACAACAAGGTACAGTGTTATAACCCGGCAGAGGCCAAACAGATAACTACTTATGAAATGGCAATATACACAACAGTATGTGGAAGGGAGGAATTAGTGAATAGAACAGAATTTAGAAAGTTAGGTAGTCAAGTAGAACTATCATTTGATGCTTGTTTAGCTATTAATCGCAATTGTGACGTGTGGAAGGTTTCGTGTGGAACTTTAGAATGGGAAAGGAGTTATATGTTAGAAAAGAAATACTGTATTTTCCTGCGTATAGGACTACTTTCTAACACACAAAAATCTTCTCAAAAGTTGGGGGTCGTCTTATACGTCGGGTCTCATTCTCCTGTAACCAGGCAGACCAGCCCATAAGGCTCTGACAAGCCTTAAATGGCTCTGAGGAGGGTCGTCTTATACGCCCAGTCTTATACGCCGGAAAATACGGTATATGTGTCGAAAACAGGGAGAATGCAGCGATCGAGATACATACAGTTGTCATGTGAACGCCAATTTGTCATCGGTGTTTAACTATGAGGACTAGTTCCTTTTCTAGTGAATGTGAAAGATTAATCTAAGGCTTTCCTGGAGTCCTACCAAGCTTTTCAAACTAACAGAAGACAAGTGGGGAAAAAACACCTTATCAACTTTTCCTCTTGGCTTATAAGCTTTCTAAGGGCTGTAAAAACATTGGAAATGAACCTTGTCATTCAGATATAGAGAGCTAAACAAACATTAACCAGCGAAGACAAAAAAGGAAAGATTATTAAAAGCCAGTTAACAGTTAAGGACAGGTTTATAAACATGGAGATCAGAAAGTTTCCGTTTTGGAGAAAGACAAAACAACATCCAAATTAAAAATATTTTAAATAATGGCAAAAGCAAGCAACGTTAAATAAAAGTAGCTAGGCCAAAGCTTTCCTTAGTGTAGCATTTTGCTTTCAGGTAACTAACTTAACAAAGGCAGCGATTCACTTACCAACTGTCTCGTTTAGCAACAGAAAGGCCGTAAAACGAGGCAAAATTCACTTAATGCCTGTCTTGCTTAGCAGCAGAAATTTTGGGCTCAATTGTGTCTTAAATCGAGGACTACCTGAAAAAGAGATTGCAAACTCCATAATCTCTCTTTTTCTAAAAAATATATTTTTTACTAGAAGACACCGAAACAAATGAAAAAGGAGATAAGCAAAAAAAAAAAAAAGATAAAAGAGTAATACCCATGAATAAACCAATGGCTTAAGTGAATTTATGGTTTTTTTTTAGTATATCATTAATTGATTGTGAATCACTGAATATAGAATAGGGATAGGGATAGGGATAGGGATAGGGATAGGGATAGGGATAGGGATAGGGATAGGGATAGGGATAGGGATAGGGATAGGGATAGGGATAGGGATAGGGATAGGGATAGGGATAGGGATAGGGATAGGGATAGAACAGAACAGAACAGAACAGAACAGAACAGAATAGAATTTTTTATTGGCCAAGTGTGATTGGACACACAAGGAATTTGTCTTTGGTGCATACTCTCTCAGTGTACATAAAAAGTACATTCGTTAAGAATCATAAGGTACAACATTTAATGATAGTCATAGGGGACAAATAAGCGATCAAATCATATTAGGAAACGGTCAATATAAATCGTAAGGATAACAGCAACAAAGTTACAGTCATACAATCATAAGTGGAAGGAGATGGGTGATGGGAACGATGAGAAGATTAATAGTAGTGCAGACCTAGTGAATCGTTTGACAGTGTTGAGGGAATTATTTGTTTAGCAGAGTGATGGCGTTTGGGAAAAAACTGTTCTTCTCTAGGAAGAAAGGAAGGAAGGAAGGAAGGAAGGAAGGAAGGAAGGAAGGAAGGAAGGAAGGAAGAGGGAGGAGGGAGGGAGGGAAGGAGGAAGGAAGGAAGGAAGGAAGGAAGGAAGGAAGGAAGGAAGGAAGGAAGAAAGAAAGAAAGAAGAAAAGAAAGAAAGCAAGGAAGGAAGGAAGGGAGGAAGGAGGAAGGAAAAAACTGTTCTTGTATCTAGTTGTTCTGGTGTGCAGTGCTCTATAGTGTCATTTGGAGGGTAGGAGTTAAAACAGTTTATGTCCAGGATGCGAGGGGTCTGTAAATATTTTCACAGCCCTCTTTTTGACTCGTGCAGTGTACAGGTCCTCCACGGAAGGTAGGTTGGTAGCCATTGTTTTTTCTTTAATATTGCTTAAAAAGAGTGAAAAGCGCTCTTAGCAAAGCATAAATCGCAGGAACCAGGATTAACATGTAACATACAAAATATGGGAGACCGCAAAAGAACCACGCTCTGCTCAAGAGATCGTAATTCAACAAAATACAAAGCATCTGTACACACCCTTGGCTATATTCTTGATCTTAAACGAGGGCAACACCGGCCCTAACCCTCTTGGGAATTGCATTGAATATCTCTTGTCTCTCAGGAAGTCTTGAAAGTCTATTTCCGTTTATCAAACTGAGTTGGAGCAGCAGCTAAAAATATGGGAGAAATTTTTGGCCTGGAACTCATCCCAGCCTCTCAGCTTTTATTCAAAGCACATGAGCCTTCTTGCCCCTTTGCCTGTGTCTCTGTAATATGACTCAGGAATTATATATCCCAGAACTGCCTTTGATTTTATATTTGGGAGATTTTCATCTAAATTCTTTCCCCCAATTCTTCAGCAACCTGCTTCCTCATCTCCATAACCCTAGAAGGTAACTTTGACAACCTAAGATCACTTTAGAATTAGAATTAAAATAACGGAGTGGGAAGGGACCTTGGAGGTCTTCTAGTCCAACCCCTTGCTTAGGCAGGAAACCCTATAGCTGTAATGGCAAACCTATTGCCCTGGCTCAGCTCCAGCGTGCATGCGTGCACCAGCCAGCTGATATTCGTGCCTTCTGGGCTCACCAGAAGTCGGGAAACAGGCTGTTTCCGGCTTCCGGAGGAGTGGGGAAGGCTGTTTTCGCCTCCATAGGCTCCTAGAAAGCCTCTGGAGCCTGGGGAGGGCAAAAAAAACGGGCCTTCGGGTCCCACTGGAAATCAGAAAATGGGCCATTTCTGGCCTCCAGGGGGGTGGGGAAGGCCGTTTTCATCCTTTCCAGGTTCCTAGAAAGCCTCTGGAGCCTGGGGAGGGCGAAAAACAGGCCTACTGGGCCCACTGTGCCATTGTGTGCCAAAATAATGGGGGGGTTGGGCACGTGGGGGGGGGTTTCATTGAATTATTGGTGTGGGCACGCATGTGCGTGTGATCTTTCCACACTCACCCCTCTTTTGGCACGCGACGGCAAAAAGTTTAGCCATCACTGCCCTATAGCATTTCAGACAAATGGTTAGCCAATCTCTTCTTAAAAACTTCCAGTGTTGGAGCATTCACAACTTCTGGAGGCAAGTTGTCCCACTGATTAATTGTTCCAACTGTCAGGAAAGTTCTCCTTAGTTCTAAATTGCTTCCCTCCTTGATTAGTTTCCATCCATTGCTTCTTGTTCTACCTCCAGGTGCTTTGGAGAATAGCTTGACTCCCTTTTCTTTGGGGCAGCCCCTGAGATATTGGAAGATGGCTATCATGTCTCCCTTAGTCCTTCTCTTCATCAAACTAGACATACCCAGTTCCTGCAAGTGTTCTTCATATATTTTAGCCTCCAGTCCCCTAATCCTCTTTGTTGCTCTTCTCTGCACTCTTTCTAGAGTCTCAACATCTTTTTTACATCGTGGTGACCAAAACGGGATCCATTATTCCAAGTGTGGCCTTACCAAAGCATTATTTTGGTAGTAACACTTCCCCCTGATCTTAATTCTATCCCTCTGTTTATTCCCTTTAAAAGGTATGGATTTCAACTTACTGAAATAATGAGCATTTCCCACTATTCTGATTGTATACTTATTTTCATCTGCAATACAAATACTGATAAATGCCTTGTCAGTGTATTCACGACTGGGGGGAGAACATGGTAACAAAGTCAGCCAATGAATAGGGCTTAGTAACAAGGTCAGCCAATGGGAGGTGAGACAGCAAGGAGCCTGGGTGTGGCTTAGCTGTGCTTAGCTCTGAGTGCTGTGTTGAGAACTGAAACTGAAACTGAAACTGTTCCCTCCTCTGCCTCTGTTTTGCCTGTAACTACTACCATGCTGGAAAATCTTTTTTTGGCATTGTATATTTATTTTATGTGTTATATTATATATAAAGAGAAGTTAATGAATCCTGCTGAATCAATTACCTGTGTGTGCTTTCTGGATGTGATTGCTGCCGCAAACTCCGACAGGCCCTAAATGCAATCCCAAAACAATTGGAGCATCACTTGAATGGCATCGGCATTGACAAAAATCACCATCCGTCAATTGTAAAAGGCAGCTTTACTATGAACAGCTTACAACCTGCGACCATATCTTTAACACATCAAACAACAACATCTGCCTACCTCAGGTCCTTCAGAAGGACTTGCTAGGTAGATATAAATGCCAAATCCAGACTAGACATCTGACTGACCATGTAACCAAACATAATAACAATAAAATATGCTACTCAACTCCCAATAACTGTTGGAAGACCCCAAATTCCCAGGGATAAATCATGAAATCTATGAATACAACTTCCACTACTTTTTCCTTCACAAGAACCCTGCAAAGTTGGTTGAGGGGAAGATGAGTGATTCCACCAGAAAAAGTTTTGATCCTTATCTGGAATGGAAATCATCCATCATATCTGAACCCAGATCTTCTTCATCTCTCAATCCAAATTATGTGGTACTCATAATTTTGATATATATTCAAATGGACACCACCCTGAGTCCTGAGGGAGAAGGGCAGTATAGAAATAAAATTATTATTATTATCATTATTATTATTATTATTATTATTCCCCTCTACATCCTCAATACAGAGGATGGTTGAGCAGTCCAGAGGTGGTATTCAGGCGGTTTGGACCGGTTCAAGTGAATCGGTAGTGGTGACCTGCCCACCCGCCGAGCGCAATCCCATCCTATATCGCTGTGTTTTTTATGCTGCATCAGTGGTGGGTTGCTACCAGTTCGCCCTGGATCAGGTGAACTGGTAGCGGCAGCAGCAGTGGGAGGCTCCGCCCACCCTCCCGGACGTCTCTGCGCATGCCCAGAAGCTTCTACACATGCACAGAAATGTTGCGAGTGCCTGCGCGCCTGCACGCAAATGGGTAGCAAATGAAATTGAAACTCACTATTGTGCTGCACGCATGTGTGGACGGCATGTGTGAGCGAATTGCCGTGTTGTTTGACATCGCTCACATGCACAGCTCACATTTCCGGTGCGAACCGTAGGTAGCTACAGTATGTGAAACCCACCTCTGGAGCACTTTGCCCATTCTCAGACTCTACATTCGTATGAAAACCAGGATGGTAGGTTGAGCTCTGACCTCAGTATCTATCTAGTTATGAGAGAGAGAGAGAGAGAGATCAAACTTCTTCTCAATCCAAGAAAAAGAAGCAACAGATGGAAACAAATCAAGGAGAGAAGCAACCTGGAACTAAGGAGAAATTTCCTGACAGTGAGAACAATTAATCTGTGGAACTACCTGCCTCCAGAAGTTCTGGGTGCTCCAACACTGGACGTTTTTAAGAAGAGGTTGGACAGTCATTTGCCTGGAATGGTATAGGGCAGTTATGGCTAACCTTTTTGGCATCGCGTGCCAAAAGCGGAGTGAGCATGGTGGGGTCACACGCACGCGTGTCCGCATCCATAATTCTATGCGCCCTGCCCCCCTCCCTGTGCTCCCCCTGCTTTTGGCACATGATGGCCCAGTGGGCCCGGTAGGCCCGTTTTTTGCTCTCCCCAGGCTCCAGAGCCTTTCTAGGAGCCTGGGGAGGGCAAAAACAGCCTTCCCCACCCATCCACCCCCAGAGGCCCTCCGGAGGCCGGAAACAGTGTGTTTCCTGACTTCTGGTGGGCCCAGAAGGCCCAAAAATCAGCTGGCTGGTACACGCATGCATGCCAGAGCTGAGCTCACGTGCCCACCGATATGGCTCCGCGTGCCAGCAGTGGCACCCGTGCCATAGGTTCACCATCACGGGTATAAGGTTTCCTGCTTCAGCAGAGAGTTGGATTAGAAGACCTTCATGGTCCCTTACAACTCTATTTTTCTGTTATTCACCCCTGGCCAAGGATGTTAGACTACAACTCCCATTGTTTCTAGCCTATCTTGACCAGAGGCGAAGTCCAGAAAGTTTGGAGGCCCTTCAGGTGCAGATGGGACTGACTCAGCCTAAGACAGAATACTGCATTCAGTTTTGGTCGCCACAATGTAATAAGGATGCTGAGACTCTGGAAAGAGTGCAGAGAAGAGCAACAAAGAGGATTAGGGGATTGGAGGCTAAAACACATGAAGAACGGTTGCAGGAACTGGGTATGTCTAGTTTAATGAAAAGGACTAAGGGGGAGACATGATAGCAATTTTCCAATATCTCAGGGGCTGCCCCAAAGAAAATGGAGTCAAGCTATTCTCCAAAGCACCTGAAGGCAGGACAAGAAGCAATGGATGGAAACTCATCAAGGAGAGAAGCAACTTCGAACTAAAGAAAAATTTCCTGATAGTTAGAACAATTAATCAGTGGAACAACTTGCCTCCAGAAGTTGCAAATGCTCCAACACTGGAAGTTTTAAAGAAGAGATGAGTTAACCACTTGGTGTAGGGTTTCCTGCCTAAACAGGGGGTTGGTCTAGAAGACCTCCAAGGTCCCTTCCAACTCTGTTATTCTGTTCTATTCTATTCTAAGACAGAGGAAAGAACTATCGGAGCATTGAAAATTATCTAACCAGGTTGCGGGTGCAAAGGTTGCCCGCTCTTCTCATGGTGTTCAGTACATGCTGCATTTAGTAATTTGAGTTAATGTGTGAGTGGAGGGGTTGCCCCTCCCATCAACCTTTCCCCTATGCTGTACCAAGCACAACCTTAAGTTCTGGTTTGAATCTTTCCGTGAATAAGCAGGTGCTTTCCAGCACAGGGCTGAGCTGAGTCACCACATTAAAAAAAAAAAGATATTGAGACTCTAGAAAAAGTGCAGAGAAGAGCAACAAAGATGATTAGGGGACTGCAAGCTAAAATACATAAAGAACAGTTGCAGGAAATGGCTATGTCTAATTTAATGAAAAGAAGGACTAGTTGTTGTTGTTGTTGTTGGATGCGAAGTAGTGTCCGATCCATCGCAACCCCATGGACAATGTTCCTCCAGGCCTTCCTGTCCTCTACCATCCTCTGGTTCAGTGACTCTATCCAGCCACCTCGTTCTCTGCCATCCCCTTCTTCTTTTGCCCTCAATCTTTCCCAGCATGAGGTTCTTCTCCAGTGAGTCCTTCCTTCTCATTCGGTGGCTAAAGTATCTGAGTTTCCTCTTCAGGATCTGGCCTTCTAGAGAGCAGTCAGGGTTGATCTCCTCTAGGACTGACCGGTTTGATCGCCTTGCAGTCCAAGGGACTTGCAGGAGTCTTCTCCAGCACCAGAGTTCAAAGGCCTCAATTCTTTGGAACAATGTTCCAATACGTTCTAATATCTCAGGAGCTGCTCCAAAGAAGAGGGGGTCAACCTGTTCTCCAAGGCACCTGAAGGCAGGACAAGAAGCAACGGATGGAAACTAATCAAGGATTGAAGCAATCTAGAACTGAGGAGAAATTTCCTAACAGTGAGGAGAAATGACTGTCCCATCTTTTCTTGAAAGCCTCCAGTGTTAGAGTACTCACAACTTCTGGAAGCAAGCTGTTCCATTGATTAATTTCTCCTTAATTCTAGGTTGTTCCTCTCCTTGTTTAGTTCCCATCCGTTGCTTCTTGTCCTGTCTTCCAGTCCCATCTTTGGAGAATAAATTGACCCATTCTCCTCTGTCCCTCAAAATATTGGAAGACTGCTCTCATGTCACCCCGTAAACCTTCTCTTTGTTAGACTCGACAAACCCAATTCCTGCAACCGTTCTTCCTATGTTTTAGCCTCCAATTTGGAAAAATTAAAAAGACTTTCTGGGCTTTTATACAAATCTCACAGTTGGGAGATTCCTTCTGATTTCCAAGTTGGACCCCTCGTCAGTGATCTTCCACCTGCTAATTGTTCTCCATCCTTCGGGTGGTTTGTGGAGTAGGTTGACCTCCTCTTCTTTGTGGCAGCACCTCAAATATTGAAGACTGCCTAGCATATCATCCCAGTCTTCCTCTTCGTTAGACTAAACATAGCCAATTCCCTAAATCATTAATTGTACATTTTAGTCTTCAGACTCCTTATCATCTTTGTTTCTCTTCTCTATATTCTTTCTGGAGTCTCAATATCTTTTTTTTTTTGCTTTTGTATAGTCTTGGCTTCTTAGGAAGAGGAACAAGCAAGCCAACCGAGAGCAAACAAAGCTTATCAGAATTTGCCGCAAGATCTCGCTTGTCGAGTTGCCAGTCCCAAGTAGAAGGAAACACCAAATGAGCCAGGAAGCAGGACATTAATATGTTTAATTCCACATGGTGCAGATAACGTGGGACGCCTGTGTCCTAAATTCCTGCAACTTCCGAAAGTTGGATTCTCAAGACAATTAGGGCACTCCACCAGCAATTCCATCAACAGACGCATTGACTACATCCAACTTATGAACCCCTCAGAATCAGGAGTGGGCTTTAAAAATTTTAGCAAGGGGTTCTCTTTCTGGTTGCTGGGTGGGCGTGGCCATCATGGGCGTGGCCTAGCTGGCCTCCTGCACCATGGTGGGGCGGCATTTTTGCCCTCCCTGGGCTCCAGAGGCTTTTTTTTTTAGCCTCCAGAAGACCGAAAATGGCCTCCCAAGGCTCAGGAGGCCCTCAGGAGGCCAGAAATGGGCCTGTTTTCAGCCTTCCCAAACTTCCAGTTGGCCTGTTTTTCACCCTTCCCAAGCCTCCATGCGTGCCCTGCACTTACCTGCATCAAAAATGGGCCACATGGGGACTCCTGGGAGGGGAGGGGAGGGGTGGGAGGGGCCAGCCAGGAGTGGGATTTGGGGATTGTCCGAACTGCACAGAATCTTAGGTAGAGGTTCTCCCGAACCCCCAGCGGCCCACCTCTGCTCAGAATCCAAATCAACCACACAGCCAACGTGTTATGTCCTTATAAGGACATCCGCCTGGGATTGGCTGAAGATCCTTCGGCGGGAGATTTGAATCCCTGTCAGTGGGCGGTGCGTCTGCCGGAGCAAATATAAGGAGAGCTCCGGCAGCGCAGCGCCAGTTCAGTTCTCGTTAATAAACGTTGTTACTTGAACTCTGCTGGTCACATCTTCTTTCCTGCGCCGATCTAACCCAACGGGAGACACACCAACCCTTAACCAACCAACCCATGCCACCCCACCTCACCAGCACTTCACCTCCCAATGACCCTCACCTGATGTAAACTCCCCATCACAAGAGACCCATCACAAAATTCTCACTGGGGACTCACACCTGAGCCATCACAAGACCCTCACTTGACACACCCACACCTGAAGCCCTCATAAACAGAGGAACAGTGACCCTGACATCCCTTAAACTCCACTGAAGAGGTTACCTAGCCTAGTCATGAAAGGGTTGGAAACCAATCCACAAGTTTGGTGGAGAACGGATCTTCTCCCCTACGTCCATTTGTTTAGTGACTGTTTGAAGTGACAACGGCACTAAAAAGAAATGTCTTACCATCAGATTATTTAGAATGTTCTTGATTCTTTATACTCATGTAGATCTTATAATCTGTGTTTAGAAGGGAGATCGGCCTGTAATTTTTTTATCAGTTTTGGGGCTGCACCTTCTTTTTGTAATAATGTGATGTATGCCTCCCTCCACGATTCTGGAATTTTGGATCTTGTCAGGGCCTCATTACAAATTTCCAACAATTTTGGTAAAAGTATTTCCTCTTAACTCCAAATTTTTGTACAATTCTCCTGGGAATCCATCTGGGCCTGGTGATTTATTATTTTTGAGTTTGGATATTGCCATCTTTAGTTCCGTTATTGTGATTTCCCTATTGAGCGTTTCCCTCTCTTCCTCTCCAGTCAATGGGAGTTTTTCTTCTGACAGATATAGATCAATTTTTTCCTTTGGTATTTCTTCCTCTTTGTAGAGTGTGGCGTAATATTCTCGAGCAGTTCACCTCCCAATGACCCTCACCTGACATGACCTCCCCATCACCAGTCCCATCACAAGACCCTCGCCTGATGTGACCCATCACAAGCCCCTTTTCAAGACCCTCAAGATGATTAAGCAGCATATAGAGTTAAAACCAGAAATGTTTTTATTAGGTATAATATCAGAAAGTTAGGACGAAGAGACTATATATTTAATGTTACATGTATTGACAGCAGTGAGAATTGTATTTGCACAATATTGGAAAAACGGGAAGACCCCATCAGATGAAAATATAATTCAGAAAATATTGGATTGTGCAGAGATGGATAGACTGACATTGAAAATAAAAGATAAAGGAGATACAGAGTATTATTTAACGTGGAATATGTTTTATTAATAGTTAGAGATAAGAGGTAGAAATTAAATGAAGAAAGAGCATTGTTAAGTTCAAGTGAAATGTGAATATTTTTTTATAACTATAAGTATGCTAATATCATCAATAGGATTATAAATAAACTAATATCATTATAAATATGGTTAGAATTATTCTGTTGTATCATCCCTTTTACTATCAGTATATATGTTACTTTTTCTTTTGTAAAATAGTATGCCCAGACAATACACTGCATTCAAAATACTTATCTATAAATTTAAAAAAACTTGACTAAAAAACAACGTGAACGAACTTTCACCCTTACGACCATTCATTTAACGACCACTCAAAGTTACAACGGCACTGAAAAAAATGATTTATGACCCTTTTTCAGAGGACCGTTGCAGCATCCTCTTGATCATGCATTCCAAATTCAGAGGGTTGGCAATGGACTCACATTTACGACGATTGCAATGACCTTCTGACAAGCAAAGTCAATGGGGAAGCCAGATTCGCTTAACAACCGTGTGGCTAATTTAACCCCTGCAGCAGTGGTGGGTTCCTCCCGGTTCCGCCCGGATCTTCTGAGCCGGTAGCGGTGACGATATGACGTCACCGAACTGGTTCTCCCCCCCCACACACCTCATGTGCCCCCGCATTATTCTTACCTTTTATTTGGCCCCACCCCCAATCTGTTGCTTGCTCCTGAGTCCCAGCTGATCTGCTAGAAGGAAAAAGGCTGTTTAAACTCTTGCCACGGGGCTTCAAAGGGCCGCCCTACAGCTGATCAGTGTTAAAAGGCAGTGTGGCGATAGACCGGTGCCTCCAAAAACAAATGGGTAGACCAGTGCCTACAAAAATAAATGGGTAGACCGGTACAGCTCTGCAAGCAGTTAAAAGCCTGGTAGACCAATACCTCTGCTAAATCCTAAAGAATTGTCACATGACCATCAAGCCACACCCACAAAATAAGCCATGCCCACAGAACCGGTAGTACAAAAATTACTCACAGGTTCTGGAGAACTGGTAGCGGAAATTTTGAGTAGTTCGGAGAACTGGCAAATACCACCTCTGGCTGGCCCCAGAGTGGGGTGGGAATGGAGATTTTGCAATATCCTTCCCCTGCCACGCCCTCCAAGCCACACCCACAGAACCCCTGGGCAAAACTCAATTAACCGCTATCTTGCTTAGCAACAGAATTTTGGGGGTCAATTGGGGTCGAGAGCTACCTTTACAGGCGCACACACGTTCAGTCGGATTTGCATGCGTGTGAAACCCCGCTGCAGACTTACACGTCCACGGAGTTGGCTGCCAAAAAAACAACAACCGAAGCTCATTTCATTTTGTAATGTGACCTTGCAGTGGGACAGCCAACTCCAGGCCAGCTGTGCTTAGACGCTGCAAGGAGCGTTCAGTTAAAATACAGGACAAGATTGATTGCCTTAGCAGGTTGCCGGCGTAAACAGAGCCCAGGTTTCTCCACCTTTCCTGAGGCGTCTTTTGTTTGTTAAGGACACCCCATTGTGGAGTATAAAGTACATCCCACATTTGGCACGCAGCTTCTCTCCCCCTCCCCCCTCTAGCAGATGTGCACATGGGACATTTCTCATTTCTTAAGCAGCAACTAGAGGCCTACAGCTGAATTTAGAGGCCTGGAGGCTAAAACATATAAAGAACGGTTGCTGGAATTGAGTATGTCTAGTTCAGGGGTCAGCAACCCGAGGCTCTGGAGCCGCATGTGGCTCTTTCATCCCTCTGCTGCGGCTCCCTGTCGCCAGTCGGCTTCACAGTTGATAGAGCTTCCGGTTAGGACAGGTAGAGGAAAAAGGACACCATGTTAGAAGGAGACTCTATGGTGGGGGAACTAAACTTCCGGTCAGCTCCAGAATTGAATGGGGGGCTTCCAGTTAGGACTTTTGTGGCTCTTTGAGTGTTTAAGGTTGCCGACCCCTGGTCTAGTTTAATGAAAAGAAGGACTTGGAGCAGTCTTGGGTTCGGGAGAACCGGTAGTAGCAGCAGCGAGAGGCTCCACCAACCCACTCGGACGTCATCAAATATGCTCTGCGTGCACAAGCAAACAGTAGCAAAGGTAAGTGAAACCCACCACTGCCTGGGGGGACATGATACCAGTCTTTCAATATTTGAGGGACTTCCACAAAGAAGACACACAGTCACTCAGGCACTCGTCATTTCCTGCCTGGACTACTGTAATGCTCTCTACATGGGGCTCCCCTTGAGGTGCGCCCGGAGGCTCCAACTGGTGCAGAATGTGGCCGTGCAGGGGATTATGGGAGCAAGGGGGCGCTCCCATGTGACACCTCTCCTGCGTGAGCTGCATTGGCTTCCGGTGGTCTTCCGGGTGCACTTCAAGGTGTTGGTTACCACCTTTAAAGCGCTCCATGGCATAGGGCCTGGGTACTAGCGGGACCGCCTTCTGCCGCTGATAGCCTCCCATCGGCCAGTACGCTCCCACAGAGAGGGACTCCTCAGGGTGCCGTCAGCCAAGCAATGTCGGCTGTCGACACCCAGGGGGAGAGCCTTCTCTGTGGCAGCACCAGCCCTCTGGAACGATTTGCCCCCAGAGGTCCGTATGATATCTGATCTCCGGGCTTTTCGCCGTGCCCTAAAAACTTTTTTATTTTGTCAAGCTGGGCTGGCGTAACCCCCCCCCCACCTCTTTAGTTTTTTAATTGTCTACGGGTTTTTAATTTTAAATTGTCTATGGGTTTTTAAATTTTTTGGGCCAAAACTTGTTTAATTCTTTTACAAATTTTAAATTTTGTATTGAAGTGTTTTTTATTCCTGGCTGTGCACCGCCCTGAGTCCACTAGGAGAAGGGCGGTATACAAATTTAATAAACTAAACTAAACTAAACTAACTAAGAGGGGGGACAACATATTTTCCAAAACACCAGAAGGCAGGACAAGAATAGCACTAGCCCTTAGACTTATATACCGCTTCAGAGTGCTCTACCACCTTCTCTAAGCGGTTTACAGTGTCAGCCTCTTGCTCCCAACAGTCTGGGTCCTCATT
Source organism: Coluber constrictor foxii (assembly GCA_038048745.1). NCBI lineage: Eukaryota > Metazoa > Chordata > Lepidosauria > Squamata > Colubridae > Coluber > Coluber constrictor. Next base: position 341,416,204 of record CM075958.1, read on the forward strand.
TGACCCACTTTGGAAAGGATGGAAGGTTGAATCAATTTTGAGTCTGGTAAGAATCGAACTGCCAAACTGCTGGCAATCGGCAGTCAGCAGAAGTAGCCTGCAGTACTGCATTCTAACCACTGCGCCACCACGGCTCTTCAGCTGATGGAAACTTACCAAGGAGAGAAGCAATCTAGAACTAAGGAGAAATTGGAACAACTGATCGGTGGAATGACTTGCCTCCAGAAGTTGTGCGTTCTTCTTTAAGAGCCTGGTGGCGCAGCAGACTAATAGCCTGTTATTAACATTCAGCTGCCTGCAATTACTGCAAGTTTGAATCTCCCCAGGCTCAAGGTTGACTCAGCCTTCCAACCTTTCTAAGGTAGATAAATTGAGGACCCAGTTTGTGGGGGCAATAAGCTGACTTTGAATAAATGTACAAAAGTATGAAGGTTATTGCTTAACTCATTGTAAGCCACCCTGAGTCTCCGGAGAAGGGCGGCATATAAATCAAATAAAAAAAAATTGGACAACCATTTGTCTAAAATGATATAGGGCCGTAATGGCGAACCTACGCAGAGTCATATCTGTGGGCATTGCCCTAGCTCAACTCTAGCGTGTGTGTGTGCGCGCACACGTTGGCCAGCTGATTTTCGGGCCTTCCGGGCCCACTGGATGTCAGGAAATGGGCCATTTCCAGCCTCCGGAGGGCCTTCGGGGTTGCAGTGGAGGATCTTTTCACCCTCCTTGGGCTCCAAGAAAGCCTCTGGAGCCTGGGGAGGGCGAAAAAACGGGCCTTCCAGGCCCACAGGATGTCAGGAAATTGGCTGTTTCCGGTCTCCGGGGATGGGTGGGTAGGGGAGGCTGTTTTCACCCTCCCCAGGCTCCAAAAAACCCTCTGGAGCCTGGGGAGGACGAAAAACGGGCAACCTTTTTGCCATCATGTTCCAAAATTGCATGCACGGGGGGGCGGGGCATGGGGGGCACTGAATTATGGGTGCAGGCATGCACACGTGCAACCCCCCCCCCCGCGCTCCCCTGCTTTTGGCACACAACGGCAAAAAGATTAGCCATCATTGATATAGGGTCTCCAACTAAACATGCAGCCATCCTTTAGAGCCAATAATCTAGCACAGAAGGGTGGCATTAGGCTATTGCAAATGCATTATTAAGCACTTAAAAACCAGAGGGGTTTTTTTTTATAAAGAGTTTTATAAATGACCTTTTTCCTCCTCTAACCTTATGCCAAATCCCTGATAGAAACGCACGTGGGCTTTGTGCCTAATTTAAATAACATCCCTCCTTGCATTGTGTTCTCCCGAAGGAACCTAGGAAGAAAAGGTTATTCTAGGAAATGGCCTGGGGAGTGGGAGGGGGGGCAGGATAGGGACTCTAGTTGCAATCCAAGGCTTGTGACTTGCCATGGTTCCCTCAAGGTTAATAGGAGGAAGGAAACACAGGGGGAGAGGGGGAGAGGGAACTCCCTAGAGGCCCTCGGATATTCTTGGGAAATCAGAAGTTGTGTGATGACTTCCACAGAAAAGCCACCAAATGGCTGATATATAAATATTTGATGGCCGTTCGGAAAGCCCTTATCTCAAAGCCCAAACTGTAATCAAACTCAGGAAAAAGTCTGCAAAACGGGAATGTGTAGGGATTCAAGTATGGAAAGGTACACAGTTGTAGCAGTGTTGGCCAAGCTTGGCAACTCGAAGAGGTTGACGAGTTGTCTAGTCTAACGAAGAGAAGGACTAGGGGTTGATGTGATAGCAGTATCTTCCAGGACTTGAGGGACTGTCACAGGGAAGAGAGGGGGTCTATCTACTCTCCAAAACATCTGCGGGGCAGGACAAGAAGCGATGGGTAGAAGATCATTAAAGAGTGAAGGGGGCTCAGCAAACTAATGCATTATAATTTAACTCCAGCTGTCTGCAATTAGTAAGTTCAAATCTCAGGCTCAAGGTTGACTCAGCCTTCCATCCTTTCTAAGGTAGGTAAATTGAGGACCCAGTTTGTGGGGGCAATAAGCTGACTTTGTATAAAATATACAAAAGTATGAAGGCTATTGCTTAACACATTGTAAGCCAGCCTGAGTCTTTGGAGAAGGGCAGCATATAAATCAATTTTTAAAAACAAAACAAAACAAAACAAAAACCTAGAACTAAGGAGAAATTTCCCGACAGTGGGAACAATTAACCAGTGGGACAACTTGCCTCCAGAAGTTATGAGTGCTCTATCACTGGAAGCTTTTAAGAAGGGATTAGAAGAGAAGAGAAGAGAAGAGAAGAGAAGAGAAGAGAAGAGAAGAGAAGAGAAGAGAAGAGAAGAGAAGAGAAGAGAAGAGAAGAGAAGAGAAGAGAAGAGAAGAGAAGAGAACAGTTGGAAGGGACCTTGGCGTCCCTATTAATTTTGTAATAATTCAGATGTTACCTACAGTTATTCCTCAATCCATGTTATTCAATGCAACTAATAGAAGAGAATATGGGGAGCTCAGAGTTGAACTTTTGGGCTCCTGGATGCTCCCTGAGCTCGGGGGATATCTTGAAAGAAAACCACCCAGTTCAGAGACCACCAAGGACCCTGCTATTCCATGTAACAAGAGTTGGAAGGGACCTTGGAGGTCTTCTAGTCCAACCCCCTGCCTAGGCAGGAAAGCCTACACCACTTCAGACAAAGGGTTATCCAATCTCTTCTTGAAAACTTCCAGTTTTTAAACCGGAGTCTTTCCCACCGACTCCGTGAAATGGTCTCGCTCCTGTTTAACGACAGCCTCCAGTGATGAAGCTACCACAACTTCTGAAGGCATCTTCTGTCCCATCGGTTGATAGTTTCTCCCTGTCAAAAAAATTTATCCTTATTTCTAGGTTGAATCTCTCCTTGATCGGTTTCCATCCATTGTTCTTCATCTGGCCTTTTGGGTGATTTTTTTTAAAAAAAAAAATCCATCTGAGCCGATGGCTGGTGGCCAAAGACTCCTCTCGGTTTGGCCTGGCCTAGTGAAAGCATCCCTTATCCTGTTCGCTCAATAAGCCAGCCCAGACGTCTCATTATCCCACTTGATCTTCCATTGTTACCACATTCATGTGAAAGCACCAGCAGAGACACACACCTCTTGGCAGTGTGGGAATGGGGGAGGCCAGGCAGTTTCCTTGCATTGTTGCAGTCCGACAACAAAGAACAGATAGTCCAACTCAACGAACGGAGTCTGCAGGTGGGAACGCATCCCTTCGTGCTGTCAGCGTTCCAGAAAACTCCCGACTCCCAGTAAGGACGCTGAAGCAGGCGTTTTCCAAAGTTCTCTTTACTAGCAATAGGTAAACTGGCACATCTGGACAATCCCGAATCTGAAAAACCTGGGCTTTCCTTCAATCCTTCACTTCCCGTCTAGACTACTGTAATGCTCTCTACATGGGGCTCCCCTTGAGGAGCACCCGGAGGCTCCAACTGGTGCAGAGTGCGGCCGCGCGGGTGGTGATGGGAGCGACATGGCGTTCCCATGTGACACCTCTCCTGCGCGAGCTGCACTGGCTCCCGGTGGTCTTCTGAGTGCGCTTCAAGGTCCTGGTTACTACCTTTAAAGCGCTCCATGGCTTAGGACCTGGGTACTTGCAGGACCGCCTACTACCACCAATAGCCTCCCACCGGCCAGTACGCTCTCATAGAGAGGGGCTCCTCCGGGTGCCGTCAGCCAAACAATGTCGGCTGGCGGCCCCCAGGGGGAGAGCTTTCTCTGTGGGGGCACCTACTATCTGGAATGAGCTCCCCCCAGAGATACGGAGGATCCCGGATCTGCCCACCTTCCGCCGCGCTCTTAAGACTTTTCTATTTCGCCAGGCGGGCCTGGCCTAACCACTCCCTGTTTTTAGTGTCAAATTTAAAAAAAATTTAAATTATATTGGGGTTTTTTAATTCTGTCCGGGCCAAATTCATTTAATCTGTTTTTAGTTGGTTTTTAAATTTTGTACGTATGTATTTTTATTGTTGGCTGTACACCGCCCTGAGTCCTTTGGGAGTAGGGCGGTATATAAATCCAATAAATCTAATCTAATCTAATCTAATCTAATCTAATCTAATCTAATCTAATCTAATCTAATCTAATCTAATCTAATCTAATCTAATCTAATCTAATCTAATCTAATCTAATCTATAATACAAAGCTCCCAAAACCAACCTCTTTCTCCCCTTTCGGTCACATGCTCTAATCATCGTCTTTTCTACCTCAATCCAGCCCCTGACTACTCCTCCTCCAGAAGCTGGCTCACCCTGACCTTGACCGATAGGAAGAATGCTATTATGTCTACTAGCTCCCCTCTCCTAAATCCCCCCCTCCTACTTCCTTACACATGAGGAGGTGGCAGCATTGAAGCTTCCGGCCTAATATGGCTTCCAAGGCTAACACGTCGTACTTGACCTTAGAGTTAATCTGTGGTCGTAACTCGAGGACTACAGGTAGTCCTCAACTTATAACCATTCATTTAGTGGCTGAAGTTACAACGGCACTGTGAAAAGTGACTTGTTTCGAATTTCGTTAATATAGGTCAGTGATGGCTAACCTTTTTGCCATCGTGTGCCAAAAGCGAGAGGAGCGCGGTGGGGTCACACACATGTGTGCCCACATCCATAATTCTATGAGCCCCCCTGTGTCGTCCCCCCCCGCTTTTGGCATGTGATGGCTCGGTAGGCTCGTTTTTTGCTCTCCCCAGGCTCCAGAGACTTTCTAGGAGCCTGGGGAGGGGGGAAAACAGCCTCCCCCCCCCAAGAGGCCCTCCGGAGGCCGCAAACAGTGTGTTTCCTGACTTCTGGTAGGCCCAGAAGGCCCAAAAATCAGCTGGCTGGCACACGCATGCGTGCCGGAGCGGAGCTTGCGTGCCCACCAATATGGCCACGGCTGCCACAGGTTCGCCATCACGGCTATAGGTGATAGTTGATAAAGATTATCAGGTGCAAATAGAAATATATATTATTTCCACCACAAGGCGGATCAACGGTTCAACCGATTGCTTTATTCAAAGAGGAGAATATATAAAATTAGTTTGTTTTTTTTTTAAATTTGGATATCATTTCTGGATTTTGTGTTTGGGAGGGGAAAAAAATTGAAATGTTGACTTTGGTTTTGCCAATTAGATAAGATTTGTTGTTATAGAAATGGCTAGCTATATACTGATATGTAAAAGTGAAAAACTCGAGGTTGCAGTGTTGTTATCTGGTACTCTGCTAAAAAGAGTTGGAAGTCAATGCTCTTTTGCTATTTATTTATTTATTTATTTATTCATTCATTCATTCATTCATTCATTCATTCATTTGAACTTTTAAATCACCTTTCTCCGAGGGACTCAGGGCAGTGTACAGCCGATAATAAAAACATCAATACTAAATTTAAAACAATTTAAAACTAATTAAATAATATGACCAATGATTAAAACCCCAAAAATTAAAAACTAAAACCCCTTTAAAATTTCTCATACCCCCAGACCAGCTTGATGAAATAATAAGGTCTTCAGGGCTCGGCGAAAGGCCCGAAGGTCAGGGACCCTACTAAGTCCCAAAGGGCGGGGGCCTCCACAGAGAAGGGTCTCCCCCTGGGTACCGCCAGTCGATGGCACCCTGAGGAGGCCCTCTCTGTGGGAGCGTACCGGCCGATGGGAGGCTATCAATGGCAACAGGTGGTCTTGTAAATAACCAGACCCTTGAACCTTCTATTTTCTTTCCCCCACTCTTTTTCCTTCCCTTAATTCCTGTTTTTCTTTTTCTTTGAATTTATGCATTGATAAAACTTATACATTGATATTTGTCTGAAATGGTATTGGTCAGTGATGGCAAACCTTTTCCAGACCGAATGCCCAAAAGGCCTGAACCCCCCAAAATGCAATGCGCGCACAGGCACACATGCGCCCCACCCAGAGATGGGTTTCAGCAGGTTCTGACCAGTTCTGGAGAACTGGTAGCGGAAATTTTGAGTAGTTCGGAGAACTGGTAGTAAAAATTCTATTCTATTCTATTCACCCCCATCTATTCTCTGCCTCCCAAGTCCCAGCTGATCGGGAGGAAATGGGGATTTTGCAGTAACCTTTCCCTGGAGTGGAGTGGGAATGGAGATTTTACAGTATCCTTCCCCTGCCACGCCCACCAAGCCACGCCCACAGAACCGGCAGTAAAAAATGTTGAAACCCACCATTGGCCCCACTCCCTGCACATGGGGCCCCTGCACACACCCACCCCATATGTGTTCATGGCCCCCCACACATGCCCCTCCCCCACGCATCCGTGAACACCCCCCCACGCCCCTCCCCCATGCATCCGTGGCAGAGATCCGAAGACCAGCTGTCCGGCAGGAGGCACGCGCACATGTGCAACGGAGGTGAACTGGGGCAATGGCTCACCATCACGGGTATAGGTTTTCCTGCCTGAACCCGGGGTTGGACTAGAAGACCTCCAAGGTCCCTTCCAACTCCTGTTATTCTATTCTAAAACAATGGAAGTCATGCATCTAAAAAGTAACTTGTGTTATGACGCTTTTCCACATTTACGACCGTTGAGCATCCCCATGGTCACGTGATCAAACTTCAGACCCTTGGCAACTGGTTCTGATTTATGACGGTCGCAGGGTCCTGGGTTCACGAGATCCCCTATTGCCACCTTCTGACAAGCAAAAAGTCAATGGGCAAGCCAGATTCACTTAACAACCATGTTACTAATTTAACAACTGCAGTGATTCACTTAACAACCGCGGCAAGAAAGGTGGTAAAACGGGGCAAAACGCACTTCCCAACTGTCTGACTTAGCAACAGAAATTTTGGGCTCAGTTGTGGTCGTAAGTCAAGGACTACCTGTATGCCAAAGTTTCTCTCTTCTCAATTTCTTTTGCTTTTTCTTCATCTTCAAGCTTTCCCATCTGAGTTTCAGAACAAATCCTTCTAAATCTTAATTGTTTGCTTACTGCTACTTCCTTTCCTTTTAAACTAGCATTTTTTCTCCTTCCCATTTTTAACACATTTCATAATATAAAATGAAAATGAAGATAGTAGGGAAATGGGGAAGGTAAAAAGAAGTTTGGGTTAAGGGGAGGGGGGAAAAAAAAGAAAAAAAAGAGAGTTCTCTTCTAACTTTTTTCAATGCCGTACAATAAAAATAGCATGGTACACCCTTTCTAATTTTATGTACTTAGTATCCTAGCCATTTCTAGAACAATGGGCTTATCTAATCAGCAGATTCCCAAAGTCAAACTTTCATTTCTTTTCTGTCTCCAGCACAAAGATTAGAAGTGGTTTCCAAATAGTAAACTTTGTAACTTTTAAGATGGATGGATTTCAACTCTCAGAATTCCTTACCCAGCATGCTTTACGATGGGTGAACTTCCACTCCCAGAATTCCCCAATCAGCATGAATTCAGATCTGTGGGCTTACTGGCTGGGGAATTCCAGGAGTGGAAGTCCACCCATTTTAAAGTAGGCCAGCTGGGGAATTCTGGGAGTGGAAGTCCACCCATTTTAAAGCAGGCCAGCTGGGGAATTCTGGGAGTGGAAGTCCACCCATCTTAAAGCATGTTGGTTGGGGAATTCTGGGAGTTGAAGTCCACCCATTTTAAAACAGGCCAGCTGGGGAATTCTGGGAGTGGAAGTTCATCCAACTTAAAACACTCTGGTTGGGGAATTCTGGGAGTGGAAGTCCACCCCTCTTAAAGCATGCTGGCTGGGGAATTCTGGGAGTTGAAGTCCAACCCTCTTAAAGCATGCTGGCTGGGGAATTCTGGGAGTGGAAGTCCACCCCTCTTAAAGCATGTTGGTTAGGGAATTCTGAGAGTTGAAGTCCACCCATTTTAAAGCAGGCTGGCTGGGGAATTCTGGGAGTTGAAGTCCACCCCTCTTAAAGTTGCCAAGTTTGAAAAGCACCGATTTAAATAAAAGCGAAGATGTCAGCTTGCCATTTTCAGGGATAAGGAATGGAACAAAATACACAGGGCTCTCTTGCCAGCTGCTTCCAGTGGGAAATGCAGATATAGTTGACATAAAACCTAGAAGGAGACAACTGCAAAGGAAGGTTGTGATGCCTTTTACGCCCTAAAGATCACATGATTTATTATGAACAACACTGCCTGATTCCCAATATTGGAATAATCGGATCTCAGTATGGAATAGCTTGGGAGCAAGAACTATTCTTCCCCCAGATCCTTTGCCTTGGGTAGCAAGCTGGCTGCATACAGTTTTGATCATTGCAAAACATCATAATACAAAAAGAAGATGTTGAGACTCTGGAAAGAGTGCAGAGAAGAGCAACAAAGATGATAAAAGGGGCTGGGTTTCAAATTTTTTGCTGCCGGTTCTGTGGGTGTGGCTTGGTGGGCGTGGCAGGGGAAGGATACTGTAAAATCTCCATTCCCTCCCAACTCCAGGGGAAGGATACTGCAAAATCCCCATTTCCTCCCAATCAGCTGGGACTCAGGAGGCAGAGAATAAATGGGGGTGGGGCCAGTATTTACCGGTTCTCCGAACTACTCAAAATTTCCGCTACCGGTTCTCCAGAACTGGTCAAAGATGGGTGAAACCCTCCTTTGGCTAAAACATATGAAAAATGGTTGCAGGAATTGGGTATGTCTCCTTTAATGAAAAGAAGGACATGGTAGCAATATTCCAATATTTGAGGGGTTGCCACAAAGAAGAAGGAGTCAAGCTATTCTCCAAAGCACCTGAGGGCAGGACAAGAAGCAACGGATGAAAACCAATGAAGGAGAAAAACAACCTAGAACTAAGGAGAAATTTCCTGAAAGTGAGAACAATTGATCAGTGGAATGACTTGCCTCCAGAAGTTGTGAGTACTCCAACATTGGAAATTTGTAATAACATATTGGAAAGAACATTTTAAGAACATTTGTCTGGAATGATATAGGATAGGGATGGCTAACCTTTTTGCCATCACGTGCCAAAAGTGGAAGGAGCACGGAGGGGTTGCGCGCCAGTGTGCCCACACCCATAATTCAATGCCGCCCTGCGCCCCCCTCGTGCATGACCACATATTCCCTCCGCTCTCCCCCTGCTTTTGGCACGCAATGGCAAAAAGGTTACTGGTGGGCCCGGTTGGCCCATTTTTCGCCCTCCCCAGCCTGGAGCCTGGGGAGGGTGAAAACGGCCTTCCCCACTCCCCTAGAAGCCCTCCGGAGGCCTGAAATGGCCCGTTTCCTGACTTCTGATGGGCCCGAAAGGCCCAAAAATCAGCTGGCTGGCGCGCACATGCACGCTGGAGTTGAACTAGGGCAACACTGGCGTGCCCACAGATATGACTCCGCGTGCCATAGGTTCGCCATCACGGATATAGGATCTCTTGCTTGAGTTGGACTAAAAGACTTCAAGGTCCCTTCCAAATCTGTTATCCTGTATTCTTCCCAGTTCCAATCCCTTTGATGTGATGCTCCCTTAATCCAAATGGGCATGTTTGAAAAATATCCATTTCTGAGCTGAGTAGATCTGGAAACTTTAGAACTGAAGAGCTATTAGCCAGGGAGAAAAACCAATTTGTCCTTGTCAATATTTTTCCCCCTCCCCAAGCCATCCTCTAAAATGTGCGGCTCACAGCCTCAAAAACCTCTTCGAATTTCACAAGCTCTGGAAAAGAAACACCTCCCGTTCACCTTAGATTTCCACCTGCCTGAATGCTGACGCGGCAGGAAAGGAGCTTCAGAATTTCTGCTGACAAGAAAAAAGGTTTTGCTTGCTGGCTTGAATGATCTCCAGCAAGCTTTCCGAGACTGAAGGGCGACAAGAATTCACTGAATTCGCACACGGGCGGGCACAGACAAATGGACTGTCTAGGGAGATTCTCGGTCATCCAGGTTACGGTTGTCCCAAAGGTGTTTTTTGTTCAAGAGGCCACTGAACTTCCTTGTTATTCTTTGAAGACGTTTTGCTTCTCCTCCAAGAAGCTTCTTTATTATTTATTTATTTATTTATTTATTTATTTATTTATTTATTTATTTATTTATTTATTTATTTATTTATTTTGATTTTTATACCGCCCTTCTCCAACAGGACTCAGGGCGGTGAACAGCCGAGATAAAACATAGTACACAAAATGTAAAACAGTTGAAAAGATATTAAATAATTTCGGCTCCCAATTTAAAATAACCCAATTAAAATCAATTTCAATTTAAAACCAAAAAGGATAGGGTCAGGCCAGCCCGGCTAGATGAAATAGGTGAGTTTTAAGGGCCCGACGAAAAGTCCGGAGGTCCGGTATCGTGCGTATCTCTGGGGGTAGGTCATTCCTGAGGGCGGGTGCCGCCACAGAGAAGGCTCTCCCCCTGGGGGTCGCCAGCCAACATTGTCTGGCCGACGGCACCCTGAGAAGGCCCTCTCTGTGTGAGCGTACTGGCCGGTGGGAGGCTATTGGCGGCAGAAGGCGGTCTCGTAAATACCCCAGCCCTAAGCCATGGAGCACTTTAAAGGTGGTCACCAAGACCTTGAAGCGCACCCGGAAGACCACTGGGAGCCAGTGCAGCTCGTGCAGGAGCGGTGTCACATGGGAGCGCCCCATTGCTCCCTGCGCGGCTGCATTCTGGACCAGTTGGAGACTCCGGGTGCTCCTCAAGGGGAGCCCCATGTAGAGAGCATTGCAGTAGTCCAGGTGGGAAATGAGTATGGAACCTTCTTGGAACTGCTGAATGGACCATGTTGTGGACTGGAGATAGTTGATGGCATATCCTTCCCCTTCTGTTGAGAGAAGGCTGCTCAATTTGGACATAGATGGCCTCTTTGACCCCCTCTTTCAAATCAGCAGTCCTCCCTCTCCAAAATGTGGACTTTGTGGCTTCAAAAGAATGGCCTTTGTCTTTTAAATACAGATAGACTGCTGAATCTTGTCCTGGTGGGTTCATTCTCCTATATCACAGACAAACCTCCAAGTGGCCACCAGGATGGAAATGACCATCTGTCTGCAAGGAATATAAATCCTTCCATTCCTCCACCCTCCAGTTAGAGCTGAAGAAGCTTCTTGGAGGAGAAGTGAAAGGTCTCTCAAAGAATAACAAGGAAGTCCAGAACTGCCTCTACTAAGCCATTTCTATAACAACAAAGTAATTTAATCACTGCCTCATTGCCGGCTTCTTAGCTGTTTCTTCAATTTCCCAAGGGTTTTTATTTATTTATATTTATTTAGTTTGTCAAACATGGATAAGATAACAGATATAAGTATAAATATGATTATGAACACAGGAAATGGATAAGAATAAATGGGGACGGTAGGCGCGCTGGTGTACTTATGCACGCCCCTTACAGACCTCTTAGGAATGGGGTGAGGTCAACAGGAGACAGTCTAAGGTTAAAGTTTTGGGGGTTTGGGCAGGGGTGGGTTCTAAAACTGGCCAACTTTTTTTTTTTTTACTTTTAAAAGCATTTTTTCTACAACCTTAAGAGGTTGCAGAAAACAAGGCTTTGAAAGGCCTCTGCCGATCAGGCAACTCAGCTGGGATCGTCAGAGGCTTTTCAAAGCATTTTTTTTTACCACCTCTTTGGCTGAAGAAGTTGCAGAAAACAATGCTTTGAAAAGCCTCTGACGATCCCAGCTGAGCTGCAGGATCATCAGAGGCTTTTTTTTTTTTAATTTTTAAAAGCATTTTTTCGGCCGAAGAGGTTGTAGAAAAAATGCTTTTAAAAGTAAAAAAAAAAAAAAGCATCTCATGAGGGGGACAGGGTAAGCGAGCGGTAACAGGGCTGGGGACCAGTTTGGGGGCGTGGCCAGCCAATGTTATTACCGGTTCTCAGAACTACTACAAATTTTTACTACTGGTTTTTCCAAACCGGTGCGAACCAAGAGCAACTCACCACTGGGTTTGGGGAAACCTCGGAGTCAGGTAGTGCATTCCAGGCATTGACCACTCTGTTACTGAAGTCATATTTTCTGCAATCGAGTTTGGAGCGGTTTACCTTGAGTTTGTATCAGAGGTGGGTTTCAGCAGATTCTGACCAGTTCTGGAGAACCGATAGCGGAAATATTGAGTAGTTCAGAGAACCGGTAGTAAAAATTCTGACTGGCCTCACCCCCATCTATTCTCTGCTTCCCAAGTCCCAGCTGATCAGGAGGAAATGGAGATTTTGCAATAACCTTTCCCTGGATTGGGGATGGAATGGAGATTTTATAGTATCCTTCCCCTGCCACGCCCACCAAGCCAAGCCACGCCCACCAAGCCATGTCACACCCACAGAACCGGTAGTAAAAAATGTTGAAACTCACCACTGGTTTGTATCTATTGTGTGCTCGTGCATTATTGCGGTTGAAGCTAAAGTAGTCACTGACAGGTAGGACATTGTAGAGATAATTTTGTCTACTACGTTTAGGTCAGATCAAAGCCGGCGTAGTTCTAAGTTGTCTAAGCCCAAAATTTTGTGATGTTTTTTTTCATCCAGGTTAACCTTGCTCAGTTGTTTGAGGTCAGAGTTGGCCACTTATTGTATCCGACACCAGATAATGTTCTCCAGGATGTTTTATCTTCTTTCCGAGTTCCTTCCTGGTTTATATATTTGCAAATATCTTTTTATATATTAACGTATTCTTTCTGAGCAAAGTGCCCTCCCCCAGCTGTTATGATTATGGTTAAAAGCCACTGGTATTTATTTAAACTTTGCAATTATCTAATCGTGTATTTAAGGAAGCAGTTTTTCAGCTTCCTGCAATAATAGAGGAAAAGCTTGCAATTTAATCGTTTTTATGCTGTTATATCAGTATTGACTCTCAGCAATCAGGAGCAGAGATTTTCTGCAGGAGAGTCTGTCCCCAACCCATTTTTTTCAGATCTTCCAATGGTGCCCCCACCCCATCACTGACTGGTCCATCTACCTCACAGCTGGTCATCCTCTTAATGATCTTCAACTTTGCAAGTTGCCAGTCTGTTTAAGTAACAGAAGCCATTTCTTAGCTCCTATAATCCTTTCTTTCTTTCTTTCTTTCTTTCTTTCTTTCTTTCTTTCTTTCTTTCTTTCTTTCTTTCTTTCTTTCTTTCTTTCTTTCTTTTTCTTTCTTTCTTTCTTCCTTCCTTCCTTCCTTCCTTTTTTCTTTTTCTTTCTTTTTTTCTCTCACTCTTTTTTCTCTCACTCTTTCTTTTTTCTCTTTCTTTTTTCTTTCTTTCTTCCTTCCTCCCTTTCTTTCTTTCTTTCTCCCTCCTCCCTCCCTCCCTCCCTCCTCCTTTCTTTCTTTCTTTCTCCTTCTTTCCTTCCTTCCTTCCTTCCTTTCTTCCTTCCTTCCTTTCTTTCTTTCTACTTTTCTTCCTTCCTCCTTTCCTCCATCCTTCCCTCCTCCCTCTTTCTCCTTCCTTCCTTCCTTCCTTCCTTCCTTCCTTCCTTCCTTCCTTCCTTCCTTCCTTCCTTCCTTCCTTCCTTCCTTCCTTCCTTCCTTCTTTCTAGAGAACAGTTTTTTCCCGAACGCCATCACTCTGCTAAACAAATAATTCCCTCAACACTGTCAAACTATCCACTAAGTCTGCACTACTATTAATCTTCTCATCGTTTCCATCACCCATCTCCTTCCACTTATGACTGTATGACTGTAACTTTGTTGCTGGTATCCTTACGATTTATATTGATATTGTTTCCTAATACGACTTGATTGCTTATTTGTTCCCTATGACTATCATTAAGTGTTGTACCTTATGATTCTTGACGAATGTATCTTGTCTTTTTATTTAAACTGAGAGCGTATGCACCAAAAACAAATTTCCTTGTGTGTCCAATCACACTTGGCCAATAAAGAATTCTGTTCTGTTCTGTTCTGTTCTGTTCTGTTCTGTTCTGTTCTGTTCTGTTCTATTCTATTCTATTCTATTCCACTCTACTCTACTCTACTCTACTCTACTCTACTCTACTTTACTCTACTCTACTTTCTTTCTCTTTCTTTCTTTCTTTCTTTCTTTCTTCTTTTTCTTTCTTTCTTTCTTTCTTTCTTTCTTTCTTTCTTTCTCTTCCTTTCTTCCTTCCTTCCTTCCTTTTTTCTTTCTTCCTCCCTCACCCTTCCTTCCTTCCTTCCTTCCTTCCTTTTTCTTTCTTCCTTCCTTCCTTTTCCTTCCTTCCTTCCTTCCTTCCTTCCTTCCTTCCTTCCTTCCTTCCTTTTTTCTTTCTTCCTCCCTCACCCTTCCTTCCTTCCTTCCTTCCTTTTCCTTCCTTCCTTCCTTCCTTTTTCTTCCTTCCTTCCTTCTTTCCTTCCTTCCTTTTCCTTCCTTCCTTCCTTCCTTCCTTCCTTCCTTCCTTCCTTCCTTCCTTCCTTCCTTCCTTCCTTCCTTCCTTCTCTTTCAAATATCATTTTCCTGCAACCATCATTTAGATTGTCATTTCAGATTGCTTTCCAGGGACTTTTGTTCCACGATTTTTTATTTTATTTCCCAATTAAAAATACACAATAACGAAAAAAGAAGAAACAAATTAGCAGCGTGGGTTCTCCAATACCGGAAGGTTTTAAGAAGAGATTGGACAACTGTTTGTCTGAAATGGAATAGGTTTTCCTACTTTTTTATTTTATTTTATTTTTTATTTTTTTTTAATTTTTTTTTATTTGATTTATATGCTGCCCTTCTCTGGAGACTCAGGGCAGCTTACAATGCGTTAAGCAATAGCCTTCATACTTTTGTATATATTTATACAAAGTCAGCTTATTGCCCCCACAAACTGGGTCCTCAATTGACCTACCTTAGGAAGGATGGAAGGCTGAGTCAGCCTTGAGCCTGATGAGATTCGAACTTACAGTAATTGCAGACAGCTGGAGTTAATTACAATGCATTAGTCTGCTGAGCCACCAGGCCCGTTCTTGAGCAGGGGGTTGGACTAGAAGACCTCCAAGGCCCCTTCCAACTCTGTTCTGTTATTCTGTCCTGTTATTCTGTGATTTTTCCTGTTTTTCCCTTGTTCTTTCATTTCTCATTTTGTTTCATATTGTATATTTTGTCTGTTTGATGTTTCCTCGGTTAATTTGTGCTATTCCATTTTTAATTATATAGGCCATCGGGCGAATGTTTGCATCCCTAGGAGGGATGACAGAATTATAAATCCATTAATACCTTTTTTAAAAAATGTGTCTTTTTGAAACCGATACCTGTTCTTTGTTATCACTCATGTTAGGAATAATATGATTCAACCAATGAAAGCTATTTGTCTTTTGCAGAAGGGAAAACCTGGTGTTATGCCTCTCAACAGTGCAAAGTCCCAGATTGCAAAGGTAATTTTCAAAGCCAACAGTTCAATGTACTGTAAGACACGAGCCGGGGGCAAGGTGTGGGAAAATGCAAGTTATTATATTTCCTTTTCTGTAGAGTCACCATTATGGATAGTTACGCAATGAAATGCTGATTGTAACAAATGGTAATAAAAACATTGAATCCTTGGAGAGCTTCTGAGCTGCTTGGCTGCCATTCCAGTCTTGCTCTGAAAGGACCCTCTGATTGCAAAGTTAAATTTCTTTCACGCTTTTTGCCAATAGCCTGACTATAAGGTGAAAAGTAAAGGAGTCCCTGCAGATTTTACTCCGCTAGTGGTTGCCAGAGGGCTCCGTTTCAAGGCCATTGAGTCAGCGCTGTCCGGAAATGTTTCCACGGTCCTGTGACCAGCATGACATCACGAAGTGCTGTTACCTTCCCATCAAAATGATACCTATTTATCTATTCACATTTGCATGCTTTCGAACTGCTAGGTTGGCAGGAGCTGAGGTGAGGATGGGAACTCACCCCATCGTGAGGTGCTTGGGTCTCGAACCTGGACTATAGGCTTTCCAGGCCACACACCCAGGTCTTAACCACTGAGCCACCACACCGCCATATAGCCTAACTAAGTTTTCATGGAATCCTAAGGCAGCTCCCAGTTGGGGAACTGGGAGACAAGATAGGTTTCAACTATAGGTAGTCCTCGTCTTACAATTACAATAAAGCTCCAAAGTTCTGTTGCTAAGCAAGGCAGTCTCTAAGTGAGTTTTGCCCCATTTTACATCTTTTTTGACAGAGCTGTTAAGGTAACCACTGCAGTTGTTAAGAGAATCATGCTAAGCAAATCCGGCTTCCCCCATTGATTTTGCTTGTCACAACCCAGCTGAGAAGTTTACAAATAGTGACCAAATGACCTTAAGACAGGACAACTGTCATCAATACATGCCAATTGCCCATTATTTTGAATTGTGATTATGCGACTATGGAGGTGCTGCAGTGGTTGTTAAGTGTGAAAAGTGATCAGAAATCCCATTTTTCAGTGCTGTTGTAACTTTGAATGGTCACTAAATGAATGGTTGTAAGACAAGGACTACTTGTAATGTTCCGAGGATAAGTGTCTATTAGAGTCATGGCTAGGTTGAGCCCAGGCAATGGTGGGTTCCTCCCGGTTTGGCCCGGTTCAGCCGAATCACTGGCGGTGACGATACGACGTCACTGAACCGGTTCTCTTTGTTCGGGAGCTGGGGCCTCCTGCTCCTCTCCCACGTTATTCTTACCTTTTATTTGGCCATGCCCCCAATCTATTCGCTGCCTCCCGTTCGAGTCCCAGCTGATCGGCTAGAAGGAAAAAAAACTGTTTAAACACTTGCTGATGGGCTTCAAAGGGCCGCCCTACAGCTGATCAATGATAAAAGGCAGTGTGGTGGTAGACCAGTGTGCTGGAAAAACAAAAGGGTAGACCGGTGCCTCCAAAAACAAGTGGGTAGACCGGTACATCTCTGCAAGCAGTTAAAAGCCTGGTAGACCACTACCTCTGCTAAATCCTAAAGAACTGTCACATGACCATCAAGTCACGCCCACAAAATAAGCCACGCCCACAGAACCGGTAGAAAAAAAATTAGAACCCACCCCTGAGACCAAGGACTGGAATTGAAAATAGATAGGAGATGGCGGTAAACAGATTGTTTTCTTTAAAGAAAAGGATTTATTGAGTTGAAAACCACTTCTGGGCTTTGTGCTTGAGCCTGAAAAAAACCAAAACTTTGATTTTAGGTTTTGATGACTGGAATGATTCTATTGTTATACAAAGGTTTGAAACGAACGGAGCTAATCTAGGAGAGAAGCAACTTAGAACTGAGGAGAAATTTCCTGACAGTTAGAACAATTAATCAGTGGAACAACTTGCCTCTAAAAGTTGTGAATGCTCCAACACTGGAAGTTTTGGACTGAACAGCCATTTTTCTGGAATAGTTTAGGGTCTCTTATTTGAACAGGGGTTGGACTAGATATTGGAAAGATGTGGAGACTCTGGAAAGAGTGCAGAGAAGAGTAACCAAGATGATTAGGGGACTGGAGGCTAAAACATACAAGGAACGGTTGCAGGAACTGGGCCTGGCTAGTCTAGTGAAGAGAAGGACCAGGGGAGACAGGATAGCATCTTCCAATACTTGAGGGGCTGCCACAGAGAGGAGGGGGTCAAGCTATTCTCCAAAGCACCCGAAGGCCAGACAAGGAATAATGGATGGAACCTGAACAAGGAGAGATTCAACCTGGAAATAAGGAGGAATTTTCTGGCAGTGAGAACTATCAACCCATGGAACAGAAGTTGACTTCAGAAGTTGTGGGAGCTTCATCACTGGAGGCTTTCAAGAAGCGTTTGGACTGCCCTCTGTCAGAAATGGTGTAGGGTCTCCTGCTTGGGCAGGAGGTTGGACTAGATGACCTCCAAGGTTCCTTCCAACTCTGTTATTCTGTTTTCCAGCTTATAGCCCAGGAAGTCCTAAAGACTCCAACTTCGTAAACCATAGTTTGCAGAAATCACGGTTCTATTGGTCTTGATCCAATTTCTGTCCCATTCAAAAGTCTTTTTTCTCCTCTCCCTCCTGCAGAACCTCGCCTGTGGGCCAAGCTATATTCAGAATGTGGAAACAACAAACAATCTCCAGTTAATATTCTCACCCGGCAGGTAACATACAACGACTCTCTGAAGGCGTTTAAGTTTATAAACTACGACGTCAAATCCGACCACAAATGGAGCATGGAAAACAACGGACACACAGGTGAGAAGCAGGAATACCTCATACAAGCCATACAGGTATTCCTCACAATGGGAGAATATGTGGACGAAAGGTCTAAATTATAACTTAAAAGAAATTTTTTATAATATGATGTATCGTTGGTATTTGACACCAGATAAGTCAGGGGTGTTGTTTGTTTGTTTGTTTATTTATTTATTTATTTATTTATTTATTTAATTTATTTATTTATTTATTTATTTTATTAGTCATATTTCTATGCCGCACCCTCTCCGAGGACTCTGGGCAGCTTACATCAAAGACAGTATACTAAATAGCATATTGCCCCCAACAATCTGGGTCCTCGTTTTACCCACCTCAGAAGGATGGAAGTGACACAGGCCCAAGTAGGTATTATCAGAAGCAATCAGTTCGAAAACAAACAGACTTTATTAGAACAGCTGAGAATTAACTCATTCTCAGCGTAGTCCAAACTAATTCGAAACAAATTCTTTATAATACAATCCTTCAGCCTTATCGCCAACCTTGGTATAATTAGGCAACCTGCCAAAGGCTTTTCTTGGCAAAAGTTCAGAAGCAGAAGACGCCGACAAGAAATAAATGCAGCAAGACAAGAAACAAATCTATCAACGTTGTTTTCCGACAAAGAGCCCAAGAGCCGTTGCTGCTCTTTTAAGCTTTATGGGAGGGGCCAATCATCTCTTGCAAAGAGTTGTCCTCTTTGCTGTAGCTGCTCTTGCTTTCTCATGCGTGCATTAGGAACAGGCTTCTCCTGTTCCTCTGCCTCTCTGATGTCAGCCTCTGGAGGCTCCAGAGTCCACACATCACTCCCCGATGGCCCTGGCCCCATCTCTGCCTCTGATGCAGAGTCCTCATCCAGGCCTTCCCCAGCCTCCAGGACTGGCCCATGTTTGTCCTCAGCCTCCTCACTGTCTGACTTTGCTGCCAGCTCTGCAGACTGCTGGCGGATCACAACAGGTGTCAAACTCGATTTCATTGAGGGCCACATCAGGGTTGTGTTAAATCACATGTCACAGCTGATCGTTGCCCAGCTGATCATCGGAAATACCTGCATTTTTTATTATCGGTTTACCCAAATCGGACCGAACCAGTAGCATTTCACACCTGCTGTGGTGCCCCAAGTGCTCTGCCAGTGAAAATGGGCTCCCAACCTCTGTTTTCGGCTCTGACAGTCTCCTGCAAGCCTCTGCCAGCAAAAATGGAGTTCTGGAGGGCCACCCATGGCCCTCCTGACCTCCGTTTTCAGCTGCAACAGCCTCCTCCAGTGAAGCAGAGGCACTGCAGGCTGGTCCTTTGCTATTTTCAGGGTGGACCCATGGGCCAGATCTAACCACCCCACAGGCCGGATCCGGCCCCCGGGCCTTGAGTTTGACACTCCTGAGATAAATTGTCCAGGATGTATAAACGTATTTCAAATGACTGTTGGAGATACAAATGTAAAGAAGGGACTTTTTAATCATTTATGGTGGACATGTGACAAAGCAAAGAAATATTGGAGTAGGTTTCATATTCTAATACAGAAGATTCTTAAAGTGAATATAAAGATAAAACCAGAAACTTTTCTTTTGGGTTTAATGAAAAAAAGACTTAGGGAATTTTTTTTGTAACTTTGATATTATAGGCCAGTGATGGCTAGCCTTTTTGCCATTGCATGCCAAAAGTGGGGGGGTGAGCGGGGGGGGGTGTCGCACACATGCGTGCCCACACCCATATTTCAATCTGCCCCCCCCCACATATGCATGCATGATCCCCCCTATACTCCCCCTGCTTTTGGCATATGATGGCACAGTGGGTCTGGTAGGACCATTTTTCACCCTCTCCAGGCTCCAGAGGCTTTCTTGGAGCCTGAGGAGGGTGAAAACAGCCTTCCCCACTGTTAGCTCGGCGCAGGGAAGGAACTCGACTTCCCTGACCCCGATCACGCACTTGTCCCGTCGGACCCGTAGTCCCTTCGCCTGGAACCGCTGCAGGGCAAGCCTGAGCCGTTCCATTAGTTGGGATTCCGAAGTCCCTGAGATTAGGACGTCATCGAAGTAGGGCACCACCCCTGGAATGCCTTGGAGAAGGCGTTCCATCATCGATTGAAAAATTCCCGGGGCGGCACTGACCCCGAATTGGAGTCTGTTGCATTTAAATGCGCCCCGGTGCGTGACAATTGTTTGTGCCTCCGCAGTTGTCTGGTCCACTGGCAGTTGCTGGTAAGCCTGCGCCAGGTCCAGTTTGGCGAATATTGATCCTTTGCCCAGTGAGTGCAACAGGTGTTGCACTACTGGCACCGGATATGCGCTCTGCTGCAACGCACGGTTGATGGTGCACTTATAGTCAGCGCAGATGCGCACTGATCCATCTGGCTTCATGGGGGTCACAATTGGCGTCTCCCATGCCGCGTGATCGATCGGTTCAAGGATGCCCTGGGCGATTAGCTTGTCCAATTGTGCATCCACTTTAGGTCTAAGGGCAAATGGGACTCTGCGGGGCTTAAGTCGAATCGGGTTGATTTTAGGATCTAAATTTAGGGATATGGGTTTCCCCAGGAATTTACCTAAGCTCCCGTCGAAGACGTCCTGGAAGTCTTCTAGGAGTTCGTCGAGCTGACTATTCCTAATCTGATTAATTCCTCCGATTGTGAGCCCTAGTGGCTTGAACCACTCCACTCCCAGTAGGGTCGGTCGGGCGTCCTTGACGACGACGATGGGGAGGTCTCCGCTGAACTCTTTGTATGTCACCCTGATGTTCGTGCGACCCAGGATGCCGATGGGGTGACCGCCAAAATCCACCAGCTTCGCCTGGCTTGGCTTCAGTTGACCCTTCGAAATGTTGGGCTGGAGTCTTTTGAGGTTCTGCCAGGCGATAATGGAGAAGGGCGAGCCAGAGTCTATTTCCATGGGGCATGGTGCCCCTTCCACGTGGACGGTCACGTGGAATTTTTCGGATCCCTCAGCCGCGGTGTTGGCGATGGTCGTCTTATTGACTTGCCGGCCGTTTGTTTGCCGCTCGTCGTTTCGCCTCGGCTGTTGGGATCGTCTGGATGGCCTCTGATATTCACGGTCCCCTGGTCGCTGCCTCTCGAATGTGGGTTCTGCCGCCCTGCAGGCCTCGGCAATGTGGCCTTTCCGTCCGCAGCGGCGGCAGGTTGCGTCTCGCCAGCGGCATCTGGCGCGAGGGTGATCTCCCTTGCAGCTGGCGCATCTGTCCTCTCGGGTGCCATCTTGGTGACTTTCCCGCCTTTGGGGCCTCGTGACCTTGTGGACGGCCATTTCCCCTTCAGACTCCGAGCACGTGGATGGGTCCTCGGATGAATGTGGCTGGTCTCTGTGGATCTTGTGGATCCCTTTTGAACGTCTCATCGCTGCTGCCGCTCTGTCGGACGTTTCCGCTGCGGTTGCTTCTTCTATGACGTCCTTTAGAGAGACCTTTTTCCGGCTTAGGAACTTTTTCTGGACTGAGCAGTCCCTCATGCCGAACACAATCCGGTCTCTTAGCTGGACGTCCACGTTTTCAAACTCACAGCTGGCCGCGATCTTTCGGAGCGCCGAAACGAAGTCCTTGAACGTTTCCCCTTCGTTCTGACTCCTTTGGTGGAATTCAAAACGGTTGGCTAGGGGGGTGCTCGTGGGCGCGTAGTGCTCCTGGAGGACGTCCTGGAGCTCGGACCATGGCATCTGCTCGATGTCCCTGGGTGCCACGAGGTCCATCGCCATCTCTAGGACTTCGGATCCGCAGTGGGCCAGGAAGAGAGCCCTCTTCCTGTTGTCGTCCAGTTCTGTGAAACCGCTGCCCGCCAGGAATTGTCTGAATCTCACCATGAAGGACTTCCATTTTTCCTGGCTTGGATTGAATGGAGCCAGGGAAATTTGTGGTCCAGACATGGTTCAGTGACTTAGCTCGGTGATTCAGCTCCTGAGGCGGTAGCGTTGTGTTGCAGGTCGTCGGTTCTTCTTCAGTCCTTCGTCGCCAGTGTTAGCTCGGCGCAGGGAAAGAAACGCGACTCGGCTGTCCGTTCAGAACCTTTATTAGAGGGGTGAAAACTGAACGCCGGCTGGGCTGCTGAGCCTCCTTATATCCTGCTCAGGCATGCCCCCCGGCCAATGGCAAACATTTAAACTTCCCGCCGGCGGAATCTACCAATCCCCCGACGGATGTCCTTATAAGGACATAACACCCACCTCCCTGGAGGCCTTCCAGAGGTCAGAAACGGCCTGTTTGGTGACTTCCGGTGGGACCTAAGCTGAACTAGGGCAACACTTGCATACCCACTAATATGGCTCCATGTGCCACCTGTGGCACGCGTGCCATAAATTCATGATCACGGTTATATGCTGTGTTTCCTTGAAAATAAGACCTCCTCCAAAAATAAGCCTCCCCCAAAATATTTAACTAGGGTTGCCAGATCTGCTTCCAAAAAAGAGCGGGCAAGCGGGGGGGGGGGGTGTTAAGTAGTAAAAAAATAAAAAGAATTTTTACAATTAAATTATATATTTTCTTACGAACATTTTAACACGTATTAAAATAATCACTTCAAAACTTTACTTAAAATTCAAAACATCAAATATATTATAATAATATGTAAAATATTAAATTACATTTTCCTTTGCTGCCGTGTGTATTTTTTATTTGACTGCGCAGCTTTGATCAATTCCTTGTGTTTAAGGAATAATTCTTTAATTTCAGTACAACGCTGAGAAATATTTAAAAATATACAAAGTTCACTTCGAACTGATGATACAAGCAGTTGGTTACGTTCATCAGTCCACAAATTTCCCATGACGCTGAAAATTCGTTCAACGTTTGCATTTGATACCGCAATTGATGCACAATACTGGAAGAGTTTCAGTAAACTCAGAGCTGGCTCTTTCTTGAAAAAGTACATCCACTTATCAAGGGATGAATCGCCCTGCTGATGAACATAAACTTCTTCTAAGGCAGAAATTTCATCGAAGAGAGTGTTGGGTGTTTGAATAAAAAAAATGTCCACTATTTTGTGAAAAAAAATAGTGAACATAATGTGAAAAAAGTGGACTGTACGTCAAATAGTGGACACCCGGCAACTCTATATTTAACCACATGTGCAGCCGGTCTCCGCCATTTCCTCTGCTTAGAGTTAGGGAGACAGAGCTGGAAATCAGGTAAGACAGCAAGAGGAGCCCCATCTCGCTCCACACACCCCAAAATAATAAGACCTCCCCGAAATAAGGCCAAGCGCTTATTTCGGGGTTCAAAAAAATATAAGACAGGGTCTTATTTTCAGGGAAACACGGTATGTTGAGGGCATCGAGATTACTTTATGCACAAAAATGGAAGGACGCTTCGATTCGTACAATGGATGAATAGTTACAAAAGGTAATGCAGTTAGCAGAGATAGCGAAAATAGCTGCTTTGATCGAAGAAATACTTTTGTTTCCAGTTGGAAACCGCTTCTGGACTTTCTGCTTGAGGAGGGAAAAAAAGGAAACTTTGATTTGGAGTTCTACAGCTGAGATAGGTTTATGGTTATAGAAATGGCTCGTTTATATTATTATGGAAAAGTAAAAAAAGTTGAGGTTTGATGCTATTATCTTATTCTACTGCACCAAAGGGAGTTGAACATCAATGACTTTTTTCCCCTTTTTTCACGTGTTTTCTGCACTTTTCCCTTCCCTTTTCCCTCCCCTCTTTTTCCTGTTATTTTCGTTTGTATTTTTGCATTGTATAACTTACGGAACATGTGAACAAGTACAGGTAGTCCTCAGTTTACAATGGTTTGTTTACTGACTGTTCAAAGTTACGATGGCACTGAAAAATGAGACTTACAACAATTTTTCATTCAATTCTTGCATCACTCTCCATGGATCAAAATTCAGAGGCTTGGCAACTGACATGCACTTATGACAGTTGCAGTGTCCCGGGGTCACAGGATCACATTATCCAATCTCCTAACAAGCAAAATTAACAGGGAAGCCGGATTCACTTAACAACCGTGTTCCTAACTTAAGCACGGCATTGATTCACTTAACAACTGTGGCAAGATCCACTGAGCCAATGTTTTGCTTAGCAACAAAACATGGGGGGGGGCTTCATTTTTGTGGTCGTAAGTCGAGGACTACGCTATACTGAATCCATTTTTTTTCCTTGGCAGTCGTCGTCCAGCTGGGTCAGTCGGGGAAGGTGGAGTCTGGGGGACTGAACGGGAGATATAAGGCGGTGCAGTTTCATTTCCATTGGGGAAGCGAGATGGGGAAGACGCGGAGTCCTGGATCTGAACACAGCATCGATGGAGAGAGGTACCCCATGGAGGTAAAAGCCCCCAGAAACATTCATCTCCAAACTCTGGCCTCAGGAAACATTTGAAATATATGTTGTTGTTGTTGTTAGTTGCGAAGTCGTGTCCGACCCATCGCGACCCCATGGACCACGTTCCTCCAGGCCTTCCTGTCCTCTACCATCCCCCGGAGTCCATTTAAGCTCATGCCGACTGCTTCAGTGGCTCCATCCAGCCACCTCGTTCTCTGTCATCCCTTTCTTCTTTTTAGCCCTCAATCGTTTCCAGCATTAGGCTCTTCTCCAGTGAGTCCTTCCTTCTCATTAGGTGGCCAAAATATTTGAGTTTCCTCTTCAGGATCTGGCCTTCTAAAGAGCAGTCAGGGTTGATCTTCTCTAGGACTGACCAGTTAATAATATATTTATTTACATACATATATACATATATGTAAAGGTAAATGTTCCCCTCGCACATTCCCCTCGCTAGTCGTTCCCAACTCTAGGGGGCGGTGCTCATCTCCAGCGCTGTCCGAAGACGTCTCCGTGGTCATGTGGCCGGCATGACTCAATGCCAAAGGCGCATGGAACGCTGTGACCTTCCCACCAAAGTTGGTCCCTATTTTTCTACTTGCATTTTTTACGTGCTTTCGAACTGCTAGGTTGGCAGAAGCTGGGACAAGTCACAGGAGCTCACCCCGTTACGCAGCACTAGGGATTCGAACTGCTGAACTGCCGACCTTTCGATCAACAAGCTCAGCGTCTTAGCCACTAAACTACTGCATCCCTTGTGTGTGTGTGTGTGTATTATATTTTATATTTACATTTGGTATAAAATGATTTGTCATTCTGGGTTCTTTCTCCATCTTTTCACTCTGGCAGCAAACAGAATCTTATGCTGCATTCTGGGAGACCTATATAGCTATTTCTGGCTTGTTAGCCATCCTCAGTAGGTCACACCCACATCTCATGTTCCATGTTCCATTTTATATATATATAATTGGCAAAATATAATTACAGGGAATCCTCAATTTATGAGTATAATAGGGACCAGAATTTTCCATTGCTAAACAAGACGGTTGCTACTTGAGTTGTTCCTGACTTTATGACCATTTTCCCCATGGTTCTTAAGGGAAATGCTGTCAGTCATTAAGTGAAATGCAGTCGTTAAATGAAGCAATGCTGTATTGACATTGAGTGGCGGAAAACAGCTGGGAGGGTCAGAAATGAGGATTGCGTGATTCCAGGGTGCTTCAACTGTTGTAAATTCAGGCCGGTTGTCAAGTGCCCAAATTTTGATTGTGCGTTGTGGGGATGCTACAAATCTCACTCCCTTCTAGCATGATGCTGTTACCTAGCTAGGTAATGAAACATCTTCAAGAAAACAAAAAAACATCTTCAAGAGAGCACCAAGGACCCCACAGTCTTTTTCCTCCTCCTCCTCCTCCTCCTCTTCCTCCTCCTCCTCCTCACAAACCCCACTCCCTTCTAATGGCATTACTTAGTTGGGTAATGAAATGTCTCCGAGAAAACAGCCAAGCGTAGATAGCACCCTCATGTCAACCCTGATCTACAAATATTCTCTTTTATTATTAAAAGTGTTTTTTAACCCACTTGAGTAATAAAGGGTCCTGAGCCAATCCAGCCTGTGACTTTCTTACAGCTTCACATTGTCCACATTAAGGAGGAATTTAGCAGCACAGCATCAGCGATCAAAGGAAAAGGCGTAGCGGTGCTGGGATTTTTTATAAAGGTATGGCATAGATTTGAGTTCCATTGTAATTTTTAAAAAAATAAACTTAAAGGCTTTGAACAAACTCCCCTAGGTTTGTTCATCCAGTGCCTTCCAGTTGTATTGAAGCCACAAGACCCATAATCCTTACCCATCGTGGTTTTACTGAGCCATCTTCCTATACAGGGCAGGTTGCATTTACATATCATGGCCAGACCTCTTCGGAGATACCTGTGGTGGATGAGACCCACCTCTGAAAGACCCTGTTGACCTCGGCTTTCTCCTCCCAGAGCAGTTTCTCAACCTTCGGCAATGTTGAGCAATGAAAACTTCAACTCCCAGAATTCCTCAGCCAGCTAAGGAATTCTGGGAGTTGAAGTCCACACAGCGCAAAAGTTGCCAAAGTTTGAAGCACTTTTCTAGAGTCCTTTCTCCTGGGGCAACAGAATTCTTCAGCTCCTCTTTCCTGCCAAGTTTAACAGCTATTTTTCACTGTGTTCTCCCAAAAGTGGGGGGGGAGGACAGCCGGACATAGAAAGACGGAGGGAGGGAGGAAAGAAGAAGAAAGAGGGAGGGAGGGAGGGAGGGAGGGAGGGAAGGAAGGAAGGAAGGAAGGAAGGAAGGAAGGAAGGAAGGAAGGAAGGAAAGCTTTTCTTAAATTGGACACACTCTTTTTTGTATTTGCTTCAAACAGCAAATAGTACTAGCCATAGCACTTAGACTTATATACCGCTTCACAGTGCTTTTACAGCCCTCCCTAATCGGTTTACAGAGTCAGCCTCTTGCCCACAACCATCTGAGTCCTAATTTGACCCATCTTGGAAGGATGGAAAGCTGAGTCAACCTTGAGCCACTCAGGATTGAACTCCTGGCAGTGGGCAGAGTTTGCCAGCAACAGCAATAGCACTTAAACTTATATACCTCTTCACAGTGCTTTACAGCCCACTCTAAGCGGTTTATAGAATCAGCCTCTTGCCCACAACAATCTGGGTCCTCATTTTACTGACCTCACAAGGATCGAAGGCTGAGTCAATCTTGAGCCGGTCAAAGATGTTCCATGTTCAATTCATAATATGTTTTGCTCTATTACAGGCTGGCAAAAAGAATCAAAAATATGAATCGCTCATTTCAAATTTAGAAAAGATTGGGGCTGCAGGTAAGGAGAAGACACCTAATGCAATTTATTTATTTATTTATTGGTTCGATTTATATGCCGCCCTTCTCCGGAGACTCAGGGCGGTTTACAATGCGTTAAGCAATAGCCTTCATACTTTTTTGCCCCCCCCCCCAAGCGGTGTTCTTTTTTATACAAAGTCAGCTTATTGCCCCCACAATCCGGGTCCTCATTTTACCTACCTCCAAAGGATGGAAGGCTGAGTCAACCTTGAGCCTGGTGAGATTCGAACTCGCAGTAATTGCAGGCAGCTGGCAATTTAATTGCGAATTTAATTCAGTTTAATCCTTCGATTTAATTCACTGGATTTCCGAGGCCACGCGGCTCCAGAGGAGATTCTGAACAGCTTACAATTAAAATATCCGTTGCTCAGCAAGACAGTTAAGAGACTTATGCCCCAATTTATGACCTTTCTTGTCACAGTTGCAAAGTGAATCACTACCAGTTGTTAAATTAGTAACATGGTTGTTAAGTGAATCGGGCTTCCCCATTCTGACTTTGCTTGTCAGAAGGTTACAGGTGATCACATCGCCCTGGGAGACTGCAACCGTCATAAATATGAGTCAGTTGCCAAGCATCTGAATTTTGATCACATGACCATGGGGATGTAGTAATGGTTGCAAGCAGGGGTGAAATCTACTTACCTTCCCTACCGTTTCGGAAGTGCACACACATGTCACGTGCACATGCGCAAACCCTTCTGCACATGCGCAGAGGGTAAAAAACAGGTTACTTCCTGGTCAAAAGTGGAAAGTAGCGACTATCGGGTGAGTGGGCGGAGCCTTGAGCCACTCTCACTATCAGTTCTCCGAACCATCAGTCGCTACCGGCTTGGCCGAACCAGTCCGAACCGGGAACATTTCACCCCTGGTTGCAAGTGTAAAAAAAATGGCCCTGTCATCTTTTTCAATGCTGTTGTAACTTCAAACGGATCCCCAAACAAAATGTTGTAAGTGAAGGAATACCTGTAACTCATACAATATCTGAGATACAAATAATTGTCTCCATTAGTCATTTGGTTTGAGCTCCGAGCTTGGCAATTTGGTTGCAAACGTCTCATCGCCGTTCGAGGAGTCATCGTCCGGGCGTTTTGAGTTGTGCTCGTCTGTCAGAACTCAGGTCTTTAAGTACCTTTGTTTGAGATGTAAATTAGTCTGAATGTTGGCAGTCAACCGCCAGCCCATCAAACAGTCAGAAATCAGAAATATCCGAACCAACAACATTCAGACTAATTTGCATCTCATAAAAAGGTATTTAAAGACCTGTGTTGGGACAGATGAGCACAACTCAAAGACACACGGACGACGTCTCCTCGAAAGGTGACAAAATGTTTGCAACCGAATTGCCAAACTCAACGCTCAAAGCAACAGCCTAACGACCAACTCAAGCTACAGTACTAATATATTCAAACACATTTCAATTCTCTCCGTCATTTATTCAGGGCAAAAAGTAAATATTTCAGCTTTGGCCCTGGAATCCCTGATCCCGGACAAGAAGGATCTCACCAGTTTCTATCGCTACACTGGCTCTCTGACCACCCCTGCCTGCAGTGAGGAGGTGGTCTGGACCTTGTTTGAGAAACCCATTGAACTTGAGTGGGACCAGGTAGGAGAAACAGGCTAAGAAACACCTGGGGTGGGGGCGGGGGTCCCTCAACACGTTAAAAAAGGTCCAAACAAAATAATGGGGTGCAGCTATGTGTGGGGCCCTAGTTGCTTTGTTGCATCATATGTTCTGCCTCTTTTTGGATGTGTTGTTAGTGCAATGTGTGTGCAAATGAGGTGGGTTAGGATGTTAGCAATGCTGTTTAGGTCTCTTCCTATGGATACTGTGGTCTTGGGTTTTCAATTGTGAGTTCATTTTTGTGTCAGCAGTTTTTTGCTTCTATGTTTTGGATAACGTGGGTGGGTTTTGAAATGTTGTTAACCTCCTTGACTGCTGGCAGAGAACAGGAAGGAAGGACTGTGTGTATGTGTGAAAGAGAGAGGATGGGGAAGGGAAGGGAGGGAGGGGAAAGGAAAGGAAAGGAAAGGAAAGAAAAGGAAAGGAAAGGAAAGGAAAGGAAAGGAAAGGAAAGGAAAGGAAAGGAAAGGAAAGGAAAGAGGGAGGGAGGGAGGGAGGAAGAAGGGAGGGAGAGAGGGAGGAATGAAAGAGGAAGGGAGGGAGAAAGGAAATAGAGGAATGAAGGAGGAAGGAGGGAGGAAGGAAGGAGGAAGGAAGGAAGAAGGGAGAGAGGGAGGAAGGAAAGAAAGAGGAAGGGAGGGAGAAAGGAAATAGAGGAATGAAGGAGGGAGGAGGGAGGAAGGAAGGGAGAGAGGGAGGAAGGAATGAAAGAGGAAGGGAGGGAGAAAGGAAATAGAGGAATGAAGGAGGAAGGAGGGAGGAAGGAAGGAGGAAGGAAGGAAGAAGGGAGAGAGGGAGGAAGGAAAGAAAGAGGAAGGGAGGGAGAAAGGAAATAGAGGAATGAAGGAGGAAGGAGGGAGGAAGGAAGGGAGGGAGAGAGGGAGGAAGGAATGAAAGAGGAAGGGAGGGAGAAAGGAAATAGAGGAATGAAGGAGGAAGGAGGGAGGAAGGAAGGAAGAAGGGAGGGAGAGAGCGAGAGAAGGAGGGAGGAAAGAGGGAGGAGGGAGGAAGGGAGGGAGAAAGGAAATAGACGAAGGAGGGAGGAGGGAAGGAGGGAGAGAGGAAGGAAGGCATATTAATAGTTTGGCACCTTATTATTCAGTCAGCCGAAGTTCCTCTATCTATGTTGACTTGGAAAGATAGAAAATTAATACCTGTCTGTCTTATTGGTTCATAGATTGAAGAGTTCTGGAAAAAGGTGTACTTCGACAGCGGGAAGACGCTTCCAATGGTGGACAATTTTCGACCAGTTCAGCCTCTGGGTGGCCGAATTATCGAAAAATCGAACTCAAACCTCCTCCTGCCTCCGGGGAATGCGCTCTTGCTGGTCCCAACCGTAGCGTTCCTGGCTTCCGCTTGGATCTCCTGAAGCGTAGGCTCTGGAACATTTGAACAATTCGCATTGAATGGCCCGGCCTCCTCTTGGAAGCCTTTGGCACCCCTTGGCATCTCACAGCCACAATCTGGGATCGCTTTCACAGGATGGCTGGGATTTCATAGCAGAAACAGATTTTTGGATGATGTTCTCCTTCTTCTTTTCTTCCTCCTTCTCCCATATTTTCTCCTTCTCTCTCTCTTTTACCCCTTCTCAATCTTTTCCTCCTTCTCCTTCCCTTCTTCCCTCCTTCCTCTTCTTCTCCTTCTCCACATTTTCTTCTTCTGTCTCTCTCTTTTCCCCTTCTCAATCTTTTCCTCCATCTCCTTCCCTCCTTGCTTCCTTCTCTCTCTCTCTCCTTCTTTTCCTCTTTCGTCTCTCCATCTCTTATTCTGCCTCCTCTCCCCTTCTCTAACTTTTCCTTCTCCTTCTCCTCTTTTCTTCCTTCTCCTACCTTCTCCTTCTTTTCTTTCTCCTTCTCCTTTCTTTTGCCATTGGATCTCTGAGAAATTTTGTCCATGTGTAGATTTTTAACTTAATTATTTGGTTAGCAGTAGCACCATCCATTAATCACTTATCACATACTTGTTTCAAGTCACAAGCATGCCAGCAATGGTGAAAAGCCTTAATTCAGCTTTATGATTTTGCACTTTGACATTTGAAAACCAATGTGTGAGTATTTTTTTTTTACTAATTAGCATTATCAGAGGCAAAAACGGGATTTGCAAGCCAAAACTGGCCCCCTTCTCAACTGGAAAGTCAACTTCAAATTGCCATGAGGACTCCCTCATGAGGACTAGTTCCTTAGCCCGAAGGCTGCAATGTTGGAAGCTTTTCCTACAGTGATACAAAATCCTCTCGTGGGTTCAAAATCAAATACATCACGGTTTGCCGATCGTCATCAATTGATTACATTACAAATTCTGCAAAACAACTTCATCTCTAAGTGGTCAGGAATAAGAATATTAAACCTGAATTATTATAAAGATTGGTCACACGGTCAGGCAGATGTTTAGGCTAGAATGTTTATCCATCTATCAGTCCTAACTAATATTATTTTCATTTTGGTCAGTTTGCTGGCTTAACCTGGACACCATTACCTGGTTTTTATTACTGGATTGATAATGGAATAGTTTCTACAAGATCTGTATTTACAAAGTAATCTTTCAGGGTGATATATGTGTCTTTGTGTGTCTGTCTGTAAGTAAGTGTGTCTGTTTGTGTGCATGTGCGCATGTGCATGCACATATGCCGAAAATGACTTGGGGGGGACTGCGTATGTTCTATGAGACACCCCCCCACCGCCCTCTATGCTGATTTCTGCATGCCAAAATTTTATTTTTTATTTTTTTATTTTTTCTGCATGCCAAAATTTTTATTGATTTGATTTGACTGCAGTCTAAGGGACTCTCAAGAGTCTTCTCCAGCACCACAATTTGAAAGCATCAATTCTTCACCTCTCAAGATTGGTGCGGTGGCCTAGAGGTGGCGCTCTCGCCTCACAATCAGGAGGCTGTGAGTTCGATCCTAGGTTGAGGCAGATATTTGTCTCTCTGGGCAAAATGAGAATATATCTGCTGAGCAAAAGTCAATAGGAAGGGCATCCGGCCAATAAACACTCAGCTCCATTCAGTTGCCCAGACTCCACCCTGCAAGGAATTATGGGGTTGTTTAAAGGTAATGATGATGAATTCTTTGGCTCTCAGCCTTCCTTAGGATCCGACTCTCACAGCCATACATGACTACTTGGAAAGCCATAGCTTTGAACATTTCTTCTTTAGACATTTTTTTAACCAACTGAAACATTTTTGAGCATAACTGACTAAAGGTTTGCTGGAGTCCAGTTGCTAAATTACTACCGTATTTTCCGGTGTATAAGACGACTGGGCGTATAAGACGACCCTCCTCAGAGCCATTTAAGGCTCGTCAGAGCCTTATGGGCTGGTCTGCCTGGTTACAGGAGAATGAGACCCGGCGTATAAGACGACCCCCGACTTTTGAGAAGATTTTTGTGTGTTAGAAAGTAGTCTTATACGCAGGAAAATACAGTAATGATGGTTTCTTGGCCCTTCTGACTGCTGCTGTAATTTTTTGATTATTCTTTTTTTTAACCGATATTTAGCTGGCATTCATTAACAAATGCTTTTAATGGAAATAATTTGGGGTCACCTGTGTTGAATGCAAACATTGCCAGCCTGGCTTTGCACTAACCAAGGGCAGCTTTGGGCCCCTCTGCGGATCTTCTGTAGCCGGAAATTAAAATTTCTCTCCTGTCTCTCAGAAATGCCAATGGGGATTGACACGGAATGCTTGAGGACCTTTATGACCTGAGTATTTTTGTATATGCAGTCTCTCTCTCTCTCTCGAGGTTTAAAAAACACTGCAGCTGAATTATTTTCTTACTTGCAATAAATTGAATCGCAAAGAGCTTATGGAAAAGTGCAAAAAGTAAAATCAGGGAAAGAAGCAACATGTATGTTTAGAGTCTATATATTGTGGATGAATATAGAAAACCTCACATGTATTTTTATATTATTTAAGAGC
Organism: Coluber constrictor foxii; assembly: GCA_038048745.1. Classification (NCBI taxonomy): domain Eukaryota; kingdom Metazoa; phylum Chordata; class Lepidosauria; order Squamata; family Colubridae; genus Coluber; species Coluber constrictor. The sequence goes on from CM075958.1 coordinate 341,448,808, forward strand.
TTTTCTTCTGGGTTGGGAAACCAAATGAATAAAAAAAAAAGCAAGAGAGTTTTGCTGTCTGTATTTGTATTTTTGGGGAGTATTCAAGTTTAAATTTACACAATACATGTATTCTTAAATGCCTGAGATAGATGGGGGGGGGAGAGAGAGGATAAATAGATAGATTGGATATAGTTAGATGGTAGATGATAGATAGATAGATAGATAGATAGATAGATAGATAGATAGATAGATAGATAGATAGATAGATAGATAGATAGATAGAGCTAGCTAGCTAGCTAGCTAACTAGATACCTAAATTGACAGACAGACAGATATAGAGGAGAGAAAGATAGAGAGGGTTGATAAATTGAGATAGAGAGAGATATAGGGACAGATATAGATAGATAGATAGATAGATAGATAGATAGATAGATAGATAGATAGATAGATAGATAGATAGATAGATATAGATAGATAGATATAGATAGAGTTGATAGATGGTAGATAGATAGATAGATAGATAGATAGATAGATAGATAGATAGATAGATAGATAGATAGATAGATAGATAGATAGATAGATAGATAGATGATAGATGATAGATAGATAAATAGATAGATAAATAGATAGATAAATAGATATGGATAGAAAGAGAGAGAGAGAGCAAGATATGGATAGAAGATAGATAGATAAATAGATGATAGATAGATAGATAGATAGATAGACAGATAGATAGATAGATAGATAGATAGATAGATGATTGATGATAGACAGATGATAGATCAATAGATGATAGAGCTAGCTAGATACTTAGATAGACAGACAAACAGATATAGAGGAGAGAGATATGAGATTGAGAAATTGAGAGAGAGAGAGATTGAGATAGATAGATGATAGAGATATTTATTTATTTATTTATTAGTTCAATTTATATGCCGCCCTTCTCCGGAGACTCAGGGCGGCTTACAATGTGTTAAGCAATAGCCTTCATACTTTTGTATATACCTGCTTAGTAGGGCTTTCGCCCCCCCGTCCCCAAGCGGTGTTCTTTTTTATACAAAGTCAGCTTATTGCCCCTACAATCCGGGTCCTCATTTTACTTACCTCAGAAGGATGGAAGGCTGAGTCAACCTTGAACCTGGTAAGATTTGAACTTGCAGTAATTGCAGGCAGCTGGCAGCTAAGTGCTACTTTAAGAAGCACTTAGTCCACTGTGCCACCAGGCTCTTCTACATAGGGATAGGTAGGTAGGTAGGTAGGTAGGTAGGTAGGTAGGTAGGTAGGTAGGTAGGTAGGTGGATAGGTAGATAAGATGGAAGATAGATGAAATAGGTGATTGATTGATTGATCAACTGATTGATAGAAAGATAGATGATAGATAAGATAAAAGATAGACAGACAGCGAGCATAGCTGGCTGGGGAATTCTGGGAGCTGAAGTCTGTACATCTTAAGAGTGTCTAAGGTTGAGAAACCTTTTGGGCACCAGGGACGGGTTCTGTGGAGAGAGGTTTTTCCAGGGACTGCGGGAGCCGTGGATTTATGTGCTGCCTGCATCCCTTGCATGGGGCTTCGCTTGTTTGCGCAGCTGGGCTCCTGGCATACTGCAGACTGGTGCCAGTCCACAAACCAGGGGTTGGGAACTGTGATCTAATGGATGGAATAAGTTCAGAAAAGGACACCATCATTTGGCTAATCTTAAAGAGGGTAACCCAGACCAGATAAACCCAACCTGGACCTCGTCTCTGAAGAATCCGTTGGTTTGATTCCTTTTTTCTATCCAACTTTGGATACCCACCTGCATCCCAGATATAACCAGGGACCTGGGACCATGGAAAACAACCTCTAAGATGATAACAGGTCCCCAAAGTTGATCTTGGACGGGAGTGGTGAGGGGAGATTCTTGGCTCAAGGCGGCCACAAACACGTGCAACTCTTTGGCGAGAGGTTGTGTTTAGACACAGCACCATGGGCAGCCGAAGGCTGGCAGATGGTCCGTTTATTTTATCAGAAATAAACTTCCTTTTCTGGGTCCTTCCAACGGCGCCGACACAAGTCTTTGGACAGATGAAAGGTTTGTATATGTGCAAGGGAGTGTGCATCCATTTCCTGTGGGTGCTCCCTTCGAAGGACTTCCACATTGATATAGAAGATAATTTTTTTTTTAAAAAAAATATCCCAGATATGAATCAAGTCCAAAATCCAAGAGATGAAAAAGAACATTGTGGTTTGATTCATGGCCGTTCAGAATATAAATCCATCAAGCTGAGTTTTGTTTGGCCGAGAGGGCCAAGCCCCTGGGAGAATGCCAAAGATTTCACATGATCAAGGCTGCTTTTTTTCCTGTTTGCGGCTCGTCAATTCAGAACACAGGTTGTCCTCGTCTTACGACCCACAACGGAGACCAACATTTCCATCGCTAAATTGAGGCCGTTATGAAGTGGGTTGCATCAGGGAGTGAAATGTTCCCGGTTTGGACCAGATCGCCCGATCCGGTAGTGATGGAGGTCGGTGGTTCGGTAGCAAAAATCCCTGCCCTCCCCCCCCTATGCCCAGCTGAGCCGCGTGATCATCAGAAGCTTTTTTTCTTTTAAAAGCCTCTGCCAATTAGGCAACTTCACATTTTATATGTATGTTATTTTAACTGTTCACCATCCTGAGTCCTTCGGGAGAAGGGCGATATAAAAATTAAATAAATAAATAAATAAATAAATAAATAAATAAATAAACTCAGCTTGGATCGTCAGAGGCATTTTTCTTTTAAATGCCTCTGCCGATCAGGCAACTCAGCTTGGATCGGCAGAGGCATTTAAAAGAAAAAAAGCCTTTTTTAAAAAAAAAAAGCCTCTGATGATCCAAGATGAGTTGCCTGATCATCAGAGGCAATTAAAAGAAAAAAAAGCCTCTGCCGATCGGGCAACTCAGCTGGGATCGTCAGAGGCTTTTGAAAGCATTTTTTAACGACTTCTTCACAGAAGAGGTTGTAGAAAAAATGGTTTTCAAATTAAAAAATAAATAAATTGGCCATGCCCACCCAGTCACATTACCCCACCACCAAGCCGCGCCCACAGAACCGGTAGTAACAGATTTTAGATTTCGCCACCGGGTTGCGTGCCCCATTTTACATCCAAAGCACCGAGAGCACCAAGAACTCCTCAGTTCAACTTTAAGCTACAAATATGCTCTTGTATTGGAAGTGCCTGAATTCTTGGGTATTATGATAGAGAATTTTCATTGCTTAGATTAGTGATGGCGAACTTTTTCATCACGGAGTGCACGCGACACAGCACAGACAAAGGCCTGAAAATGGCTTGAAAAACTGCCTGTTTTATGGCTGTTTTGGGAACCGTTTTCAGGTCGTTTTCCGGTGCTCCGGCACCTGTGAAGAACAGCTGGCTTCCAGAAACCAGAACAGCAGCTGGCAATGGCGCATTGCCCACAGAGAGGGCTATGCGGGCCATGTCTGGCCCATGTCTGGCCCAGGTTCGCCATCATGGGCTTAGATCAATGTTTCTCAACCTTAGCAGATGGGTGAAATAGAGAAAACGCTTTAACAAAGCTAAATAAATTAAGAAGAGGATTGTTATAGTATTAGGTATGGTATACATCAGTATTAGTATTAAGTGAAGAATCGATAAAATAATAAATATGGCTGTAAATCGTAATTGTTATTGTATAAAATATTTGTACCAAATATTTGTATCCAGACGACACACTGTTTAATGGAAGATGATGTTTGAATCAAAATAAAAAAAAAATAAAAATTATTAAAAAGAAAAAAAAACTTAGCAACTTTAAGATCTGTGGACTTTAACTCCCAGAATTCCCCAGCCAGCCATGCTGGCTGGGGAATTCTGGGAGTTGAAGTCCACATTTCCTAAAGTTGCCAAGATTAAGAAATATCTGGTTTAGATGCTAAGAGTATGCAATGCAAAACCTCAATTGGCTTTCATTTAATTGACAGGTCATTTATATTAAATTAAAGCCTTGGTGGAGCAGCGGACTAAAGCGCTGTTAAAAAGCACTTAGCTGCCTGCAATTACTGCAAGTTCGAATCTCACCAGGCTCAAGGTTGACTCAGCCTTCCATCCTTCCGAGGTGGGTAAAATGAGGACCCGGATTGTGGGGGCAATAAGCTGACTTTGTATAAAAAAGAACACTGCTTGGGGGGGGGGGCAAAAACCCTACTAAGCAGGTATATACAAACGTATAAGGCTCCAGAGAAGGACGGCATATCAATCAAATCAATAAATAAATAATAAATAAAATAATCTACAATGATTTGAAAGTAACACGGAGGGCTGCCTGCCGATTGAATAATTTTCCTCTCCCGTGAGAGATTAAAATAAATATTCAGTGACAATGATGTCTTAGGAGTTGAGGTGGAGGGAGTCAGCGATTAATCTTTTGGGATGGAGAAGCTCCAAGGTTTTAACATAAGTCTGGTAAAGAGTTTTCTTCTTGAGCAAGGGGTTAGACTAGAAGACCTCTAAGGCCCCTTCTAATACTGTGATTCTGTTACTTTTGCTGGCTTTATCCTGTGGGTAAATATCGAAATGCCTGATGAAATCAGATCATGGGACTTTTTAGGCTTTTGGATGGATTCTTCCTGGCTCTCAATGTCCTTAAAGCAGAGAAACCCACCTCTGCCTTAAAGCCTAAAGGAGAATGGTGACATTTCAGAAACAACCTCAAGGAAAGGAATAACAAAAAATGAGAGAGAGAGAGAGGGAGGGAGGGAGGAAGGAAGGAAGGATAAAAATCAGGAGGGACAGAAGGAAGAAGAGGGGAACCTGGCTAGATCAAGTTTAAACAAAACATTTGTTTAAATCATTTCTGCCTGACTGTTTATCAGAACAAAGAGCTTCTTATAACCATGGAGAAAATGTGCGCTTCCCCCCCCCCCCCACATACACACACATAATGCATAGAAACTTTTTTTTTGGTTTGCTGGTTAATCGAATTACGAACGGTTGCCGCATTTAGTCTAAAGATTTTATAGATTCCACTATTTTCCTTTCCTTTCCTTTCCTTTCCTTTCCTTTCCTTTCCTTTCCTTTCCTTTCCTTTCCTTTCCTTTCCTTTCCTTTCCCTTTCCTTTTTCCTCTTTCCTCTTTCCTTCCCTTTCTCTTCCCTTCCCTCTTTCCTTTCTTTTCCTTTCTTTTCCTCTTTCTTTTCCTTCCTTTCCTTTCCCTTCCCTGTCTTTTCCTCTTTCCTTTCTTTTCCACTTTCCTTCCCTTCCCTGTCTTTTCCTCTTTCCTTTCTTTTCCTCTTTCCTTCCCTTCCCTTCCTTTCCTTTCCCTTTCCTTTCCCTTTCCTTTCCTTTTTCCTTTCTTTTCCTCTCCTCTCCTCTCCTCTCCTCTCCTCTCCTCTCCTCTCCTCTCCTCTCCTCTCCTCTCCTCTCCTCTCCTCTCCTCTCCTCTCCTTTCCTTTCCTTTCCTTTCCTTTCCTTTCCTTTCCTTTCCTTTCCTTTCCTCTCCTCTCCTCTCCTCTCCTCTCCTCTCCTCCATTCACCTCCTTCCTCGCCTCCTCCCCTTCTCTTCTCCCCTCCCCTCCCCTCCTCTTCCCTTTCCCCTTCCCTTCCCCTTCCCATCCTGGACTGGTGAGTGCTCCCACAAAAAAATTCCTGAGTCGCCTAACTCTCACCTTCCCCCCCCCCAAATTTTTATATTTGAATGAGGCAGTCACACTTGGGTGTAAAAAATATCAAATATTAGTAAAAGCTGGCAAGTTTGTAGTTTTCTTGTGATCCGTTATGTTTTTATTTTATTGGAACAATAAATCAATCAATGCGGAGAATGTACTCTAGTAGTTGAGAATGATCTTCTAAAATACTCTTTCTTCTGAATAAAAAATTGCTGCAGGATACACTGGACTCCCACTTCCATAAAATTTATCTCTGTAGTTTCAAATTTGGACTCTGCGGCACCAATATATTTTGTGTATGCCAAGTTGGTAAACAAGTTCTCCCTAGCCCAGATTAGCCTGAGAAAGGTGGATTAGAACAAAAGGTCTTCACTCATCCTCTCTGAAATACACAAAACTTTATTTTCAGTTTGAGTTATAAATCTACAGCATTGTCTCTAGATAACACGGGAAGATAACTGGAGAAATTCTTCTGCAAGACTTCTATTCATCATTATAAATATCAAAAGGTAGAGCATCATGGGTTATGTTAAGAGGAAGCAGAAGTCACTGGGACCTTGAATGGAGATTAAAACTTGGTGATGGATTAGGACAAGAACTTTGGCCTTTGGGGTATCATACAGTAGTGGCCAAAAGTGTATTTTCTAAAACTAGCTAAAAACACCACTTTTTTTTGCAGTAGTTTCATAAAATTATATATCAATGGAAAGATAATTCAATCAAGAATGTAATGCAATAACTTTTATGAAGGATTTGCTATTAGAATAGCAGTTACAGTCTAAAGAAGAAAAGTGAAACACGTAGATCTACAAAAATGATCACCATAGAAAAAAAATGAGATATACAAAAATGATCCCCACGTCAGTTAATACTTCGTTGGGTACCTTAGCATGAATTATGGCCTTACAAGGTCTTCCCATGGAGTGAACCAAGTCTTTGAGTTCTGCAGCCGTTCTAATGCGAAACCAAGATGGAATGATGGCTTCTATTAACTGGGTTTTATTGCTGGGTCGCTTCTGACTAAGAAGTTTCTTTAGTCGGCTCCCTAGATTTTCAATTGGGTGAAGGTCTAGGCTATTCCCAGGCCATTCCAGCAGTGGAATAGGATTATTTTGAAACTCAAAAAAAAAAAAAAAAGTGGTGTTATTAGCCATCAAACCTCAAAAAATACACTTTCCTCAAAAAGGTTTCCACAATTTCGGCCACTACTGTATCTAAAATCTTTGCCACTTGAACATTTTCCAAAACACCTTTGGAGTTTGCCACTAGGACATATGGTGCTGGCTATCAGCTTGATTTGCTTTTAAAAAAGATGTCTACGGAGATTCTCAATCAACTAGATCAGTGATGGCTAACATTTTTGCTGTCACGTGCCAAAAATGGCGCCCATGTAACACCTCTCCTACGCAAGCTGCAGTGGCTTCCGGTGGTCTTCCGGGTGTGATTCAAGTGTTGGTTACCACTCTTAAAGCGCTCCATGGCTTAGGACCTGGGTATCTACGAGACTGCCTTCTGCCACCGATAGCCTCCCACCGACCAGTTCGCTCCCACAGAGAGGGACTCCTCAGGGTGCCGTCGGTCAAATTATGTCGACTGGCGACCCCCAGGGGGAGGGCCTTCGCTGTGAGGGCTCCTGCCCTTTGGAATGAATTGCCCCCGGAGATACGTAACATCTCTGACCTTCGTACTTTCCGCCGTGCCCTCAAGACCCTGATCTTCCAACAGGCGGGGCTCACCATTTAAACGATTTTTTAATTAGATATTTGAATTTTGGGGTTTTTAATTCAATTGGGCCAAATCGTTTAATAGTTTTAAAATTTAATTTTATGATGTTAGTGTGTTTGTGTTTTTACCTTGGCTGTACACCGCCCTGAGTCCTATGGGAGAAGGGCGGTATAGAAATATAATAAATAAATAAATAAATAAATAAATAAATAAATAAATAAATACGGGTGGGTCGCGCACATGCATACCCACACGCATAATTCAATGCGCCCTGCTCCCACACACATTTTGGCATGCGATGGCATGGTGGGCCTGGTAGGCCCGTTTTTTGCCATCCCCAGGCTCCAGAGCTTTTCTAGGAGCATGGGGAAGGCGAAAATGACCTTCCCCATCCCCCAAAGGCCGGAAATGGCCCATTTCCTGACTTCCAGTGGGCCCGGAAAGCCCGTTTTGCACTCCCCCCAGGCGTCAGAGGCTTTCTTGGAGCCTGGGGAGGGCGGAAACGGCCCATTTCCCGACTTCCGGTGGGACCGGAAGGCCCGAAAATCAGCTGGCTGGTGCACGCATGCGCACTGGAGCTGAACTAGGGCAACAGCAATGTGCCCACAGATACGGCTCCGTGTGCCACCTGTGGCACATATGCCATAAATTCGCCACCACGGATCTAGGTCATGGTTGTCCCAAAGATGTTTTTTTCTCCAAAAGGCAAGTGGACTTTCTTAGGTTTTTTTTTTCTTTGAAAACATTTCACTTCTCATGCAAGATGCTTCCTCAGTTCTGAACTGGAATCTTCTTAGAAAGTTAAAGAAGCTTCTTGGATGAGAATCCCAAAGGTGTTTTTTTTTTCAAGGGGAAACTGGACTTTCTGGTTTCTTTCCTTGAAGACGTTTTCAAAGAAAAACAACAACAACAATAACAACAAGATCCAATTGCCTTTTGGGAAAAGCACTTGTGAGTTTAAAAAAAAAATTAGACCAATTCATGGAAGTTATGGAGACCAGTGGCTATTAATCTTGATGATTGTTGACTTGCCTCTGAAGCTGCGGTGAAATCCTCCGCGGGTTGCTGCCTGTGCGTGCGTGGTGCGCGCCAAACGTGTGTCATGTGTGAGCATACAGTGTGCCAAACGCACACTGCATGGGCACACATCTGCAATGCGCACCATTGCAGATGTGTGCACGTCTGCATGCGCATGATCTGCATGCATGCACAGTGCACGCCAAATGCACGATGCCTGCACAGTGCACGCCAAATGCACGATGCATGCGCATGCATGCGCAGTGCAAGCCAAACGCGCACCGCATGCGGAAAAATGAAGGTAAATAGAACAGTGAGTGGGGGAGGAAACAGCTGCGCCGTGCAATTTCCTGCTTTCTAGCGAATATCAATCGCGTCGCACAGCTGATCATCGGAAATACCGGTTTGGATGAATCGGTAGCATTTATTACTACCAGTTCGCCAGAACTGGTGCGAACTGATAGCATTTCACCCCTGCTCTGAAGGCCATCGGCTGGGCTTCCTTGTGCAGTTGGTTGGCTGCACCCATCTGTTCTCCCTGTCAGACCTGGAAGCTTTTTCATTGGATCTTCAGGCCTGCCATATTTACCTCTGTGGGAAACTGGGAGGGGGGATTGTATGGACCCAGGGTGATAGATAGTCATAATAACATTCCTTTCTCAGGGAGTCAAGGACATCTTGCCCTGCACCTGGAGTGGCATGACTGGGAGGCATCTCCAGTTGGGAATGTCTTCGATTGGACCATGTGATGGACATGTGGGTGCTGGGCAGGAAACTGGACATTCCTTTGGGTGGGGAAAATCTGGAAACTTTCAGATTCGGGTTTTCCTAGATGTGCGAATACGACATCTCTAATAAAATGGAACTTTGAGGAAACTCAAGCCTTGGAGTTTTATTTCGTTGGGGGTGTTACTTTGATCCTTGACACTCACAATGGACAACCATTGCACAAAGAAGCCCACTCATGTCTCAGCAGATGGACTTCAGAGTTAGTCCGACGGCCCTCAAGGCTAACAGCCTTTGATCCCAACAGCTTTCATCAATCGGTCCAATCCTGATTTTGAAGCCGGCCAAGCCAGTAGTCAGCCTCACATCTCCCGGTAGCAAATTCCAAAGCTTAATTACACATTGAATTAATATACATATTTATATCTCCTTGGGGTTTGTTGTTTTTTTTTTTAACTCTAAGGAAGTTTAACTTCTAACATCTAAATGCAATCTTTGCTGTTGTTTGCACAGATGCTTCCTACAAAATCTCCCATCTGGCTCTCAAGATGTGAACTCATTTGAGATCAGAAGGAATCCCCTGACTTGTGTTTCTATCCAACTCAAGTTTCTTCAGCGGGGTTTGCACAATTGTTGGGTGGGGACAAGTGCCTTGTTTTGAGAGCCTAAGCTAAAATAGGAATTGAGATGTTCCTTCCTTTTCTTCCTTACCATCAAGTTTGCTGTCCACTGATAATATAATATAATATAATATAATATAATATAATATAATATAATATAATATAATATAATATAATATAATATAATATAATATAATATAATATAATATAATATAATATAATATAATATAATATAATATAATATAATATAATATAATATAATATAATATAATATAATATAATATAATATAATATAATATCAGAGTTGGAAGGGACCTTGGAGGTCTTCTAGTCCACCCCCCTGCTTAGGCAGGAAACCCTACAACACTTCAGACAAATGGTTATCCAACCTTTTCTTAAAAACTTCCATTGCTGGAGCATTCAAAACTTCTGGAGGCAAGTTGTTCCATGGATTAATTATTCTATCAGGAAAGTTCTCCTTAGTTCTAAGTTGCTTCTCTTCTTGATTAGTTTCCACCCATTGCTTCTTGTCCTGCTGTTGTGGCCCCGTCCTCTGAGCCTATCCCATTGGAGGAAGGAAGCTCTGAGCATGAGGAAGAGGAGCCAGCCAGATCTCCCAGCCCCCCCCCCCCGCCTGGCACCGTCTCAGGTGCCAGCTGAAAGAGAGCAAAGGAGTGGGGAAACAGGTGTCTCAGATGAGAGTGAGGGAGAGACGTCATTCCTGGACGCACGTCAACGAAGGCAAGATAAGCGCTTGCAGCAGCTGAGGAGACGTACGAGGGAATAGACCTGAGTCACTGGACTTGAGTCACAGGACCAATGAGTCACTGGACTACACCCAGAGACTATATAAGATAGGGTGGTGGTCAATGATCCCTGTGACGAACAATAACTCAATTTGGTAGTCATTGGAGCTAAAAGAACGGATTTTGGCAAAGCTACGTATGTGATTTTCTTTCTGTGAACTATTAAAGCACTTGGCAGACGGTGTGCATATCGCTGCCAAGTTAGAGATAAGAACTGTGGTGTGTGCCAAGTGCTTCTTTAACCCTCGACTGGCTGTGTTTTTGTGGGTGTCTGTAGAGGGGGACAGATCACCTGCCTTCAGGTGCTTTTGAGAATAGCTTGACTCCCTCTTCTTTGGGGCAGCCCCTGAGATATTGGGAGACTGCTATCATGTCTCCCCTAGTCCTTCTTTTCATTAAACTAGACATTCCCAGTTCCTGCAACCGTTCTTCATGTGTTTTAGCCTCCAGTCCCCTAATCATCTTTGTTGCTCTTCTCTGCACTCTTTCTAGAGTCTCCACTCCAATATCTACAGATGGATTCTTCTCTTGTTTTTCTTTTGAAGGTTATCTGAGGAAATCTTTGCTGGGTTGATGCTTTTAGTAGCCTTTGCAAAGGTCTACCAGAGATTCTCAGTCATCCAGGTCATGGTTCTCCCAAAGGTGCTTTTTTCAAGAGCCAACTGGACTTTTGGGTTTTGCCTTGAAGATCAGGGTCACCTGAGTGGTGCAAACAGAGCCTCAGATAGCTCAACGGGCTAGATAGCCTGTTATTAACACCCAGCTGTCTGCAATTGTGCAAGCTCGAGGCTCAAGGTTGACTCAGCCTTCCATCCTTTCTAAGGTAGGTCAATTGAGGACCCAGTTTGTGGGGGCAAGAAGCTGACTTTGTATAAAAATATACAAAAGTATGAAGGCTATTGCTTAATGCATTGTAAGCCGCCCTGAGTCTCCGGAGAAGGGCGGCATATAAATCTAACTAAAAAAAAAAGCCTTCTTGGAACTGTTGAAAGGACTGTGTTATAGATTGCAATTCCAAGAAGGCTCCACACCCATTTGGACCACTCAGGTGACCCTGAGGACACAGATAAACCTCCAAGTGGCCTCAACGACCCTCTAAAAGGATGCAAATGACCTGCAAGGAATATAAATCCTTCCCTTCCCCACCATCCAGTCAGAGCTGAAGAAGCTTCTTGGAAGAGAAGCAAAACGTCTTCAAAGAAAAAATCAGAAAGTCCAGTTGCCTCTTGGGACAAACATGACTTGGATGACTGAGCATCTCCATAGACATTTCTCTGAAGATGTTTCACTTGTCATCCGAAGAAGCTTCTTCAGCTCTGACTGGAGGGTGGGGAATGGAAGGATTTATATTCCTTGCAGACAGGCAGCTGGTCATTTGCATCCTTTTAGAGGGTCGTTGAAGCACTTGGAGGTTTACCTGTGTCCTTCGGGGTCACCTGCGTAGTGAAAATGGTTCCCGTACTCTGCAATTTTTTCCCCATGGAAATCCATTCCTACTCCCACACCGTTCAAAGGGTGTTCATCCCAAATGGTATAGCTAAAAGTCTCTAGAGATCCTCTGCCATCCATGTCATGGTTATTTATTTATTTTATTTTATTTTATTTAATCGAATTTGTATACCGCCGTACTCCCAGAAGGGACTCAGGGCGGTGAACAGCCAGATAAAATACAATGACATACAAAAGTTAAAAATATTTAAAATAAATTAAATCATTAGGCTGAAACAATTTAAAATCCAATTATATAAAACAATTAAAAAACCCATCTTAAAACCCATTTATAAAGGGAGGTTTAAGCCAGGCCAGCCTGATAAAATAGGAACGTTTTCAGGGCCCGGCGGAAGGTACGTAGGTCCTGTATCCTCCTTATCACAGGGGGGAGCTCGTTCCAGATGGCAGGTGCCCCCACAGAGAAGGCTCTCCCCCCAGAGGCCGCCAGTCGACACTGTTTGGCTGACGGCACCCTGAGGCGCCCCTCTCTATGGGAACGGACTGGTCGGTGAGAGGCTATTGGTGGCAGAAGGCGGTCCTGAAGATACCCTGGTCCTAAGCCATGGAGCGCTTTGAAGATAGTAACCAAAACCTTGAAACGCACCCGGAAGACCACTGGGAGCCAGTGCAGCTCGCGCAGGAGTCACATGGGAGCGCCACGTCGCTCCCATCACCACCCGCGCAGCCGCATGGTTGTCCCAAAGGTGCTTTTTCAGGAGGCAACTGGACTGTCTTGTTTTTTTCTTTGAAGACATCTCACTATCCTGTCAGAGCTGAAGCAGCTTCTTGGATGAGAAGCAAAATCACACTTATGACCACTAGAACAGCCTCATCGTCATGGGATCAAAATTAGGGCGCTTGGCAACTGGCATGAATTTACAACGGTTGCAATATCCTGGGGTCATGTGATCGCCATTTTCCAACAAGCAACGTCCGTGGGGGAAGCTGGATTCATTTAATGGCCACGCGATGACTCACTTAACAACTGACTTCCTTAACACCAGAAATGCTGGTCCAGATTGTGGACATGGATCAAGGACTATCTATATTGTCCCTAGATAAATGTCTGGCTCTTCCTTAGTGATTTGGCTCTTTTCCTATTTATATTTTTTTCCTTGAGATTTATATTTTCACCCAGTTGCTTGGGCAGCCATTCCAGCTCTCTAATGTCTGTAGACATTTACCCATGTTATATGGTTGTAGCATTATTATCTTCCTTATCTTCTTTACTATCACCTCTTCTTGGTAATATCATGATGATGATTATTTTATTGCTTTGTTCATGGAGAGCTTCTGCACCAGAAACAAATTCCTTGTGCATCTAATCACACTTGACCAACTACTCTATTCCATTCCGGTTTTTTTCTTTTCTTTTCTTTTCTTTTCTTTTCTTTTCTTTTCTTTTCTTTTCTTTTCTTTTCTATTCTATTCTATTCTATTCTATTCTATTCTATTCTATTCTATTCTATTCTATTCTATTCTTTCTGTTCTGTTGTTCTGTTCTCAATAGATTCTATTCTATTCTGTTCTGTTCTGTTCTGTTCTATTCTATTCTAATTCTATTCTGTTTTCTATTCTATTCTATTCCATTTTTTTCTGTTCTGTTGTTCTGTTCTCAATAGATTCTATTCTATTCTATTCTATTCTATTCTATTCTATTCTATTCTATTCTATTCTATTCTATTCTATTCTATTCTATTCTATTCTATTCTATTCCATTCCATTCCATTCCATTCCATTCCATTGCATTGCATTCCATTCCTTCTGTTGTTTTATTTTATTGTTTTATTATTTTCTATACCATTCCATTCCATATTTTCTCCTCTCTTCCCTTCCCTTCCCACCCAATATTCTGTTCTGTTCTTCTCTACTCCATATTTTCTCTTCTTCCATTCCATTCCATTCCATTCCATTCCATTCCATTCCATTCCATTCCATTCCATTCCAATATTCTGTTCTACTCTACTCCACTCCATATTTTTTCTGTTCTTTTCTTCTTTTTTCTCTTCTCTTCATTTTCTTTTCCCTCCATTTCTTAGAAGAACCTTTTCGCATTCATTTTCTCGTTACATCACTGATGGCGAACCTATGATGTATTTCGAAGGTAACGTGCCATGAAGTTTTGGGTTGATGCGCCAGGGTTTACCAACACCTGGCAGCTACTCTAGAAAGCATGGCCCATTCTTGTGAGTTGGGGGGGGGCTTCCTGAGAATCGGATGTGCTTTCTTGTGGGACACACCTGGACCTTCAGGAAGTCAAGACAAGAGTGCTATTTGGCAGCCTCTGAAAAGCAGGTGACCATTGAGATACCGCAAAGTGTTAAGTGTGAAAAACGGTCATAAGTCACTTTTTTCAGTGCCGTGAAAACTTCCAAATGGTCACTAAATGAACTGTTGAGACTACCTGTAGTGAGAAAGCCACAGATCCCCTGTATCTCACCTGGAATTATTCTGTGAATGTAAATGTGCAACATCATTTTCCTTGGGGTGGGTGGGTTGATGTTCATAAAGAAAAGATTCCAGAAGGTTCTACATTTAAGCAAGAAAAACCAAATGCACAGGAACAGTATAGGTGGTACCTTGCTCAATAGTAGTAACTGTGAGAGGGATCTTGGAGTCCTAGTGGACAATCACTTTAATAGGAAAAGAAGGACTAGGGGTGACATAATAGCTCAACAGGCTAGATAGCTCAACAGGCTAATAAGCAGACTAAAGCCTGTTATTAACATCCAGCTGTCTGCATTTGGACCAGTTCGGGTCTCACCAGGCTCAAGGTTGACTCAGCCTTCCATCCTTTCTAAGGTAGGTAAATTGAGGACCCAGTTTGTGGGGGCAATAAGCTGACTTTGTATAAATATACAAAAGTATGAAGGCTGTTGCTTAACGCATTGTAAGCCGCCCTGAGTCTTCGGAGAAGGGCGGCATATAAATCTAATTTTTTAAAAAATAGCAGTCTTCCAATATCTGAGGGGCTGCCACAAAGAAGAGGGAGTCAAGCTGTTCTCCAAAAAGCCCCTGAGGGCAGGACAAGAAGCAATGGATGGAAACTAATCAAGGAGAGGAGCAACCTGGAATTAAGGAGAAATTTCCTGACACTGAAAACAATCCATGGAACCACTTGTCTCCAGAAGTTGTGAATGTTCCAACACTGGAAGTATTTAAGATGTTGGATAACCATTTGTCTGAAGTTGTGTAGGGTTTTCTGCCTAAGCAGGGGGTTGGACTAGAAGACCTCCAAGGTCCCTTCCAACTGTTATTCTGTTTTATCTAAGTCCAGAAACAACAGAGTGAAACCCGAGATGTCATTAAATTAACGACAAACTTTTTGGAAGTTGGAAGAAGTTGGAAGTAAATGTTGCCACCTGTTGGCTGCAGAGTTCATAAATGAAATAAGTACATCCATACCTTGGGGGGTTTCAGCAGGTTCTGACCAGTTCTGGAGAACCAGTAGCGGAAATTTTGAGTAGTTCGGAGAACCGGTAGTAAAAATTCTGACTGGCCCTGCCCCCATCTATGCTCTGCCTCCCGAGTCCCAGCTGATCGGGAGGAAATGGGGATTTTGCAGTATCCTTCTCCTGCAGTGGGGTGGGAATGGAGATTTTACAGTATCCTTCTCCTGCCATGCCCACCAAGCCACGCCCACAGAACCAGTAGTAGCAAAACCAGTAGTAACAAAATTTGAATCCCACCACCAATCCATACTTTTATTCATAGGATCACCAGTTGTTAAAATTTATTTTACTTTTTAACCATACTTACTCTTATGGTTGTTACTTTTTTATCATTTTAATGTCTACCAGTTTTAATGTTTGCAAGCCGCCCAAAATTGCCTCTAGAAGAGTTCGGCAGTACTGTACAGATAGTCCTTAACTTACAACTGTTTGTTTAGTGACCAGACTTAAAATGGCACTAAAATAAGTGACTTTAGAACCATTTTCTCACTCTTACAGCGTCCCATGGATCAAAATTCAGATGCTTGGCAACTGACTCATACTTATGATGGTTACAGTGTCCTGGGGATCACGTGGTTTACTTCTGACAAGTAAACTCAATGGGGAAGTCTGATTCACTTAACTGTGTTACTAACTTAACAACTGGCAGTGATTCTCACTTAACAACCGTGGCAAGAAAGTCGTAATATGGGGCAAAACTCACTCAACAACTATCTTGCTTAAGAACAGAAATTTTGGGTTCAATTGTGGTCATAAGTTGAGGATTATCTGTACATAAATTCAATGAATGAATGACATGACATGACATGACATGACATGACTTGTTTTTCAGATAATGGATAACTCAGGAGGAAGGTCACCTCATGGTATTATTTCCCTACCGGTATCAAAATTGATGAGCAATTTAATTTATAGAGAAGCTGCCCCCTCAAATGTTCCAATGATGAATCAGCAGACAGAGTGAGTTGCATCCACAGTATTTAATTTGCTTGAGTAATATACTTACAGATAGACAAGTTCACTCCATATACAGTTACTTGGACTTCTTTTTTTTTTAATACAGTTCATATCCCAATACATTAATACTTTTTTTTTCTCCTTTAAATTATTTACACAGTACTTATGTACACGGTCTTTCTAAATTCAGTGCATTGTCAATAGGTTTTATACAATAATTTACAGAGCGAATATAGTTAAACCGTTAACTTAAATCGTTTTCTGTGTTTTTTTTTTCCTATTAAATTTAGGAATTAATTTAACCGTTTTTCTTAAAAAAAAAATATTAATCATTACAACCGATGTAACAAAGCATGGCAGATTTAAAGACGAGGCGAGTCGATCATGCTGGGTTGGAACTTAAAAACCAAACCGTTTCAAAAGAAACGAAGAAGAGGGACATGGAAAAACCTGCAAAGAGAGACGGAGGTGAACGTCCCCTCCTGTATTTAAAGTGGGGATTTTCTCCATGCTCAGAGAGGTCAAGACAATGGACATTAGGGGCCAATGCATTGTTAAAATCTCCCCCCCCCCAACCCCCACCCGGAGGATTTGGCTACCCCGCTAAGTTCATCAGCAGGTTGACAGGCATCATAATATGTGTTCAACAAGATGCTGGCTTGGTTTTGGCAAAAGGGGAACGTCGCGCTATTAATCACAAAACTGAGTGGTGGCACCCATTAGAATCGGTGTGTGTGTGGGAAGTTGGTTCTCAGGAGCTATGCTGGGCTATAGTTTCCTGAAGGCCTCATCAGCACAGTCAGGGATTATGGGTCTTTACATAGGAGAAGATTATGGTGGGGTTGTTCCTGGACGACAAGCTAAGACAGGGGTCTCCAACCTTGGCAACTTTAAGACTTGTGGACTTCAACTCTCAGAATTCTGGGAGTTGAAGTCCATAAGTCTTAAAGTTGCCAAGGTTGGAGACCCCTGAGCTAAGAGACACTAAGTCCTTCTTCTCCATAGGATGCGCCATGACCTTCTTCCGTGCTTCAGAGGAAGAGCTGGGTTTGAAATCACCCTGTCTGAAACATTCACACACATGCACACACTAATGGGAGTGACAAGGTGCCCCACACAGCAACCACCGGATGATGGCGCCACATCACTTGGGTGGGTTAAGTTCCACAGTGCATGCCTGAGTTGCTCAGACACAAATAGTTTCAAAGAGACCAAAAAAACTGAGCAACTGTGAACTGTTGTGTTCTCCGATGGCGTTTCTCAACTGTGGCGCCTTGAAAACGGGTGGACTTCAACTCCCAGAATTCCCCAGCCAGCATGCTTTAAAGTTGGGTAGACTTGTAACTCCCAGAATTCTCTAACTCGGCATGAATTGTTGCTTACTGGCTGGGGAATTCTGGGAGTTGAAGTCCACCCATTTTAAAGCAGGCCGGATGGGGAATTCTGGGAGTTGAAGTCCACCTATTTTAAAGCAGGCTGGATGGGGAATTCTGGGAGTTGAGAAACCGCCTACCAAACAGGCCCATGTTCTCCATGTTTGCCAAGCTTCTTAAAAGAAGACACTAATCCTCTTCTCTAATGTGAGGTTAGACGAAGCCACGATGCCCTGGAACTGCCAGAAAATGGTACCAGGGAAAAAAGGGAGTTTTATGAAGTCTTCCGTAAGCATTGCAGTTGGAAGAAGAGAACAAAAGCTAAGCAATTTTGCTTTTGGGGGTGGGGAGAAACAACCACAGGGAAATTAGCTGAAGTAATGTGAATTTTTGTCAGGTTTTCAGTAAAGGAAGGGTTGACAGGACCAGTTCAAAGAACAGTGGTGTGCTGAGATTATAGTATCACTCCCTCTTCCAGAAGACAGAATAAACCCCTGCATATAAATGAGAAATCTAGCTTGTTAGGAGGACGGCTGGTTATTGACTTCTCCCCGGTAAGATTAAAAGATTTTATTTTGCATACAGAAGTCACTTGTTCAACTAAATCCTTCTTTCCCAATATTTTAATAGGGTAGTCCTACAATAGATCTCCCAAATTAGTGGCAAAACTCACCTTTGCTGCTCTTTTAAAATCTTACTGTTATCACTACGAGTTGGCTCAGCGGCTTCGTTTATGAAGAAATGGATGATTTATCCTCACCTCTGATCAACCTTATTTAACCATCTGATCGGGGCAGATGAGGAATAAGGAGGGAGGTGGGGTGGCTTGATTTAGGGCTTGGCTTAATAAATGTAGATTTAGGAAGGATTTTCGAATTCTCAAGAGAGCTCACCTGAAAATGGAAACATTACCATAGTTCCCACATTATCCTGGCTCTCTAAATCCATTTCCATTCCAGAAGCTGGAAATGGCTGCCAGTTTAATTCCTTCTTTCGTTTTATTATTACATTTATGCAGCCACCCACCTCACTGCTCTGCTCTGCTCTGACTCTGGCTGACCTTCAAGAACAGAAAAAAGGGGAATTTCCATCAAGAGATGTTTCAAAACCCACAAGATGCCTAAAGTGGGTCTGAAGTATAAACATTCCTTACAGGGACAAATCCTTCCATTGGCTGATCAAAAGCACAGCCAAGTTGGGTGGCAGAATGGACACCGATGGTCATCATTCAGACGTGCTAACTTTGCTTTTTGAAAGAAAAGGAACGGAAAAGACACACACCCAAGCATGCACACAGCTATCCCAAAAGCGCTGAAATTTAACTCTGCTACCTTTTTATTATTATTTTTAAAGTGCAAATTAGTTAAAAAAAATCATGACGGGTGCTCCCTCCAATCAAGGAAGAGAGAATGAGATTTGGGAAGACTCTTTCCCTTCAAAAGGTTTGCCACAAATGAAGGATAGGTGCTAGGAGTCTTGAAGAAGGGGCCGTTAATCTTGTACTCCATCTCCATTGTGAGGGGTGGCTGCTTGAGGGGGTCCTAAAAATCAAGACGGCGGCTGTCACTGCCCTTCTGAAGCCCCATCTCTTGCACACATGTGATACAAATTTTTTAAAAAAAGGGAGGGTTAGAATTTGGATCACAGTCACCGACACCATCTTGAACTTTTTGATCTCCTTCCTCCTTCAGGGACATCCCTGCCTACAGTACGCATTTCCCATCAGCCATCTCTGATACACTGTTGGCTCAAACTCTCAACCAGGCTCCATGGTTTTTTGGATTTAAAGGTTGGGTTGGGTTGGATTGGGTTGAGTTGCCTTGGGTTGGGTTGGGTTGGGTTGAATTGAGTGGCGTGGCATTATTTTATTTATTTTATTTTATTTATTAGGTTGAGTTCCAGTGGGTTGAGTAGAGTTGCATTGGGTTTGGGTTGAATTGCACTGAGTTGGGTAGACTTGCATTGGGTTGGGTAGAGTTGCATTGAGTTGCGTTGCGTTGGGTTGGGTTAAGTTGCATTGGGTTGGGTTGGGTTGAGTTGCATTAGGTTGGGTTGGGTTGAGTTGCACTGGACTGACTTGTATAGAGCTGGGTTGAGTTGGATTGAATTGGGGAACAGATTCCTGCTTTGACTTTCCCAGTCTCAACAATGATCAGATCAATACACTAAAAAGTCAGGAGCTAGCTTCTTGTGAAATGAAGGTTGTAAACTGAGGAGACAGTGTAACCACATTGGCAAAATATTTTCACAACCAGGGCAGATTTCTTACCCAAGTACCCTCTAGTACATGGAGAAACACTTGGCTCCTAGAACATCCCAATCCATCCAAAGTGGAGATGGATAGAAATAATTAGCCCACTCCCCACCCCCAGCAACAGCCTGGAGCTGTCTCAGATTCCAGATCTCCAGCCATTTCAAGCGCTGACAGGCTGCTGGAGCTCCTCTGAAACCTCTCTGAAAGCCAAAAGGGTTGGAACAATTCCACAAGGTCAAAAAAAAAGAGAGGAAACTTTATTCTCAAGGCAATGGAAAGGGACTGCTAATGAATACATCAAGGGAGAAAATGAACAGCAGGGAAAGTTTGGGGGAATTTTCTGCAGCTTGTGCCTGCCGTCTGCGTGTGCCTCTTCTCCTCGCGGAAATGGAATAAAACTTCAGAAAAAGGAGGTAGAAATTTCATGTTGTCAGACAACACTACAAGTTAATCATTAGCAATCGGAAGAGAGCTTCCCCAAAAGTCATTTTTCTCCCCAACCCCAACTTACTTCAGGTGTCTCTAAGAGCAAATTGGTCAAAGGAACGAACAGACTACAGTTATTTCCAAAACTTTAAATGCATCTAGTCCTAGTCTGCTGAGGTCAAGCCAGTTTGAAGGCTGAAGGCAAAATAAAACAATTTAATCGATGGGTGTTCCCCCACCCTCTGGGCATGGAGCAAGAGAATGGGAAACCAAAGCAAATGCCATCTGATAAATGCTCGTTTTAATTAGAGTATTCTCTTTCTCCCCCTGGTATTTTTCATTTTGTTTTTCTTTAGTTGTGCTTTTAGGTCACAGGAGGAAAATAAAATAAAAAATAAAATAAAAGTAAAAATTATATCTAGCTCTTCTGCTCAGTAAAAACCTTCTTTTCTTTTCTTTTTCTTTTTGCCAGCCTTGTGGTTGCAACCTCCTCGGACTAACCTTTGCAAAACCCGTTTTGCTCATTGCAAGACACAGTACTTTTTGTAATCGGACTCAAAATCTTCATCCATGCTACTGGTATCCGCCATATTCTTGCCCTCAATCTTTGGCAAAAATTGTGCATAGTCCACTCCTTGCTGTTCGTAGAAAAGGATGTAGGCAGAATCTGTGTCGATTTCGTCGGGATGCAATTCCTGAATGATGGGGGAGGAAGAGGAGGAGAAGAGGGGCTTATTAGGGAACATG
Source organism: Coluber constrictor foxii (assembly GCA_038048745.1). NCBI lineage: Eukaryota > Metazoa > Chordata > Lepidosauria > Squamata > Colubridae > Coluber > Coluber constrictor. The sequence goes on from CM075958.1 coordinate 341,470,028, forward strand.
ATACAATAAACGATACAATATTACTTCAAACATTTAAAATTTAGAAAATACTGAAAACTGCTGAAAACGTCCTAATATTATTGGAGATATTTTGGGTTCAGGGAGGCTGGTGTAGCAGCTTATTTTAAGGACATTGCAGGAAATAGCAACTTTAGTCTAGCGGCTAAGGCACCAGGCTAGAAACTGGCATACCATGAGTTCTACTCCAGCCTTAGATGGGTTGGGTGACTTAGGGCCAATCACCAGGAGATGGTGAGTTCTAGTCCCGCCTTAGCCATATAAGTCGGCTGGGTGACTTTGAGCCAATCACCAGGAGATGGTGAGTTCTAGTCCCACCTTAGCCATATAAGTCAGCTGAGTGACTTTGAGCCAATCACCAGGAGATGGTGAGTTCTAGTCCCGCCTTAGCCATATAAGTCGGCTGGGTGACTTTGAGCCAATCACCAGGAGATGGTGAGTTCTAGTCCCGCCTTAGCCATATAAGTTGGCTGAGTGACTTTAGGCCAATCACCAGGAGATGGTGAGTTCTAGTCCCGCCTTAGCCATATAAGTCAGCTGGGTGACTTTGAGCCAATCACCAGGAGATGGTGAGTTCTAGTCCCGCCTTAGCCATATAAGTCAGTTGGGTGACTTTGGCCAATCACCAGGAAATGGTGAGTTCTAGTCCCGCCTTAGCCATATAAGTTGGCTGGGTGACTTTGAGCCAATCACCAGGAGATGGTGAGTTCTAGTCCCGCCTTAGCCATATAAGTTGGCTAAGTGACTTTAGGCCAATCACCAGGGGATGGTGAGTTCTAGTCCTGCCTTAGATAGAAAAGCTGGCTGCGTGACTTTGAGCCAGTCCCTCTCTCTCAGCCAAACTCACCTAACAGGGTTGCCGTTGTGGGGAAAATAGGAGGGAGAAGGTGTGTTGGACAGGTGTTCATCGCTTTGAGTTATTTGTAAAGAATTAATAACGGTTGGGATATAGACAAACAAACAAACAAATTCTGGTGAAAACCTTGGAAAATGACAGGATGCAGTAAAAGGCATGGATACATCCCCTGGAAGAATGCCCAGATCCAGCTAAGAGATCTGGAGTATCCTATAAGAACAACAAATACCCTGTGGCTTATTACCTTAAGTACAGGACAATCTAGCTGAGAGCTGGGAAATGATGGCCCCTTTATGAGATGTGGACTTCAACTCCCAGAATTCCCATGCTGGCTCGGAATTCTGGGAGTTGAAGTCCACAAGTCATAAAAGAGCCATCGTTCCCCACCCCTGGTCTAGACCAGCTGGTCTCAAATCCACAAGGGGCCACCACCAACTTTCAACATGGAGCAACGCAAGTGGAAGAGAACCTCATCCAACTCAAGGTATCCCGAGACAGACGACGGATGGCCACCCAGAAACAGGCTTCTGTTGCACAGGTGGGCCAAAAGTACCGTATTTTTCAGAGTATAAGACATATTTTTCCCCCCTAAAAGAGGGTGAAAAGTTGCATCTTATACACTGAATGTAGCCCCGCCCACCTGCCAGCCTCCACCCTCTGGCCCCTGCCTCTCAGCCATTTGCCTCCTTGCAGCAAACAGCCTGTTTCAGTTTCAGCTTCAGTGCAGCCTGATTAGCACAAGCAGCTGATTTGTCGGTTGGATCGGCCTCCCAACTATCAGCTGTTTCAGCCTGCAGGGATTGCCATTGCCTATTGCCACCTCGGCGCGCCCTATTGGCCTCTGCTGTTTGCTGCAAGGAAGCAAACTGCTGGGAGACAGATTTTTTCTTCTTCTGTTAATCAGACTGTGCTGAAAATGAAAATGAAATTGAAAAGCTATTTGCTGTTTGCTACAAGAAGGCAAATTCCTGGGAGGCAGAGGCAGATTTTTTTTTCTTGTGCTAATCAGGCTGTACTGAAACTGAAACAGGCTGTTTGCTGCAAGGAGGCAAATTGCTGGGAGGCAGAGGCAGATTGTTTCTTTCTTGTCCCCCCCCCCCCCCAAAAGTTAGGTGCGTCTTATAGTCCGGAGCGCCTTATACTCTGAAAAATATGGTATATCATGATAGCATCCAATGTCCTGAAATCATGGTGGCTCATTTCACCTCACTGAGGTTCCTATATAACAGAAGGTGTTCTGTTCCTCTCCCTTAAGTCCGCAAAGTGGCTTACCTTACAGCTGCTGTCGTTGTAACAGTACCATTTGTCATTTGGGTTTTTGGCATAGGTGACGTAATGACCTCCTCCCATAATTCCTGAATGGCACTGGAAGAGAAGAGAGCCAAGACACCAAGGTTATCCAGTGATTCATGTCCTCCATCCTATCCTTTCCTTTCTGCCAGAGGAAAGGAGAATTAATGGTGGTGCGATGGAGATACCATTTTAAAAGGTTGCGTCTTCTCAAAGGGGCTTTTTCCAAAAGGCAATTTGGACTTTCTTGGGTGTCTTTTTTTTTCTTTGAAAACATTTCGCTTCTCATCCAAAAAGCTGCTTCTGTTCTTAGATGAGATGCGAAAGGTTTTCAAGGGGGAAAAAAAACCCCAAGAAAAACCAGTTGCTTTTTGGAAAGTGCCTTTGGGACAAACGTGACCTGGGTTGATTGAGAATCTCCACAGACATTGTGTCTTCTCATTTTTAGGCATGTCAAAGGCTCCTCAAGACCCAGCAGCCTTCTATAAACACTCTCACCAGTAGGCAATGATGAGCAAGAAGGCTCAAAGAGATGGTCTTAATGGACAATCAATGAGCCTGTGTAGCGTAGGGGGCTAATGCCTCCTACTAAAGGCAGCAATTAACACCAGCTGCCTGTAATTTCTCTGAGTTCAATCCTAGCCAGGCTCAAGGTCGACTCAGCCTTCCATCCTTTCTAAGGTGGGTAAATTGAGGACCCAGTTTGTGGGGGCAATAAGCTGACTTTGTATAAATATACAAAAGTATGAAGGCTATTGCTTAACGCATTGTAAGCCGCCCTGAGTCTCCGGAGAAGGGCGGCATATAAATCAAATTTTAAAAAAAATGAAATATGAGCCAGCAGCATGCAGCTGCAGCCGAAAAAGCCAATGCAATCCTAAACTGCATTAACAGAGGGATTGAATCAAGATCAAAGGAGGTACTAATACCATTCTATAGTAGTAAGGCCACACCTTAGAATACTGCATGCAGTTTTGGTTGCCACGATGTAAAAAAGATGCCGAGACTCTGGAAAAAGTGCAGAGAAGAGCAACAAAGAGGATGAGGGGACTGGAGGCTAAAACATACGAAGAACGGTTGCAGGAACTGGGCATGGCTGGTCTAGTGAAGAGAAGGACCAGGAGAGACATGAGAGCAGTCTTCCAAATACTTGAGGGGGCTGCCACAGAGAGGAGGAGGGGGTCAAGCTATTTTCCAGAGCACCCGAAGGCCAGACAAGGAATAATGGATGGAAAGTGAACAAGGAGAGATTCAACCTGGAAATAAGGAGAATTTTTCGGACAGAACAATCAACCCATGGAACAGAAGTTGCCTTCGGAAGTTGTGGGAGCTTCATCAATGGAAGCTTTCAAGAAGAGACTGGACTGCCATCTGTCAGAAATGGTGTAGGGCCATGATGGCGAACCTATGGCACGGGTGCCACAGGTGGCACGCGGAGCCATATCTGTGGGCACGCAAGCGTTGCCCTACTCAGCTCCAGTGCGCATATGTGTGCCAGCCAGCTAATTTTCAGGCCTTCCTGGCCCACCTGAAGTCAGGAAATGGGCCGTTTTTGCCCTCCCTAGGCTCCAAGAAATCCTCTGGAGCCTGGGGAGGGCAAAAAATTGGCCTATCGGGCCATCATGTGCTAAAAGCAGGGGTAGTGCGAGGGTGGGGCGCATTGAATTATGGGTATGGGCACACGAGTGTGTGACCCCACCATGTGATCTAGGGTCTTCTGTTTGAGTGGGGGTTGGACTAGATGACCTACAAAGTCCCAACTCTGTTAAGTGAAAATCCAAGATGGTGATGGTATGGATTTTTTTTCCCCTTTAAGGGAATACAGGTTCTTGACTTACAACCATTCATTTAGTAATCAACCAAAGTTACAAAGGCAGTGAAAAAAATCAGACTTATGACCGTGGCAGCATCCCCATGGTCACATGATCAACATTGGGGCGTTAGGCAACTGGTTTGTATTTATGACAATTATCCTGTCATGTGACCGTTATTTGCGACCTTTCCAGCTGGTCTTCCGACAAGCAAAGTCGACGGGGGGAAGCTGGATTCACTTTAAAAACCGCCTGATCCACTTAACAACCGCAGTGATTCGTAGAACATAGACTGTGGCAAAAAAGGTCATAAAATGAAGCGCAAGCCACTCAACCATCGACAATGCTTGGGCTCAACTGCGGTCATAAATTGAGGACTTTCCGTAATCTGAGGTTTGTAAAGGAAGTGAAGGCAAGGCCTCGTTTTCAGGAACAGAGGCAACCAGGCCTACTGTACAATGTTTAATTTTGTCGTGAATGTTTTTCAACCTGGGAGACTTTTATGATATAAGAATTTCAACTTTTAAAGTGGATATCCACAAGGTTAAGGAACACTGCGCTGTTTATACTGTACGGCAGAGGTCTTCAAACTTGGCAGCTTTAAGACTTGTGGATTTCAACTCCTATGAATTGAAGCGATGCTGGCTGGAGAATTCTGGGAGTTGAAGTCCACAAGTCTTAAAAGTTGCCAAGTTTGAAGACCTCTGCCGTACAGGAAGGACAGATTGACAAATTTTATTTATTTATTTATTTTATTATTAAAATTTATATGCCGCCCTTCTCCCAGGGTGCTCCCATAGTAAAAACAACAACAATAAAATTCTAAAATCCAATCCGATTTAAAAAACCCCAAATTAAAACCCCATAATCGGTCAGGGAATTTAATGAAAAAGTCATGTCCTCAGGCCAGCACGGAAAGGGCAGAGAGCAGGAGCTGTCCGGAGCTTGGTGGGGCAACCTATTCCAGAGGGTCAGTGCGGCCACAGAGAACGCCCTCATCCTGGGAGTCGCCAGCCGACACTGTCTGGCCAACGGCACCCGGAGGAGGGCAGTTCTATGAGAACGCACAGGGTGGTGGGAGGCCGGAAGAAGGTGGTCCTGCAAATTGCAGGACAATGGACAGAAAACCCATTCCTTGTATCCCAACTGGCTTGTACAGACGCAGCTAGTCCCTGACGTACAACCATTCGCTTAGCGAACGGTTGACTTGTGACCGTTTTTCACATTTATGACCTCGGCAGCTTCCCGGTGATCAAAACTCAAGACGCTTTGGGCAAATGGCTCATATTTACGACGACTGCGGTGTGCCGGGGGTCATGGGATCCCCTTTTGCGACCTTCGGACAAACAAAGTCTATGGGGGGTGGGGGGGAAGCCAGATTCACTTAACAACGGCGTTACTAACTTAACAACTGTGGGGATTCACTGAACATCTGTGGCAAGAGGGGTTGTAAAATAGGGCAAAAACTCATTGAGCAACTGTCTTTTGTTCAGCAACAGAAATTTTGGGCTCAATTGTGGCTGTTGTCAACCCCGGAGTGAACCTTCAGGGTTGGCAGTCGTAAATCGAGGACTATCTGTAATTCTGATGATGAAGCCTAGGGGTGGGATTCAAAATTTTAGCAACCGGTTTTCTGCCTAGCTGCTGGGTGGGCGTGGCCAAAGTGGGCATGGCATACTCAGCCTCCGGCATCATGGGGAGGGGGGCTTTTTTTGCCCTCCCCAGGCTCCGGAGGCTTTTCTTGAGCCTCCGGGAGGGTGAAAATGACCTCCCTCGGGCTCCAGGGGCTGGAAACGGTCTCATTTCCAGGCTTTTGGAACTTCCACGAGGCCCGTTTTTTGTCCTCCCAGAGCTTCTGCACAGGCTCTTCACTTACCTGAAATCCAAAATGGGCTGCGTGGAGACTCCTGGGAAGGGCGGGGTGGGAGGAGCGAGCTAGTCCTTGCAATTACCAGTTCGGTGAAACAGATGTAAAATTAGCATTTGGTTCACCCGAACCAGTTTGAACTGGCTGAATCCCACCCCTGCACTACTGAACCCTCCGCTCTTCCCTTTAGGATGGTTTAAGTGCACCCCTCTGGGCTTTTCTTGCAATGGCTCAGCCCAAATCTGAACTGGGAAGAAACCCATCGAGCCTTCAACTGGATGGCAATTGGACACCTACCGAAATTGCATATAAATTATAAATGGGATTAATACAGATTTCTCCTCTTTGGTCATCCAACAGTTCCTCTTCCCGGCGGGCTTCCAGGGGACCGTTGAGACTGTGGTTGCTGGAGGAGCTCAGCTTGCAAAGGTATCCGTTGGTTAGCTGCCCCTCATTGTCCTGAGCAGCCACCGGTTCTCCCGAATTGTCCCCCAAATTCTGCTGCTCCCTGCCCGGGGAGTCCAATGTGGCCTTTGGATCTGGCTGGGTACCGTTCTCTCGACTCATGTCCAGGTTCTCTTTGCTGCTCGACAGTTTGTTTTTACAGAGCTGGGGGAGACGAAGGCGCCCCTTACTTCTGCCCATAGTCCTGGGGCTACTGGTGGGGCTAAGGTTTTTACTGGCCGAAGAGCTGGATGTGCACTTCCTCGCGGAGGACGGCGACGCTGGAAAGAAAGAGACGGGTGAGTGCTTTGCAGGTGGATTAGTGTTTTTTCAACCGTGGCTATTTTTTAGTGATGTGGACTTCAACTTCCAGAATTTCTCAGCCAACCGTGCTGGCTGAGGAATTCTGGGAGTTGAAGTCCACACCTCAGAAATTGGCCAAGGTTGAGAAACACTGAAATAAATAAAATCGTCCTCACCTTGATAACAAGGAGCAACAGCTTCTTATTAGATAAGACTTAGGTTATTCTGCAAAAAAACGCGAATCGGACTGGGTGTTTTCTCTTATCTCAAGCTACCTCACAGGATTGTAGTAGAGAAAAAGGACTACCTGGAGATATTTTTATACCCTGCTTTTATTATTTTTACCAATAATTCCACGCTGAGAACATATCCAACATATCTTACTCCTCCTATTTTCCTTAGAACAAGAACCCTATGGGTTGGGCTAAGAGAGTGATTGGCCTAAAATCACCCAGCTGGCTTTTATGGCAAAGATGGGACTAGAACTCACTGCCTCCTGGTGATTGGTCCAAAGTCACCCACCTGGATTTCATGGCAAAGGTGGGACTAGAACTCACTGCCTCCTGGTGATTGGTCCAAAGTCACCCACCTGGATTTCATGGCAAAGGTGGGACTAGAACTCACTGTCTCCTGGTGATTGGCGCAAAGTCACTCAAATGGCTTTCATGCCTAAGGCGGGACTAGAATGTACGGTCTCCAGAACTAGAGATCGTACTAGAACTTACTAGAACTTTCCAGCCTGTGCCTTAACCACTAGGCCAAACTGGCTCTTCTAGATTACCTTGAGTGCCCAGAAGAAAAGTGGGGCATTTATCAGATAGATTAGATAGGTAGGTAGGTAGGTAGGTAGTCAGAGAGTAAGGACAACAATCTTCAGACATATGCAGGATCAATCACATAAGGAAAACAGGTTGAAACATTTTTTAACTCCAGAATGTCCAGATAACACGTGGAAATGGTTCGGACAGACACCTCCCTAATTCACTGTTGTATAAGGGGGAGCACCGTCAGGTCTGCAAAATTCTGTTATTGTAGCTCATCTCCGTAAAAAGTAGTTTCGGCTTCCCTGTGGAATGGATGTCCTGCGATTTCTAGAGATCTTTAATGTACATAATGGGGCTGACGTCAGTGGTGAAATTCCATTTTTTTTTACTACCGGTTCTGCGGGCGTGGCTTGGTGGGCGTGGTATGGCTTGGTGGGTGTGGCAGGGGAAGGATACTACAATATCCCCATTCCCACCCCACTCCAGGGGAAGGATACCGCAAAATCCCCATTCCCACCCCACTCTGGGGCCAGCCAGAGATGGCATATGCATGCCGGTTCTCTGAACTGCTCAAAATTTCCACTACCAGTTCTCCAGAACCTATCAGAATCTGCTGAATTTCTCCCCTGGCTGATATGGATGGAGTGAGGGAGTGAGGGAGAGACAGGAATTGGCTTGCTGTGTGCTCTCCCCTCCCTCCAGTCTCCTTGGGGTTGCTTCGAGACCGTGTGGCTCCTTTCAATTTAGGGAAGCGCATCTGCTTTCACAAAGGAATGTTAGTTTCCTCTGAAAGATATCCTTTTTAAAATGGGTGGGCCAGACAACCAAAGCCATACTCACAGCCTCCTTTTACAGTTCTGCTATAAGTTGGCTTCAAGAGTCGGTACACAGATGGTCCTCGCACTACAACAATTCATTTAGCAACCCTTTTGAAGCTACAATGGCTCTGAAAAAAAGCCATTCACCACCGGTTCGCGTAGTTACGCCTGTCACAGCATTCCCCCAGTCATGTGATCAAAATTCTGGCACATGTATTTACGGCAATTGGGAGTGATGCAGTGGCCTAGAGGTGGCGCTCTCGCCTCACAATCAGGGGGCTGTGAGTTTGATCCTAGATAGAGGCAGATATTTCTCTCTCTGGGCATGATGAGAATAGATCTGCTGAACGAAACTCCGCATTAGCAACAGGAAGGGCATCCGGCCAGTAGACACTCAGCTCCATTCAGTTGCCCAGGCTCTACCCCGCAAGGAATTATGGGGTTGTTAAAAGGTGATGAGGATTTCCGACAGTAAAATTGGGTGTGACTCACTACGACTGCCTTGCTTAGCCATGGAAATGGTTGTAAGTCGAGGACTTCTTGTGAATCACTTCCCAATGGGGACCAAGTAATTCTTGTTTTGACGCCTTCCGGGAGAAGACCTCAGACTCCTACCTCTTAGAGTATTTAAGATGCCCGAAGTGTTGAGAGAGGAAGGGCTCCGGGTGAGGACGTCGCCCTCTCCGGCCACAGTGCCGCTCCGCTGCTCCGTCCTCCGACACTCCTCCGGCAGAATCAGGGGCTCCGCGGGATCGTCAGTCTGCGGCGTCAGCAGCTTTGGCGGCCAGCAGCTTAGGTCTCGTGGCATGAGGAAGGCACTTGGGTCAAAGCTCTCACGAGGAAACTTGACAATTTTTTGGGATTTTATCCAGCGGCCGTTGACAAATTGGAAGCGCTTTAAGTGGATGATCTGGAGTGAGACAAGCAAGAGAGGAGTTGGGTGTGGGCTTTCTTGTTTGAAGGAAGGAAGAAAGGAATGAGCTTTTAGTCTGCTGAGACTGGTAGCTCAGCAGACTAAAAGCATTGTGATTAACACCAGCTGTCTGCAATTACTGTAAGTTTGAATCTCACCAGGCTCAAGGTTGACTCAACCTTCCATCCTTTCTAAGGTGGGTAAATTGAGGACCCAGTTTGTGGGGGCAATAAGTTGACTTTGTATAAATATACAAAAGTATGAAGGCTATTGCTTAACGCATTGTAAGCCGCCCTGAGTCTCCGGAGAAGGGCGGCATATAAATCTAATAAAAAAAAAAGGATGCTCCTTCTGTATGGATTTACCTCAGGATGCTCCTGCTGTGTGGATTTACCTCAGGATAGGAGCCTGGATAGCTCAGCAGACTAAAACCATTGTGATTAACACCAGCTGTCTGCAATTACTGTAAGTTCGAATCTCACCAGGCTCAAGGTTGACTCAGCCTTCCATCCTTTCTAAGGTGGGTAAATTGAGGACCCAGTTTGTGGGGGCAATAAGTTGACTTTGTATAAATATACAAAAGTATGAGGGCTATTGCTTAATGCATTGTAAGCCGCCCTGAGTCTCCGGAGAAGGTTGGCATATAAATCAAATTAAAAAAAGAAAAAGAAAGGAAAGAAGGAAGGAAGGGGGAGAGGAAGGGGAGGGGAGGGGAAGGAAAGGATAGGGGAAGGGAAGGAGGGGAGGAGGGAAGGAAAGGAGGGGAGGGGATGGGGAGTGGAGGAGGGAAGGGAAGGGAGGGGAAGGGGAAGGGAAGGAGTGGAAGGGGCGGGGAAGCAAAGGGAGGGGAAGGAAAGGGGAAGAGCCGAGGTGGCGCAGTCGTTAGAGTGCTGTACTACAGCTACTTCATCTGACTGCTAGTTCAGCAGATCAGCGGATCAAATCTCACCGGCTCAAGGTTGACTCAGCTTTCCATCCTTCCGAGGTGGGTAAAATGAGGACCCAGACTGTTGGGGGCAATATGCTATTTAGTATACTGTCGATTGTTGTAAGCCGCCCAGAATCCTCGGAGCGTGGGCGGCATAGAAGTATGATTAATTTAAAAAAAATAAAAAATAAGAAGGGAAGAAAAGGGAATGGGGGAAGGGGAGGCGAAGGGAAGGGAAGGGAAAGGAAGGAGGGGAAGGAAAAGGAAATCCTTGACAGAAACTGAACTTGGCCTGGCTGAAGTTAGAAAAAGAGATGATCTGCCGACCTACCAGGATCGGGGGCAGCCTCCAGAGGTCCAACTTCTTGGTGGCCAGGCAGTGGGTCCTGCACTTGGAACAATAGTACATTTCATCTTCCCCCAGCTCCTCCTCGCTGGTGAAGGCCCGCAAGCAGCTGTCCAGGTTGATGGGCTCGGCCTGAGCGCGCTGGCTCTGCTCCACGCTTCTGTGCTCCTCTGCTATCTGGAGACGGGAAGGAAAGCGAAGGGTGACGGAGCTTTCTGGAGGGGCTCCCCTCTGTGGGAAAAGCAAACCCCCCCTCACACCTTTCTCCTAATTCATGGGTAGAATCCCTCAGTCAAAAAAGAAATTCTCCAGCATTAATACAGCACTTCCAACAGAGGTCCTTTGTGAGGAAAACCTTATTTCCAAGATCCCTAACTTGGCCACTTTATGGCTTTATGGCTTTATGGCTTCAATTCCATGCTGGTTAAGGAATCCTGGGAGTTGAAGTCCACAAGTCATAAAGTGGCCAAAGTGGGAGAGAGAATCTTTCAGGGTGTACGTAGCAGGTTGTAGCAAGATTCCGTCCATTAGTAGATGTAAGCAAAATAAAGGATTAGACGCAATTGGATTTCACTGTGTGGTCTCTGGGTCTGAGCCTGACAAAGCAAATTTATACAGGAAGGTCCTTGACTTATAACCAGTGGTGGGATTCAAATAATTTAACAACCGGTTCTCTACCCTAATGACCGGCTGGGTGGACGTGGCCATGGCCAGGGGTATGACAGGCAGTACTCGGCCTCCTGGGAGCAAAAACGGGCCACAGGGGAGCCATGCTGCACCCACTCATGCCCTGTTTTCGGCCTAGTAGGTCTCACTGCAGCCTCCTGGGAGCAAAAATGGGCTGTGGTGTGTGTGTGTGTGTGTGTGTGTGTGTGTGTGTGTGTGCGCCACCTTACCCTCCTGCGCCCTGTTTTGGGCCTAGTAGGCCTCCTTACTTACCTGGGAGCCAAAATGGGGCACGTGGGGAGTCCTGGAGGGGGCGGGGAGGGAGGGGCAGAGCCAGCCAGCAATTTAACAACCAGTTCATCTGAACCGGCCCGAACCAGTTGAATCCCATCATTGCTTACCCCCATTCGTTTAGTGACTGGACTGAAAAAAAACCAGTGACTTATGACTGCTTTTCATACTTACGACCGTCGCAGCATTCCTGTGGTCACGTGATCAAAATTCAGATGCTTGGCCATTGGAATGTACAGGTAATCCTCGACTTATGACCCCAATTGAGCCCAAAAATTTGCTATGTTGCTCAGTGAGAAATTTGGTGAGTGAGTTTGGGCCCATTTTATGATTTTTCTTGTCCTATTTGTTAAGTGAATCCCTGCAGTTGTTAAGTTGTTATGAGCCGAGGTGGTGCAGTGGTTAGAGTGCTATACTGCAGCTACTTCAGCTGACCGCTAGTTCAGCGGATCAAATCCCACCAGCTCAAGGTTGACTCAGCCTTCCATCCTTCTGAGGTGGGTAAAATGAGGACCTAGATTGTTGGGAGCAATATGCTGTTTAGTATACTGTTGATTGTTGTAAGCCGCCCAGAGTCCTCGGAGAGTGGGCGGCATAGAAATATGATTAATAATAATAATAATAATAAGAAGAAGAAGAAGAAGAAGAAGAAGTTAGTAACACGGTTGTTAAGTAAATCTGGTTTCCCCGTTGACTTTGCTTGTCAGGAGGTCGCAAAAGGAGATCACGTGACCCCGGGACACTTAAATTGCAATAAATATGAGTCAGTTGTCAAGCATGTAAATCACATGACCATGGGGATGCTACAGAAGTCGTCACTTTTTTCAGTGCCGTCATAACTTTGAATGGTCACTAAATGAACTGTTGTAAGTCAAGAACTACACGTATTTATGAAAGTTGCAGCGTCCTGGGATCGTGTGATCTCCTTTTGCGACCTTCTGACAAACAAAAGTCCATAAGGGGTTAAGATTCACTTAACAAACCATGTTACTAACTTAACAGCTGTGAACTGTGTCAAGGTAGGTTGTAGAAGCGGGGCATAATTTCCCTTAACAACTCTCTTGCTTAGCAAGGGAAATTCTGGGCTCAATTATGGTTGTAAGTCGAGAACAATCTGGATGCAGTCATATGAAGGGACAGGCCTGGGATTTACCCCTTAGGTTTTGGTTTCTTTACCCGTTCTTGTGAGGTCTGGTAGCGGAGGTGAAGGGCGGTGGGATCCCAGTCCACAGCGAGGTTCGCGTTCCCCATCAGCGCTCTTTCTTCTGTGCAATCGATTTTACACCCGTAACAAAACCTAAATGGGAGGCAGAGAGGGCAAGAGACGGTGAACTCTAGGCAAGAGAGGAACCGGATCGCTTCAACGGGATTGGACCTTCTCACTTACACCAGCAGAAGTGCTAACTCTGGACCCCATCAGGCAACGAATCCCAGCTCATGGGGTCCTAGAGAAGAGCCTTTTCTGCAGTGGCTCCCACCCTCTGGAACATTATGGCCCCTTGAGGTGAGATCTGCCCCCCCCCCCACTTGGCCTTCTGGAAGGGCCTGGACATTTAGTCCATTCAATACTGGAGGTGGTTAGTGGATTAAAAGAGGACTCCACCTCCACCCTGTTATATAGTGATTCTTTCTTTAGCTATTTTTGTTGGTTTGTTAATTTTAATGTTAACAGATAATAGTGTTTTAATGTTTTATATTGTATATTGTTGGGTTTTTTTCATGTGGGTAAGCCACCCGGAGTCGTTTGAAATACAGATGGGTGGCATGTAAATTTAACACATGGGTGGATGGATGAATAGATAGATAAGAGATAGATGAGACAGTACAAAGAGAGAGAGAGAGAGGGAGGGAGGGAGGGAGAGGGAGATGATTGATTGATAAAGAGGGACAGAGATGGTGATAGAGATACTATTTATTTACTCATTTATTATTAAAATGGTATGCTATCCCTATCTATCTATCTATCTATCTATCTATCTATCTATCTATCTATCTATCTATCTATCTATCTATCTATCTATCTATCTATCTATCTATCTATCTATCTATCTATCTATCTATCTATCTATCTATCTATCTATCTATCTATCTATCTATCTATCTATCTATCTATCTATCTATCACATTTATATACTGCCTACTCCCAAAGGGACTCAGGGCGGTGAACAGCCAAGATAAAAAACAGATAATACAAAACATTAAAAAACCCATTAAAATTATTAAACATTTTGGCCGAAACAATTTAAAACACCCAATCTCAAAAACAAATTATTACTGTATTACGGTAATACAGTAATACAGTAATACAATGTATTACAGATACATTGTATCTTATTGATACAATGACTGAGTGGCTAGAGATAGATAGATAGATAGATAGATAGATAGATAGATAGATAGATAGATAGATAGATAGATAGATAGATAGATAGATAGATAGACAGACAGACACAGATATAGATAGATGACAGATAGAGATAGATAGATAGACAGATAGATAGACAGACAGACAGACAGACAGAGCTAGACAGACAGACAGACAGATAGACAGACAGACAGATATAGCTAGATGACAGATAGAGAGGTAGAGAGATAGATAGACAGATATATAGATATATAGATAGACAGAGATAGATGGATAGATAGACAGACAGACAGACAGACAGAGATATAGATAGATGACAGATAGATAGAGATAGATAGATAGATAGATAGACAGACAGACAGAGATAGATAGATATAGATAGATAGACAAACAGACATAGATATAGATATAGATGGATAGATATAGATAGACAGACAGACAGACAGACAGATGACAGATAGATAGAGATAGATAGATAGATAGATAGATAGATAGATAGATAGATAGATAGATAGACAGATAGATAGACAGATAGAGATGACAGACAGACAGACAGATAGATGACAGATAGATAGAGATGGGGGGGAGGGGGGGGAGAGAGATACAGACAGGACTGAAAGACGAAGGGTAAGAGAGGGAGAAAAGGACAAACCCAGCAGAGCTCACCTGTACCAAGGGCACCAGGCACAGGAGTTGCCATCTTTCTGAACCACCCGAAGGGTGAAAGGGTATTGATATCCCAAGCTGTCATCGCTAAGGAAAAGACACACACACACACACATTGTTATTGCTAATGTGTAAAGACCCCTCGGATTTTATTTCTGTTGTTGCTCACTGATCTTTTAAGCCGGGTTGGGAAACCGGCAAGCCTTGGACTCGGTTCAAGAATCCTCAATGCGGGCCTTTTGACAAGAGGCTCAGCTGATCGTTTTTGATTTGGCCCCGTTTGGGGTGAAATCCGCAACAGATGATCCCCCATAGCCCTAACACACCTGTCCAATGCCACAATAATAATCAAAGAGTGTTTAATCCGGGGTGGGGAACCATGGCCCTTTAATGACTTGTGGACTTCAACTCCCAACTTTACGACTTATGGACTTCAATTCCCAGAATTCCTCAGCCAGCCGTGCTGGCTGAGGAATTCTGGGAGTTGAAGTCCATAAGGCTTACAGTTGCCAAACATCTGCTGTAGATGCCAACCCAGCTGACTGGCTGGGGTATTCTGGGAATTGAAGTCCAGTTGCCAAGGTTGGACATCTCTGCTATAGATGCCAGCCATGGTGGCTGGCTCGGGAATTCTGGGAATTGAAGTTGGGTGAGGGCTTCCTTGTTCCTTCCGTTTAGGGCAGGGACGGTCCAACCTTGGCAACAATACGCCATGTGGACTTTTATCACTTGCGGACTTCAACTCCCAGAGTTCCCGAGCCAGCTATGCTCAGGAATTGCATCAGAAAATGCTCAGGAATTGCATCAGGAAAAGGCATAGATTACACTCTTTTATGACTTACTTGTGGACTTCAATTCCCAGAATTCCTCAGCTAGCTATTCTGGGAGTTGAAGTCCAAAAAGTCATAAAAGGGCCCTAGTTCCCCACCCTTGGTTTAATCTATGCCTTTTTCTGATGCCGTTTTCTTTTTTTTGGCTATTACAGCAAAAAGTGTTGGCGGATAGCCAGTCTGCTAGCCAACACTACACTAGATCAGGGGATGTAAAACTCTATTTCATTGAGAGACGCATCAGGGTTGTGTTTGACCTTGGATGGCGGGGGAGGGGGGGCAGGATGGGTGTGGCCAGCTCAAAGTCACTTGTGTTAGGGGTGCTTGTGGCAGCCTGAGCACTTCGCCAGCGAAAACGGGCTCACGAACTCAGTTTCTGGCTGCGACAGCCTCCTGCAACCCTCTGCCAGCGAAAACGGGACTTGCGAGGTTCATGCAACGCCCTCCCGAGCTCCGTTTGTGGGCCGGTCCTCCACTATTTCCAGGGTGGCCCCGTGGGCCAAATCTGGCCCGCGGGCCTTGAGCTTGACATCCCTGCTCTAAATGGCTGCAAACCAAGATATTTTCAATTTTCTGCCAAGATAACCCTTCAACAAGGTACCTGTAGTCCTCAATTTACAGCCATTCATTTAGCAACTGTTTGAAGTTACGATGACACTGAAAAAAACTGATTCACAACTAGTTCTTGTACTTATGACCCGTCACAGCATCCTTGCGGTCACATGATCCCAATTTGGGCGCTTGGCAACCAGCAGGTGTTTACAATGATCGCAGCATCCCAGGGCTACGTGATTCCCATTTGTGACTTTCCCAGCTGGCTTCTAACAAATAGTCAATGGGGGGGAAGCCAGATTCGCTTAACGGCCACATGTTTCGCTTAACAGTGATTCATTTAACAAGTGTGGAAAAGAAGGTCAGGTGTGATTCACTGAACAGACGGCGCCGTGATGAGCAATGGGAATTCCAACTGTGGATGTCAATTGAGGACTATTTGCAACAAGCAGTCACATTCAGGACAATCCATTTTATACCAAGTTTATATTTTGCTGATAAAGAAATAAAGGGAGACTAGTATAGATCTATTTCAAGCTATTTAGCTCTCATCAGCTAGCCATGGCTAGCTGATGAGAGCTAAATAGCTTGAAATAGATCTATACTAGTCTCCCTTTATTTCTTTATCAGCAAAATATAAATTTGGTATAGTTATATATATATAATGTAATATATATAATATATTACATACAGTATATATAACTATATATACAATATTTTGCCCGGCAAAATGTGTTGAGGATCAAAGTTGGCTAGTGTCCAAGCAGTTGAGTACCAAGGTACCACTGTACTCCAATAAGCCAAATGTTTAGTTTAGTTTAGTTTATTCAAATTTGTATACCGCCCTACTCCCCGAAGGGACTCAGGGCGGTGAACAGCCGATTAAAATACAATATCATACAAAAGTTAAAAATTTAAAATAAATTAAATAATTAGGCTGAAGCAAATTAAAATCCAATTATGAAAGACATTTTAAAACCCATTATAAAGGGAGGTTTAAGCCAGGCCAGCTAGGAACGTTTAGGAACGTTCTTAGGGCCCGGCGGAAGGTATGTAGGTCCTGTATCCTCCTTATCTCAGGGGGGAGCTCATTCCAGATGGCCGGTGCCCCCACAGAGAAGGCTCTCCCCCTGGGGGCCGCCAGTTGACACTATTTGGCTGACGGCACCCTGAGGAGCCCCTCTCTGTGGGAACGGACTGGTCGGTGAGAGGCTATTGATAAGAAGAGGCTAAATGGGTTCTTCTTATCACTTATTCAGCTTGGCTCACTTCTCTGAGATGTTCAAAATTACCACACCGCAGCCATATTAGTGCAGTGAGCCCTTGGTGTTCTATGAACTCGGCTGTTGTCTTACAGACATTTTATTACCCAATTAGGTAACATCATCAGTGCTAAAAGGAGAAATCCCACTCTCTTCTAACCAACATTCCCACCAACACTGACAGGCCAAGTCACTTGTATATAAACAGAAAGGAAACCCTACTCCCTTCCAGCATTGATGATGTTACCTAGATGGGTATTGAAATGTCTGTGAGAAAACAACCAAGCTCAGACAGCACCAAGGACTCCAGCCCCGAGCTACAAATATTCTCTTCTATTAGCTCTATTAGCGGCTCAGCCGTTCCTCATTCCAGCACTGGACTCACCAATCCTGAGCATGGTTACTTGCTTCCTGCGGAGGGAGGGGGCTTGCAAGCCGAGATACCTGAATCCAGACAGCATCATACAAGTCTTTTTTCCTTGTGTGAACTGTGCAGGGAACAATCAGAGGCATCCCAAACAGGCTTGGCCGGTTCTTTTGAGATGAGAGAAAGTACATTTCGGCCCGCATCTGCATTCAATAGGAAAAATTAAAAAAACAAAACAAAACCACATGGATTTTAAAAGTTAGGAACAATTCATAGACGTCTGAATTTTTTTCATGTTTTGTTTTATTGATTGATTTGATTTGATTTGATTTATATGCTGCCCTTCTCCGGAGACTCAGGGCGGCTTACAATGCATTAAGCAATAGCCTTCATACTTTTGTATATTTATACAAAGTCAGCTTATTGCCCCCACAAACTGGGTCCTCAATTTACCTACCTTAGAAAGGATGGAAGGCTGAGTCAACCTTGAGCCTGGTGAGATTCGAACTTACAGTAATTGCAGGCAGCTGGTGTTAATCACAATGCTTTTAGTCTGCTGAGCTATCCAGGCTCTATTTTATTTATAATACTTTTCATCTCCATTGAACAGTGCGTGAACTGGGTACAATTCTTTAAAAACTCATAGTTCTCATATTTGTTGTTGTATTCGTTACAAGGACATTAATAATATAACTATTGTATCAATATAATTTACAATCGTACATAACTTCATCATAAACTTCTCTCCACAGTCACATTTTCTTTTCTTATTTCTCCTCCTTCCTAACTTCTGTTTCTATTCTCCAGCCATTGATAAAACACCTCCCACATCAGAAAATATTCAGTATCTTCTCTGCCCTTAATGATAAGCGTTAATCTGTCCATTTCTGCGCATTCCATTATTTTCTGAATTACCCTCTCATCTGACAGGATCTCCTCACTCTTCCACTGTTGCGCAGATACAATCCTAGCCGCAGTCAGTATATGTAAAATCAAATATGTGGTCTTTTTATCATATTTTTCTGGTAGGATGGCCCAACAAAAACGTCTCTGATCTCTGTTCAATATGCTTTTTTGTCATTTTTTTCAATTCATAGACTTTGCTTTTGTAAAAATCATGGATGGACGGACTCTCAAGAGAAGTCCAAAAGCGTAACAACAAAAGTAAAAGGCCCCAGTGTAATTAACACCTACTCTTTGCCTATTTTTTAAAATACCTTTTATAATTTCCAAATTTTTAATAATTTTTTTTTTAAATTGCAAAACTTACATATAGACATAGAATGACTGCGGCAATGAAAACAAAGATAAAAACCAATAGCGATAAGCGGCTTGGGTATAAAATCCCAAAACATCTGAAGCGCTACTTGAATACCGTTGGGCATTGACAAAAAATCTCCAGCGGTCAATTGCAAAAGGTGGCTTTATTGGAACAGCTTGCATCCGGCAACGATTCTTTTAACCCCATCAAATCTGGATGGGGAAGAACAGGCTCCAACTCAACCCTTCCAAGACTGAATGGCTGTGGATGCCGGCGTCCCGATATAGCCAGCTGATACCATCGCTGACTATTGGTGGCGAGTCATTAGCCCCCACAGAGAGGGCTCGCAACTTAGGTGTCCTCCTGGACACACGGTTGTCTTTAGAAGAGCATATGACAGCCGTGGCCAGGGGTGCTTTTTATCGGGTTCTCCGATTCGGATTTTCCCAGATGTACATCTCTAATAAAAATTAGCTTTGAGGAAATTCAAGCCTTGGAGTTTGATTTCGTTGGGGGTGTTACTTGGAATCCTGACAGGTGGCCCTTTGCAAAGTTTGGTTGTAGCTGCTTCATGTGAAACAGACAACGCATCTTACAGGTTTATTCTCCACTCACCATCTTCCTGTGGACCGCAATGATGTAGCCTATGAAGGGGCTGTCGGAAGGTGAGGTCACATGACCATTCATCATCACGCCGTTCTCCCCCCTGCAGGGCACCACTGTGTTTGGCATTCCATTTGGGATCAAGGTGGACCGCGGGAGGTCCCCGTTCATCAGGCAGCTGATCACCCCGTTGGTCGACTGTCCACGATAAAGATCTAAAACTCAAGCACAAAGAGGCTGTTGTCAAAATACGTCCTGCTATGAAGCTCTTCGCTTAAGGATCGTTTTCGATCACTAGCTGGGCAAAATCTCTAGCGCCTTCATATAAGGAGGGCCGTTTTCTTTAACCAGATTGTAAAATGAGAATGTTTGTTCTCTAACTGGGCTTGTTCTTCATATAGAATAAAACAATATGTTAAGAAGACTAAGTTAGTTCTCCAGATTTGGGCGTAGGAACAGCTGGATTCTCTAACAAGTATTAGTGATATGTTCCTCATTCATAAACTGCATCCTGATTGTGCCAGTCCCAAGAGGGATAAAATGGAGAGGAGGAGGAGGAGGAGGAGGAAGGGGAAAGGGAGAAGAAGGAAGAGGAGGAGGAGAAGGAAATGGAGAGAAAGATGGGGAAAAAGGAGGAGGAAGAGGAGGAGGAAGAAAGGGAGAAGAAGGAAGAGAAGGAGGGGAAAGGGAGAAGAAGGAAGAGGAGGAAGATAGAAGGTGAGGAGATGGAGAGAAAGGAGGAGGAGGAGGAAGAAGAGGAGGAGGGAGAAAGGGAAGAGGAAAAGGGGAAAGGGAGAAGGAGGAAGAGAGAAATAGGAGGAGGAAGGAAGGGAAAAGGAAGAGAAGGAGGAGAAAGGGAGAAAGAGGAAGAGGAGGAGAGGAGAGGAGAAGGAAGAGTAGGAGAGAAAGATGGAGAAAAAGGAGGAGGAGGACAAGAAGGAGGAGGGGGAAAGGGAGAGGAAGGAAAAGGAGGAGAAAGGAAGGAAGAGGAGGAGAGAAGAAGGAAGAGGAGTAGATGGGAAAGGAGAAGGGGAAAAGGAAAGAGAAAGGAAAAAGTTGGTTTTTTATGGCAGGGCCATTGGTTGAGAGAAACACGAAGAGGATATCTTCGCTTAGGAACTTTCATCTCAATCAGTTCCCATCCTTCGTGCGTATTTACTCAGCATTAAGCAATTCAGTAGGGAGTGAAAGTTAAAGAGCGCTCACTTTCACTCCCAACGCTAAGCAACAGTAACAGCAACGCTGCCAATTTGTCAGACAAAACTCCCAGCTTTTTTGGGGGTGGGGTGGAGGTGGGAACGAGAGGAGGGTGGTGGAATCAAGGCATTTCCTCCTACCTGTTTGCAAGGGACTTGAAGAAGCCGAAGTGGGAGATCCAGGAATTGGTACTTCGAAGGCGCACAAAGAAGCAGTTGTCGAATGCCGGACTTTTTGGTTGTCTTGTGGAAAGTTCTTTGGAAAACAGGGGGGGGGGGGGAGAAACAACAGCAACAACAGAAAGAGATTAAAGCCAGGAGCAATTAATAATTTAGACGACACTTCAGAGGGCTGTAGAGGAAGCCGAGGCATTCGGTGCCCCGACCGACAGTTTCAGAAACCCAGGGGAAAAGGGAAAGCTGTTTTCAAAAGAGCAGAAGCCGCTGACGGGAGAATTGCAAAAGGACAGGGGAGCCCATCTGACACAGCCACATCTGTTGTCTCGACAGGCGAGTGTGTAATGAGTTCCCAGGATAACGTTCCTCTTCGGCACAGCCTGTCAGATCTAAAGACAGGCTGGGCACATCGAGGCAAATGTCTCTCTTTAAACACAAGTTTTATTCTCTGAGTCTTTTGTAAACTGCAGGATAGTGAAATCTTGTTGTTAGGGTCTCTGTGTTAAGGTACCAAGTTGGAAAGCAGGAGACTGAGAGTTCTAGTTCTGGCTTGGACATGAAATCCAGCTGGGTGACTCTGAGCCAATCACCAGGAGACTGGGAGTTCTAGCCCTGCCTTAGGCATGAAAGCTGGATGGGTGACTTTGGGCCAATCACTCTCTTTTGTTGTGGCTCCGTTGCCTGAGCTTGCGTCATCAGCAGGGGAGGATTCTGAGAGTGAGGGAGAGGAGTTGGCAAGGCCTCCTTCTCCAGGACTCTCCTCTCTG
This sequence comes from Coluber constrictor foxii, assembly GCA_038048745.1. Classification (NCBI taxonomy): domain Eukaryota; kingdom Metazoa; phylum Chordata; class Lepidosauria; order Squamata; family Colubridae; genus Coluber; species Coluber constrictor. The sequence goes on from CM075958.1 coordinate 341,491,389, forward strand.
GCAATGCCTCCGGAGGACACCGAAGGGCAGGAGATAGGCCCAGAGCCAAGCTCGTCCCCACAGCCACAGGAGGACGTTGATGAGGGGAGTGAGTTTTGGCTGGATCCTCACCAGCGTCGGAGAGACAGGAGAGCCCAGCAGAGGAAAAGGTGTGGTCGTGATTAGCTGGTGGACCACACCCCACAGGCTATAAAAGAGAGGGATTGCAGCCTGTATCTTTGTGACGGACAAAACAAAGATTCATGGATCCCGGTTTCGAATCTGCCCTGCGTCTCAGCTCTGGACATTTTGGTGGTGTGTATTTGACTGAACTATTAATAAAGGCTTTGGCAAGCAGCTGCGGGGATTGCTGCCAAGCTTTTTATCAGCTTACTTGGTTGCCTGCCAGTTCATTAGACTCTGACTGTCTGAGGGGGTGTATTCCTGGGAACGGGGCCAGAACATCTTTTTCAGATGCAACCCACTTCACAGGGTTGTTGTTGTGGGGAAAATAGGAGGAGGAAGGATCCAAGGTTTGTAGGAGGCAAATACATTTTCAGTTCCCTGCTCCCTTTATATAGGAGCTGTGTTTCTTTTGTTTCCTTAGGATTTCATTGATACATACAGTTGACCAAGGAGGGTCAGTTTTTGCATTCAATTGCAGAAATGTCATTACCTTTATGTTCGAACTGTGTACTTCCGCAAGCAGAATCTGATCGGGTTTCAGGGCACAAAGCTCACTCAGGTGCTTCTTCAAGTCAGAGTATTTTTCGTCCATATTTAGCCTGAGTCCATATCGGACCGGAGTCGTGCCGTCTAGCTTAGTTACTTGAAGAAGACAAGAAAAAAAAGGAAAAAGAGGGAGGAGAGACAAAGAAAGAAAGGCTGTGTTTTTAGAAACTTTTCACTTTATTTATTTCGTTTTATTTCTTTATCGCATTTTGGAACCACCTATCTCCCCTCACAGACTCTGGGCAGCCTGCAGCCTAAAAAATGAAAATGTAAAAACCGCATATAAAAATAAACAAATAATAATAAATAACAGTATATAACAGTTTAGGGATGCGATGGCTCAGTGGTTAAGACACTAAGCTTGTCGATCGAAAGGTCGGCAGTTCAGCGGTTCGAATCCCTAGCACCGCGTAACGGGATGAGCTCCTGTTACTTGTCCCAGCTTCTGCCAACCTAGCAGTTCGAAAGCACATTAAAAAAATGCAAGTAGAGAAATAGGGACTGCCTTTGGTGGGAAGGTAACAGTGTTCCATGTACTTTTGGGGTTTAGTCATGCTGGCCGCATGACCACGGAGACGTCTTCGGACAGCGCTGGCTCTTCAGCTTTGAAACAGAGATGAGCACCGCCCCCTAGAGTCGGGAACGACTAGCACATATGTGCGAGGGGAACCTTTTTACCTTTTTAACAGTTAAAACTTTAAAAAGAGGCAAGATGATTAAAGACCATGTTGAAAATTAATTGAAAGGCAAAAGGAGGCCTTTTAGGGTGCTTAACCAGCCTATGGCTCTGTGTTTCTCTGCACTCCCCATGCAAGGCTACAGAGCCATGTTTCTGGAAGGCCAGGGGAATGAAGTCCTGCCTCATTTTGGGGGGGTGGGGGGGGGAGAGAGTATTCTACAGGGAAGGGACAGCAGCAAAGGAGGCTTCCTGGAACCTTCAGTCTGAATTCCTAAACTGACGGGGTCTGCAACATACCTTCCCTGCCTGATCGGGTGGGAAGGGCTGATGAAATGGAAGTAAGAGGGTTCCATAGGTTTTAACTTTTTAAGTACCTTAAGATTCCTCACTCACCTATTATTTCTATGTGCATGTAACTGTCCATTGGAAGAGGCAGCGACAGGAAATTGAAAGGGTCGAAACGAACACTGATATGCCCGCAGGTCTTGCATTTCACCTGAGACCTTAGCTGCCCGTGGAACAGGTCGACCACGATCGAGCGGTTCCTTCTCAAATGGTTCTCCCAGGCCTGAAACGAAAGGACAGGGAGATCAAATCGAATAAAATCTTTTGCAGAAAACAGAGCATCCTGAACAAAAAGAGGCAGCTGAAAACTTCAGAAGATAGGGTGAGAGTGGGTGCTATCGGATGGGAGGGAAATTCATTCTTCAAGGGAAGAGGGCCATCACACAGGCTTAGCTTGCTTCAGACCGCAGAGGGGTGGCCGGTATAATGGAAGACTGTTTTGTACAGATAGCAATAGCACTTAGACTTATATACCGCTTTACAGTGCTTTTACAGCCCTCTCTAAGCGGTTTTACAGAATCAGCCTCTTGCCCCCAACAATCTGGGTCCTCAATTTACTAAACTCGGAAGGAGGGAAGGCTGAGTCAACTTTGAGCCTGGTGAGATTTGAACTGCCAAATTCCAGGCAGTTGGCAGTCAGCAGAAGTAGCCTGCAGTATTGCATTCTAACCACTGCGCCACTGTGGCTCATCATAGATGGATGGATGGATGGATGGATGGATAGATAGATAGATAGATAGATAGATAGATAGATAGATAGATAGATAGATAGATAGATAGATAGATAAATAAATAGGTAGGTAGGTAGGTAGGTAGATAAATAGTTAGGTAGGTAGGTAGGTAGATAAATAGGTAGGTAGGTAGGTAGGTAGATAGATGATAGATAGATAGGTAGGTAGGTAGGTAGATAAATAGGTAGGTAGGTAGGTAGATAGATAGAGATAGATAGGTAGGTAGATAGGTAGTAGGTAGGTAGATAAATAGGTAGGTAGGTAGGTAGATAGATAGATAGATAGATAGATAGATAGATAGATAGATAGATAGGTAGGTAGGTAGGTAGGTAGGTAGATAGGTAGGTAGGTAGGTAGGTAGGTCGATAGGTAGGTTGGTAGACAGACAGACGGACAGACAGACAAACATAGATAGATAGCAATAGCAATAACAGACTTATATACTGCTTTACAGTGTTTTACAGCCCTCTCTAAGCGGTTTACAGTGTCAGCCTCTTGCCCCCAACAATCTGGGTCCTCGTTTTACCCACCTCAGAAGGATGGAAGGCTGAGTCAACCTTGAGACCCGGACTGCCAAACTGCTGGCAGCTGGCAGCCAGCAGACGTAGCCTGCAGTACTGCACTCTAACCACTGCGCCACCGCGGATGGAAAATAAAGAGGGATAATAGGAGCAGCAGCAGCCTGTCCTTACTTGTGTAGGAAACCAGCATGCCAGTGACAAAGTCAACATTTCGTGACAGGCTTATTTTTTAGGTGCAGAATTTTGATTTTATTTTTTTTCCCCCACTCGGCCACATGATGTTCATACTTGAAGAAGAGATCTTCCTCTGGACTATCATTATCTGCAGGGAATCCTGCAGTTTTGGGATGATTGGTTGACCTACTGGTTGACCATGAGAGCCTATGGCTTTCATTCTTTGAGATAATGAAAGTTCTTTCTTTCTTTCTTTCTTTCTTTCTTTCTTTCTTTCTTTCTTTCTTTCTTTCTTTCTTTCTTTCTTTCTTTCTTTCTTTTTCTTTCTTTCTTTCTTTCTTTCTTTCTTTCTTTCTTTCTTTCTTTCTTTCTTTCTTTCTCTCTCTCCTTTGCTTTCCTCTCCTCTCTCCTCTTCTTTCCTTTCTTTTCTTCTTCTTTCCTTTTCTTCTCTTCCTTTTCTTCCTATATTTTCCTTCCCTTCCCTCCCTTTCTATATTTTCCTTTCCCTTGTCACTTCCTTCCCTTCCCTCTTCCTATTTATTTATTTATTCAATTTCTATACCGCCCCTCTCCCGAAGGACTCATGGCAGTGAACAGTTAAAATGACATACATATAGAATGTGAGTACAAATAATTAAGCCAGTTTGGCTATCTTCTGCCTTCCCAGTTCCTTTCCTTTCCACCCTTCCCTCTTCTGTTCCCTCCCTTCTATCTTCCTTCCCTTCCCTTCCCTTCCCTTCCCCTTCTCTAATTCCTTTCCTTTCCCATCCATCTCACCACAAGGTGACTCTGGGTGGCTTCCAATGTTAAAAATCATAAAACTATACAAAACACGTATACAATAAGAAGAAAATACTATAAAAATACAAGCTACCAGAGAATCCTCAACATGATGAAAAAAACAAAAACAAAATCTGCATTCAAAATCAGAGAGAACCACGCACTGGCCCGAAGTCACTCACCTCTGCCGCTACCTCCCAATCCGGCCGGCCATCGCTGTCCTTCAGCTCAACGTACGGCTTATCATGGACTCGATTCAGGTCCTCGTGGAGCCCATCCAGGAGAAAAGCTAAGAGCTCCTGAGAGTCTTGCTGTTGGAAGCCATTAAACCTTGGGGCATATTTAGCTATAGTCCACTGTAACAAAGCAAAATGGACCCAATGGTGGTTAAGAACAGTGAGGAAGTTCACACATTGTCCGAGTTAGGTAGACAATGCTGATTGTTCATGCAAATGCAAGGTGCTATCTTTAGGTAAATCATGGTTTAACATTATGGGTGAAATCAGCCAACTGTGCCTTATTCAAAGATAAAAGTAAAGGTTTTCCTTGTCCAGTCGTGTCCAGGTCTAGGGGTCAGTCTTTATCTCTGAATCAGAGCCAAGGGAGCTACAGTTGTCCGAAGATGCTTCCATGGTTATGTGGCTCGCATGACTATATGCCAAGGCATGTGGAATGCTGTTACCTTCCCACCGAAGTGGTACCTATTTATCTACTCGCATTTGCATACTTCCGAACTGCTAGGAGCTGGGGTGAGAACACACCCTGTCACCCAGTGTTTGGGTCTCAAACTACCAACCTTCTGGTTGATAAGCCTAATGTCAGGCCTGCCTCCGTTCAAAACTCAAGAAAGAAAATCTCCAACTCCATTGGATTAGAGAAGAGGTACTTTTACTAAAAAAAATTTTTTAAATTTGATTTATATGCCTCCCTTCTCCGGAGACTCAGGGCGGCTTACAATGCGTTAAGCAATAGCCTTCATACTTTTTGTATATTTATACAAAGTCAGGTTATTGCCCCCACAAACTGGGTCCTCAAATTTGAAATGATAGCAGCAAAAGCAAGGCAAGATCTGATTCAAAACGTGCAAAAGTTACACGTTGAAAGTCACCCCAAATCCCTCCCCCCAGTGTCCAGCACGAAGAGTCCACTCAATGTCTAGTATGATGTTACGGGAAAGCTCCTCTGTAGGTATTTCCCGCATCTGGAGTCTCAGGACAGTTGGCCTTGACAAGAGTATAAACAACTCCATTCAACAGTGTCATAATTCATGAGTGCAAACCTCCCTTCCAGTTCTCATGGGACTATTACACATCAGCTCGCTTCCCCATCCCAAATGCCCCTCGTTTCTATGGCAGCTGAGAGCAACCACGCTGCAGAAATCCACGCTGCAGATCCGGTTGACACCCAGCATCCGAACCGCTAGACTCCTGTGCCCCTTTTGGCTTATTCAATCAGTCACTTTAGAATAGAATAGAATAGAATAGAATAGAATAGAATAGAATAGAATAGAATAGAATAGAATAGAATAGAATAGAATAGAATAGAATAGAATAGAATAGAATAGAATAGAATAGAATAGAATAGAATAACAGAGTTGGAAGGGACCTTGGAGGTCTTCTAGTCCAACCCCCTGCCCAGGCAGGAAACCCTACACCACTTCAGACCATTTGGTTATCCAACATCTTCTTAAAAAGATGTTGCATTCACAACTTCTGCAGGCTAGTTGTTCCACTTATTAATTGTTCTAACTTTATCTAACTTTAATAACACCATGTGTGATTGCTATGACACAACCGGTAGAATGACTTCAAGGAAGAAGTTACCATGTCTGTGTGTCCCCTGCCCACTAAGGTAAAATCATTTCAAAAGTGGACTTTGTAGTCCAAAGTATTCTTCCCTGCTCCTCGGATCCATGGGAAAAAAATACGGCATCATCTAGGAAGATTTGTTCCATATGCCTCCCAGGAAATGAAATTGTTTGGAAATTTTATTATAAGATGACTCACTTTCAGGTGTGATTTCTTCTAAAATTCCCCATTTCAGAATGAAGCCGCAAAGGAATAAGAAACGTCATGGGGGCTTACCCGCAACTTGAGAGGAGCAATGTTCTTTTGGGCTCCGCTCCACAGTTCTTGAATCAAATCCCCGTAGCATTTTGCCATATGCCCCTTCATTCCTATTGGATTTGTCCTGGAATTTAGAACAGAATTCGTTCCGTCAATTATCTGTTTGGCTACCTAGGAATGAGTTCATGGGATTTTGAAAAGAGGCAGACCTCGTCTTACAAACCCAATGGGAACTAGAACTTCCATTGCTAAACAATGTGCCGTTAAGTGAGTTGCACCAGGGTTTAAAACCTTTTTTCCCCATGTCGTTAATCAAATCATTGTGGTTGTTAAGCAAATCCGGCTTCTCCATTGACTCTGCTTGTTGGAAGGCCTCTGAGAAGTGGTAAATGATGACTGTTGTAACTCCAAGATGAGGCAACTCGTCATAAATACATGGGGTTTAAGCACCCACATTACTGACCATGTGACTGTGAGGATACTGTGAGAGTCATAAGTGCAAGAACTAGTCACTTTTTTCAATGTTGCTGTAATTTTGAATGGTCATTAAACAAACTGTTGTTAATCAAGGACTATCTGTATATAACTTCACATGACAGAGGGCTTCACTCAATTGCTCCCTAAATGTAGACAGGACAAGGGCTCTACTGAACTACTTCTTCTATTATAAAGGCTAGATGTTACGAACGTATTAAAAAAATCCTTCCATAACTTCTATTCAAATTTGTATAAAAGACAGGAGATAGATAGGTTAAAAATAGATGAATATCTTTTAAGACAACAGTTGCCTGGGTAGGCCAGCCATGGATAAATCCAAGGAAAGAAAAGTTTCAGAAGAAAACAGAATGTTTAATTCAACTACATATGCTAGTTTTGTGGCCACTCAAGAAATAGTCAGGTACGGGAAGAGTTTTTAACTACCGGTAACGGCTTCACAGTACACAACGGGGCTTCCTCTGGTAAGGAGGATTAGTTCTTAAAAAAACAGGCAATGCTGGGTTATTTATTTATTTATTTATTAGATTTATATACCGCCCTTCTCCTTACGGACTCAGGGCGGTGAACAGCCGAATAAAAAACAGTACACAAAAGTTAAAAATTATAAAACCCATATAAACTTTGGCTGAAAATTAAAAACAAATAAATATTAAAATACAACAACCCTACAACTCTAAAAAAATTTTAAAATTCAACAGGGATCAGGCTAGACCGTCAAGCTGGAAAAAATAAGTTTTTAGGGCCCGACGAAAAGTCCGGAGGTCGGAAATTGTTCTCAGTTCTGGAGGAAGATCATTCCAGAGGGTAGGGGCTGCCACAGAGAAGGCTCTCCCCCTGGGGGTCGCCAGCCGGCATTGTCTGGCTGACGGCACCCTGAGGAGACCCTCTCTGTGGGAGCGAACCGGCCGGTGGGAGGCAATTGGCGGCAGAAGGCGGTCCCGTAAGTACCCTGGTCCTAAGCCATGGAGCGCTAGTTATCAGCTAGTTATCAGCTAGTTATTCAATAAAAATGTTAAGTGAGATAAAGGCTCAATGTCTACATGCAGGGTTGACATTTCTGTTTGCTTGTTAGAGTGTTTTGCCAGCCACTCAGGCAGGGAGCCCGCAGCCCTTCCCAATGGGCAGAAAAACTAGGCAAGCAATAATATTGTTATTAGAATCAGGAAATCAGCAGCAAATTAAGCAGCAAATTAAGCCCTTTCCATTTCTAGCGTGTTTGTTCTCACTATTTGGATCGCTTTACAATACAGCTAGCCCTCGACTTACAACCAGCTGAAGTTACGACGGGTCCCTCCAAAAGGTACCCAAGACCCAGTTTTGACATATTGGCAGCCCCACACCCATGGTCATGTGACCGCATTGGCAACCGGTTTGCATTCATGGCCGCTTGCAGCGTTCCACAGTGATGTAACCGCAATTACGGTTGAAAATTGGCACTTATTTCTGGCAAAACATGTCCCATAACGAACAATAGGTTCGCTTTACAGCACGGCTTCACTTAATCACCATGGGGATTCATTTAATGACAAAAATAGGTCGTAAAAATCAAATCAGTCACATGATGATCTGTTTTACTGCCATCACAACTTAGGACCGTAATGGGCAGGCTCCACTACAGTTGTAAGTCGAGGACCACCTGTAAGCACACACACATCCAATTCTGTTCATATTTCAATTCCACCTTGAGTCACAGGTGAGAATTACCTGTTCAGCTCATACAGATGTCGGCCGGAGATGAAATACTGGGTAAGAGGTTGCGTGTTACTGACGCACTGGATGCTCGAATTCATGAAGCAGGTGTTCCCCAAGTTGCTTAAGCCCGTGGCCCCTTTTTCTGTGGGAACTGGGAGGAAGGAATGATGGAAATCAGCAGGACATTCATTATGAATAATTATAAAACCAATAGCGCTTAGACTTATGTACCGCTTCACAGGGCTTTACAGACCTAAGTGGTTTACAGAGTCAGCATATGACCCCAACAATCTGGGTCCTCATTTTACCGACTTCGGAAGGATGGAAGGTTGAGTCAAACCTTGAGCCGATCAGGATTGAACTCCTGGCAGTGGGCAGAGTTAATCTGCAATAGCAATATAGCACTTACTTATCGACCGCTTCACAGTGCTTTACAGCCCTGTCTAAGTGGTTTACCGAGTCAGCATATTGCCCTCAACAATCTGGGTCCTCATTTTAGCCTCCTCGGAAGGATGGAAGGCTGAGTCAAACCTTGAGCCGGTGAGAATCGAATTGCCGAATTGCTAGCAGCCTGCAGTCAGCAGAATTTGCTGCAGTACTGCATTCTAACCACTGCACCACCACGGCTCTTTTATTATAAATTTATCATTATAAATAATGATAATAAACAGTATATTATTTATGCTGGAAGCGGTTTCTGGATTGATGGCAGATTCCATCTCGCCACCTGTCCATTGTTTTGGTTATCATATTGATACGTTCTCGTTGTGTTCCTTTTTTATTGTTTATTTTTTTGTTCTATTATTTTACTTCGGTTTTGTTTACACTCCTTTCATTTTCTTTCTTTTTATTAGTTTAAGCTTCCTAAAGTGGACGGCACGGGGAGATAGATGGCCCCCCAAATTTTTTTCTTAATTTTTTTTTAAAGTATGTTTTTTCCATGTTTTATTTATTTTATTTATAATACTTTTCATCTTCATTGAACAGTGCGTGAACTGGGTACAATTCTTTAAAAAATCATAGTTCACATATTTGTTGTTGTATTTGTTACAAGGACATTAATAACATAACTATTTATCAATATAATTTACAATAGTACATAACATCGTCATAAACGTCTCTCCATAGTAACCTTTTCTTTTCTTATATCTCCTTCCTAACTTCTGTTTCTAAAAAATGGAGAAAATGTTCTTAACTGACAAACAAACAATATTACGGAATATATGCACCAAGTGCATACAGGGAAAAAGGGAGAAGAAGGAGACAGATTTACCTCCTGTGTCCTGATCCCTTATTGTGGGAAATTATTATTATTATTTATTTATTTTGTCACATTTCTATGCCGCCCCACTTCCAAGGGACTCTGGGTGGCTTACAACAGAGAATAAAACAATGCAACAATATCCCATACAAAAATTAAAAGAAGACATTAAAACACATATACTCCAATTTGTGCCCGGGTTTTGCAAGAACGAGATCAACGGCACCAGGCCTGCCGGAAGAGTTAGGTCTTTACCACTTTGCGGAAGGCCAATAGGGTGGGGGCGGTCCGGACTTCAGGAGGCAATTGGTTCCAGAGAGCTGGAGCAGCCACAGAGAAGGCCTTCCCCCAAGGGCCTGCCAGCCGACATTGTTTAGCTGACGGGACCTGGAGAAGACCGACTCTGTGTGCGCCGACCACCTGATTTTCAGCCCTTCCGGGCCCACCGGACATCGGGAAACGGGCTATTTCCAGCCTCTGGAAGGCCTCTGGGGGTGGGGGTTGGGAAGGCAGTTTTTTCCCTCTCCAGGCTCCTAGAAAACTTCTGGAGCCTGGGGAGGGTGAAAAATGGGCCCACTTGCCAAAAGCTGGGGGAGCGGGGGGATGTCACGAGCGCATGTGCGGGAGTGCGGGGTGCATTGAATTATGGGTGTGGGCACACCTGCCCGCAAACCCCCAGCACTCCCCCCATTTTTGGCACGCGACAGCAAAAAGGTTAGCCAACATTGCACTAGCAGGATTTATCTGCTTGGGACTCCCAACAGCTCATTCTCTTCTTGTGTCTGCCAAAAATTGACTTCTGGAAGGTCAGGGAATAAGGAAGCAGCACTTACCTTTATGCCTGTCAATTTTACTGCTGTTTGCTATAAATGACATCTCTTCCGGCCAGCTCATGTCTTTATTGCGAACTGCAAGAAGAAGAGATCAAAGTTTAGCTGGCATCAACTCCACTGCATTTAGAACAGGGGATCACCAACCTTTTGGACCTCAGGGTCCACTAAATTCATAATTTTAAATCCCGTGGACCACTAATATGATCTGCCTAATGACTGGGTGGGTGGGCGTGGCTAGGTGGTCATGTGACTGGGTGGGCGTGGCCAACTCAATGTCGCTCATGTGAAGGGGAACCTCGTCAGCCTCTACTCACCCCTCCCCTCCTTCCAGCCACTCCTCGTCTTCCTGCCCAGGCTCCTTAGTGCCCCAACGGGAAGCAGTTGTTGGAGCTAAGCAGCCACCACGAGAAAGAGTTGGCAAAACAGCTGGCTCAGTTCACATTGGATCTGACCGAGAAGGAGCCTCAGCAGAAGCACCTCACAGAGGACTAGGAGCATAGGTTTTCTAAGCAGAGGGAAGACCTGCAGGGATGCAAGTCTAGGTACCGTCGCCTGGAGGCTCAGCGGGCTGAGATGGTCAGCCAATTCCAGGACAAGATGCAGTCCCACTGGAACAAGGCCCTCCGGTTCTTCACCACCAGTGGCACTTCCCTCCAACCTTCACCCAAAGCCCCGCACCAGGAGGCTGAAGCAGACCCCAAGTTGGAATTTCTGTCCCCCTCTGACCCACACAAAAAGACCCCGAAGGGGGAGACTCTCTGCAGCAACACAAACGTTCATTGCACATATCTGGCCCAAGGGCTGTAGTTTGAGGATCTCTGATTTAGTGCAATATAAAAAATGCAAATATTTTTTCTGCGGACCACCAAATTTTCTCACGGACCACCAGTTGGTGACCGCTGATTTAGAATGCAGTTGACTCCAATAACATGAGATAGAAATGACAGCCTCTTTACAAAGACAGAAGGATCTTTATATTTATAAATAGCACCGTGTGGTTTGAAGCCAGAGAGCTGTCTATCGAAGCTGCTGCCATCAAGGATCCCGACAAAAGGATTAAAAGTTCTCAGGCCGGAAAGAAATCCTCAGATGTTCGTAGGTGAGAAATTTCTGAACAAAAACTCTTCTTTTCACATATTGTGCATCGGATTTGGCCCCCAGCTCTCCGGAAAGGTCATCGTATTAAAAAAAATACAATATGAACTTCCAATGATAAATGAATGGAAAAAAAATAGAGGGGGAAAGAAGAATTCTTAAGTTAATTAACCAAGCCTTTCCTCTAAGGCTCATATTGAACTTTTTAAGAATGAGTGTGTCAAATCTGAAGCGAATCTGGCTGCAGCCATCTTTTGCTGCCTCATAGTTGCCACGAACTCTGAAGGGGGTGGAAGGGGGTGGGAGGGAAGTAGATAGATTGGCTAGCAGTCAAAACAAAAAGCTTTCTCGTGGGAACCAAGGTCATCCCAACAGCTGCCAGTTGAAGAAAAGGAGAGACCAAAAAGCCTGCCAACTACTTTAATCGGACAATGTGACTTGTAACATTTGGGAGAGGGAAACAATTGCTCTTTTAATTAGGCTGAAACCGCGGGAAACTTTAGAGTTGGTTTTCACTAGCTGTGCCGATACGATGTATCCAATAAACATGTTCTTTGAGGAATCTACCTGCCTCGGAGTTCTGCTTTTGGTACAGTAGTGGGATTCAGCCGGTTCTGTCCGGTTTGGTAGAACCAGTAGCGTTGACTGTAGTAGGCTCCGCACACCTGCCCGGATATAATGCCATCCTATTTAGCCATGTTTTGGAAGCTGTGCGCATATGCGGATGGCACACGGGCGAGCAAAGAGCATTCATGGAAGGTGCGTTCACATTTGCGTGCACACTCACATTTGCGAACCGGTAGGGAAGGTAAGTGAATCCTCCCTCTTTTGGCAGATGTGTTACTCGGAGTGATTAGCAACAATATAGGAACTTTTGGGAATTGTAGCAAAGGGAGTTTGAGCTTCCTTATTCTTCTGTTGCTCCAGGCAAAACCTCACTAGATTGTCCTCAACCTGCAGTGACTGAGTGGTTAGAGCAGTGTTTCTCAAACTTGGCAACTTGAAGAAGTGTGGACTTCAACTCCCAGAATTCCCCACTGCCAGCCACGAATATTAGGTTAAAGCCACGGTTATCTTATACCTTCTATAATTAAGTGCTGTTCATCTTGAATATTCAGGTATTCCAGTGTGTGATCCTCATCATCAAGAAGAGTAAGGTAGTTCTGTAGAGAAAAAGAAAACCCGCTAGTGAGTTTCCTTATCCTTACAATAGCAAAATCTGGTGACCAGAGAGAGCTGATCTTGCATCGTCCCTTGTAAATTCGGACATTTTGCAAATCCTGAGTTTTACTTTCTTAACACAAAGCCAACATGTGTATTTCCATATAGCTTGGCATGTACTGGCGGTGCAGTGGTTAAAGTGGAGCCAAACTCTGCCCGCAGTCTGGAATTCGATCCTGACCGGCTCAAAGTTGACTCAGCCTTCCGAGGTTGGTAAAATGAGGACCCAGATTGTTGGGGGCGATATGTAAATACATTGTAAACTGCTCAGAGAGGGCTGTAAAGCACCACGGGGCAGTATATAAGCCCAAATGCTATTGTTCGGTTCTTCCCAATCTGATGACCAGCAGATACAGCTAGTCCTCAATTTACGACCGCAAGTGGGACTGGAACTTCTATCGCTCAGTGAGATGGTTGAGTGAGGTACACCCGATTTCACAATCTTCTTTTTGCTGTGGTGTTTAACCAAAATTCTTAAGCGTGTAATGTGGTTGTTAAATAAATACGGCTTCCGTCATTCACTTTGCTTGTTGGAAGCTGGCCTGGAAGGTTGCAGATTGTGAACACAAGGCCCTAGGACAAGGCAGCCATTGTAAATACGTGTCATATGGTCATAAGTCAAGGACTATCTATACTCTAAACCAGTGATGGCTAATCTTTTTGCTGTTGCGTGCCAAAAGGCAGGGAGTGTGTGTGACATGTGTGCATGCCTATACCCATATTCAATGTGCCCCCCCGCACATGTGCATGCGGCCCCCGTGCGCTCCCCCCGTTTTTGGCATGCGAAGGCACGATGGGCCCGGTAGGCTTGTTTTTCGCCTTCCTCAGGCTCCAGAGGCTTTCTTGGAGCCTGGGGAGGGCGAAAACTGCCTTCCCCACTCCCCCGGAGGCACTCAGGAGGCTGGAAATGGGCTGTTTCCCGATGTTCGGTCCCACCTAGAAAGGCTCTGGAACCTGGGGAGAGCAAAGAATGGGCCTTCCATCGGCAAAGTCGGCAAATGGGTTGTTTCCGGACTCTGGAGGGCCTCCAGAGGGGTGGGGAAAGTCGTTTTCTCCCTCCCCAGGCTCCTAGAAAGGCTCTGGAGCCTGGGGAGAGTGAAAAACGGGCCTTCCCCACCCCTCGGAGGCCGGAAACTTCCTGTTTCCCGACTTCCGGTGGGCCCAGAAATCAGCTTGCCGGTGTGCACATGCGTGCCGGAGCTGAGCTAGGGCAACAATGACCACAACGAAGCCCGAAGTTTCAGTTGCTAAGTAAGAAAGTTAAGTCCATTGTGCCCCATTTTACAACCTTTTTTCCCCCTGAGATCTCTCGAGTGAATCACTACAATCGTTAAGTGAGTCATGTGAGAAGTTAAGCAAACCTGGCTTCCTCCTTCCCCCACTGATTTTGGTTGTCAGAAGCTGGCTGGGAAGGTTGCAAATGGTGATCACATGACACTAGGACGATACAAACATTGCCAACCCACGTCAATTTCCAAGCACCCAAAATTTTGATATGAGAGAGAGAGAGAGAGAGAGAGAGAGAGAGAGAGAGAGAGAGAGAGAGAGAGAGAGAGAGAGAGAGAGAGAGAGAGAGAGGGAGGGAGGGGCAAAGCCTGGGCTGTCCGTCAACCCTCAGATGGAGAGTCGACAGCCCCCAGATCTGGAAGTGGCTGATGAGGAAGAGGAACAGCTGGGTCCAGTGCCTGATGTGCGGATGCACAGAAGGCAGAGGAGAGGAGAACAGGGGAAATCCGTGGGCCCGTCCTTGGGATGGAAGAGTCACTGCTGCTAGAGAAGCCCCACCCTAGCTCTGGGGATAAAAGGCAGGGGGCGGAGATGAATAGATGTGGCAGACAACTATTCCTCTCCCTGTCCGACGGACTCGTTAGCCTGCGGCGAGAGAGAAACTTTTTGCTAGGGCTGCTGGAGCTCCTAATAAAAGAAGTCTTTGAGTTAATTTCAGAGGGTTGGTTGTGTTTGGGGAGCTGGGTCAGGAGACAAATGGTTGTAAATTGAGGACTATCTGTATGCTGGTTCTGCACATCCCAGAAGGGCTGGCTTAGCATGTCTGAACTAAGCTGCAATCAAAGGAGGAATGACTAACTACTATCTATCTATCTATCTATCTATCTATCTATCTATCTATCTATCTATCTATCTATCTATCTATCTATCTATCTATCTATCTATCTATCTATCTATCTATCTATCTATCTATCTATCTATCTATCTATCTATCTATCTATCTATCTATCTATCTATCTATCTATCTATCTATCTATCTATCTATCTATCTATCTATCTATCTATCTATCTATCTATCTATCTATCTATCTATCTATCTATCTATCTATCTATCTATCTATCTATCTATCTATCTATCTATCTATCTATCTATTGGTTCAATTCATATGCCGCCCTTTCTCCGGAGGCTCAGGGCAGCTTACAATGTGTTAAGCAATAGCCTTCATACTTTTGTATATACCTGCTTAGTCGGGCTTTCAGCCCCCCCATAAGCGGTGTTCTTTTTTTATACAAAGTCAGCTTATTGCCCCCACAATCCGGGTCCTCATTTGACCTACCTCGGAAGGATGGAAGGCTGAATCAACCTTGAGCCTGGTGAGATTTGAACTCACAGTAATTGCATGCAGCTGGCAGCTAAGTGCTACTTTAACAGCCACTTTAATCCGCTGTGCCACCAAGGCTAATACCAAACACCTTTGTACCAAAACAGGCCTTGGATCCCAACAATTCAGATTTAGTGTTTCAACTTCCAGCCACCACGCACGGGCTGAGAGCCCTAACGGTTTCTTCTCCATGATTCCGCCGTTACCTCGCTGTTGTACAGCCACAGGCGCATGTCCTCCTCTTTCATCCTCAGCCGCTGCGACAGGTATTCGTGGATCTCCTTGATGGTCTGGGTGCGACTAAAGCAGCCGGTGTAGGCCAAGACCCTCTTCAAGGGGGCGCTGGGTGACGGGACGTTCCCTAAATTCACAAGCAGACAGAAATGGAAATTAAGAGCCAAAGGGGCAAGAGACAGTATGGGGGGGGTCTCCAAACTTGGCGACTTTTGAGGCTTGTGGAACTTCAACTCCCAGAATCCCTCAGCCAGCATCGCGATGCTGGCTGAGGGATTCTGGGAGTTGAAGTTCCACAAGCCTTAAAAGTCGCCAGGTTTGGAGACCCCTTGTGCTCAAGAGCATGCAAATCAATGGGCTTGGGTCGATCTGGACTGGCTGGTGATTTTAGGAGTTGTCTGGATGGGCCCCCCTCTTGCTTAACTTATAACAAGAATCTGAAGCAAAAGTGGGCAGAGAACACAGAGACAGAATGGCTAAGTGAATACGCAAGCCTGGCACGTGAGTACATTTGCAGGCCTCAACCCAGACAAAATCGGGTAAGTGAAAATATTGGGCCGTCTGGGAAGACCAAATACAGATCTAACAGTTCCGGATATCAAGGCAACAGGTGTAAAAAGGATTAGGTTGGTTACTATCTGGTTCGTTTCCAGGTAGGGGTCTTCACAAGGCATGTTGTGCATGCCAGGTAAGTGCAAGGACTGCAGCGAGCCTGGGGAGGGCAAAAAACGGGCCTTCCGGAAGTTCCCGAAGTCTGGAAATGAGCCCGTTTCTAGCCCCCGGAAGGTCTCCGGAGCCCGGAGAGGCTATTTACACCCTCCTGGAGGCTCGAGGAAAGCCTGGGGGGCCCCGAAAACACACACACCTCACTGTGGTGCAGGAGGCCGAGTGGGCCATGTAGAGGGAGCTGCTAGATGACCACTGGATAACTTTCTATTCACTATATTCTAAAAGATATTCTATTCTATCTATCTATCTATCTATCTATCTATCTATCTATCTATCTATCTATCTATCTATCTATCTATCTATCTATTTATTTATTTGACTTATATACCGCCCTTCTCCTTACGGACTCAGGGCGGTGAACAGCCGAGTAAAAACCCATACATAAAAATTAAAATGATTCTAAAAACAAGTATAAATTTGGCTGAAAATTTTTTAAAACAGATAGGTATTAAAATAGATCAAATCTAAAAAACTCTAAAAGATTTTAAAATTAGAAGGGATCAGGCTAGACCTATATTCTAAAAGCAACTATATTCTGAAAGCAGGAAATCATCCAGCTGGAGAGAATACAAAGTCAGCATAACCTCCTTTGATACTCTAAGTAACCCCCTAACTTGTCAGAAGATAGGAACAAATCTAATGAAATATAGTTAAAAGGTGATAAGGCCAAGGATGTCCACCTGGTTGGAATTCATCCATCAACAAAAGAAGAATTTGTACTTTAGCCAGTTACAGAAGAATTATGATAGTTTGGCAAGGATAATGTAAAACTTTAGTAATAAGGAGATGTCAATTAAAAATAACAAATGTATGTTAACCATATATGGAAGGTTGCTGTGTTAGCAGAATCCTTTGTTTGAAACTGTATATAATTCGTCATGTAAGCATGAAGTATCGCATCTTAGCTTTACTCAAAGCTAAGATGCGATACTAGCTTCTGAGTCTTTGCGCAAATAAACTCTCTCTCTCTGGCTGACCCTGGGATGTTGCTTGGTCACTTCATTCCATAACACACCCAGCACCCAGGCAGAGAAACGGTTGCTAAAATTTTTGAATCCCACCCCTCGTCTGCGCATGCACAGGGGGGTGGGGGAGCATGGGGTGTCGTGTGCACATGCATGCGCATTGCATCATAGGTGCCGGCACGCACTGTCACACACGCTTTTGGCACATGAAGAGAAAAGGGTTAGCTATCACTGCCCTGTACCATTTCAGACTGACGGTTGTCCAATCTCTTCTTAAAAACTTTCTGTGTTAGAGCATTTACAACTTCTGGAGGCAAGTAGTTCCACTGGTTACTTGTTCTCACTGTCAGAAAATTTCTCCTTACTTCTAGGTTGCTTAGTCATGAAGGCCAGACTTTGGAACAGTCAGTCTCTTTCTCTCTCAGCCCAACCCACCTCACAGGGTTGTTGTGGTAGTGGTGGTGAGAAGGAGGAAGGGGTGTTGGGGAATGTTCTCCGGCTTGAATCGTTTGTAAAAATAATAAAAGGTGGGATACAAATAACAAAATAAACAAAATAAAAGTTTGTTATCATTCTGTCTGAGTGTTTTCTTCTCCAATTTGGGTCAATGCATATTTTGGGGGAAAATATGCCTGCTCTTGTAATAACCAATACTTAAAACTTAAAAAACTTAAAACATCTAGTTTTGATCCAAGCAAGGCCAGAACCCTTATTTATTTGCATGCAGGTTAATGAAAAACAGCAAAATTTGAATTTTTCAATTTCTTCGTCAGGCAGCAAGCATCCCTCTCCTTTCACACCCTAGTAATTTTTCCCGTGTCTTCACCATCAAGCAAAGCATCCTCTCTCTGTATATAATACAAAGCCACACACCCCCCGCCCCCTGCAATCGAAAAGCGAGAGATTAAGAATAAGATTACAGCAAGAAAGCATGTTGGGATGGAGGGCAGGCTCACGATTCATGGTTGATTTCACCATTAGTGCAGAGCAAAACAAACACCAAATCACGTTCCGATATACAAGTGTATTATGAAAATCCCCTCTCTTCCAAATTGGGAGATTTCGACGTGTTGAAGGGAAAGCAGCTCCGACCACCAGATATTGAATCAAGTTTTTGATAAGCCGCTGGCTGGATTTTGTTATATTCGGATTAATATGAGCCACCGATTTTCACCGATCGGGGAGGAGGAGGGTTTTCCTGAGACCCTCCCCCCTCTCTTTTTTTACAGGTGGCAGAAGCAGTTAAAAAAAACAACAACCCAACCACACACACCCAAAGTTGAAGGCTTAGAATAAGCGTTTTAAGCAAACTCTTATTAAAGGTCAACACAGCATCCAGTTTTTCTTCTAAAAACCTGGTTTACCCAGCTAATATCATTTGGATTGCAGGAATTCAGCCTTTATCTGGCACCAAGGCCGGTTGGTAAGGTCAGAGACCTTGAAAAACACTTTCCCAGATGCATCGAGCTTCTTATCCAAGGGACATGGAGCTCACTGGCTTTTCTCCACCCCAAGAAAGACAGTTGCCAGGAGAGGAGAACTGTGGCAAGGAATGGCTTTGGCAGCCAAGTTTCTAAGAGGCCAGCAATTTCTTACAGGAAATAATTCTTTTCTTTGACTGGCCCTCCACAAATTACCTTATTTTTTTAAAAAAAATGTAATTTTAAATTGTTTTTATATTTATACACTAGCTGCCCAGGTTTTATTTTGTTTTTTAAGAACCAATCCCCCCTACCAGAGGGAGCTCCCTTGTGGAGTACTGTGAAGCCGTTACCATGGCAATTCCACTGTGCTGTACAGTAGAAGCCATTTTAAGGCACAACAGGCTGTATGTTAACAGAACTTAAATCCAAAAGGCACACTATCCCTTTCAAAAGTACTGTGATTTGACACTATAGATATAATTCATTCCTTTTCATTTCAGTGGCCCAGGCGTTCCAGAGTTATGGTGGAACACACACACACACTCACATACACACTCAGGGGTGTTAGAGGTGTCTTACCCCCACAGTATTATTTTCCAGAGAGTAAGTCATCATCTTTTCTTTTAGACAGCTCCTCATATACTGGAAGACAGTTATCACATCCCCCTTAATCCTTCAGGAGGGTAGATTAGGGGTGTCAAACTCAATTTCACTGAGGGCTGCATCAGGATTGTGTTTGACCTCGGGGGGGATGGAGGCAGGAGGGGGCATGGTCAGCTCAACATCACTCGTGTCAGGGGTGCTTGTGGTGAGCTGAGTGTTCTGCCAGTGAAAACAGACTCCCGCACTGTTTCCAGCTGTGACGGCCTCCTGCAACCCTCTGTCAGAGAAAACAGAGCTCTGGAAGGCCATGTGTGGCCCACATGAATTCTGTTTTAGGCTGCGACGGCCTCTTGCAATTCTGTGCCAATGAAAATGGAGCTTGGGAAGGCTGCCCGTGGCCCTCTCGAGCTCCATTTTCACTGGCAGAGGCACCACAGGCCGATCCTTCACTGTTTCCAGGGCGGCCCCGTGGGCCAGATGTAAGCACCACACAGGCTAGATCCAGCCCATGGGTCTTCAGTTTGACACCCCTGGGGTAGACATACCTAACTCCCTCAACTCGTTCATCGCAAGGTTTAGCCTCCAGACCCTCCATCATCTTTTGTTGCTCTTCTCTGCACTAAGAGCCTCAGATAGCTCGACAGGCTAGATAGCCTGTTATTAACACCCAGCTGTCTGCAATTATGCGAGTTCGAGGCTCAAGGTTGACTCAGCCTTCCATCCTTTCTAAGGTAGGTCAATTGAGGACCCAGTTTCTGGGGGCAATAAGCTGACTTTGTATAAATATACAAAAGTATGAAGGCTATTGCTTAACGCATTGTGAGTCTCCGGAGAAGGGTGGCATATAAATCTAATTAAATTAAAAACAAAACAAAACAAAAAAAACCCCTCTATTTTCTATCGTGGTGACCAGAACTGGACGCACCATTCAAAATGAAGAAAAGAAAAGCACCCAAATGCTTCCATGACCTTTGATGAGAGTTTTGAATCCCTTTGGAAGGGGAGGAGAGAGGGGGACAACCATCACCAACCGTGCTTTTAAGGGTTCATTAGTGTCATTTACAAGCACTGTGGCAGCATAGGCGTCGGAGTCTGGGCGGTGGAGCCGGCCTCCCCTCGAGAACTACTGTGCAGCTGGGTTCTTGCTGTAGTCTTACGTTACCTCTCGGCCAATGTTGAGGAAACAGCCTCAGGCTCATCATACCCATGTTCACCCAGACGTTGGACTGCTGGGTCCGGGTAGCTGGCTGCTGTCTTAGGAAGAGCAGGTAACGGGGAAACAGCTCCAGCTCGGGCAGGCTCGTCACGCTGTTTCTGATCACCTGCAGGAGGAAACAGAAGCAGATTTTAACAGCTTAACAAGAGCTGGAAGGGACCTTGGAGGTCATCTAGTCCAACCACACACACACACCCTGCCCAAGCAGAAGACCCTACACCATTCTTGACAGATGGCAGTCCAGTCTCTTCTTGAAAGCTTCCAGTGATGAAACTCCTACAACTACTATTTTACTTTTTTAAAATAAAGTTTTATTAATTTTCTAATATTAATTAATATTAGGGATGCGGCGGCTCTATGGCTAAGATACTGAGCTTGTCGATCGAAAGGTCAGCAGTTCAGCAATTTGAATCCCTACTGCCGCATAACGGGGTGAGCTCCCGTGACTTGTCCCAGCTTCTGCCAACCTAGCAGTTCGAAAGCAGGTAAAAATGCAAGTAGAAGAATAGGGACCGCCTTTGGTGGGAAGGTTAACAGTGTTTTGTGCATCTTTGGCATTGAGTCATGCTGGCCACATGACCACGGAGACATCTTCGGATAGTGCTGGCTCTTCGGTTTTGAAACGGAGATGAGCACCGCCCCCTAGAGTCGGGAGCTCACCCCGTTACACGGCACTAGGGATTCGAACCGCTGAACTGCTGATCTTTTAATTGACAAGCTCAGCATCTTAGCCACTGAGTCACCATGTGTGCTTCTTGTAGAGATGTGTCCCACTCCTTATATTCCACCGGCAATATACAGTCCTGAGGTCTCCGCCCAAGAGAGAGGAAAAGTGATCCTGTTTTTTGGACCATGAAAATTGCTAGTTTCCATGGAGAATATGTGGGAGACATTTTATAGTAAATCAGAGTTACTGGATGCTACATTTAGGAAGGGAGCACAGGCAGTGTTCAGTCCTTCAAAGATGGATATGTACAACTTTTATCTGGAGCTATGAATGAGGAAGTAAGCAATGATGCTTAAACTTTTAAAAACAGAACAATTTCCCCCTGATTCTGAATAATTCTGCTCACAGGAGGGTTACCATAGGAGCACATGAAGTTTTTGGAAGGCTAAATAAATATGCAAAGCAACAATGGAAGTGCATAGCAACATCTACCCAAAACACCCTTCAATTTAGCAAATCATTTGGAGAAAGGGGTGTCCGTTAATCCTGTCTGTTCATTAAATCCAAAAGATATGTTCATTATTTATGTACTTTTGCTGTGTGTCAAAAACCTGCCAGCTATTATGCACCTTTGTCTTTCAAATGCAGATGGAACGGCTGAATTTTGTCCTATGCTGTGCCACGCGTTTGTGAAGTGGTTGTTTTGTTTCTCCAAAGTGCAGATCTGTACATTGGTGATGGTTTCACCAATTCTCTTTTGTGAACGATCCGAATTTCAGAGAGGTGGCAGGGTCATACCCCTGCTGCAGACCTAGCTATCTAGTGTGGCTCATTAAACTTGCAAGATTCACCGCCTCATGGCCATCACCTTGAATGCCACTTGTCATGCTGTTTATTACTCTTTACTTCCATCCTGTGCCCATGTGCTTAACAGGCAACGACCAAGCAGCCAGCTCTAATCCATTAACCTTGTGCCGGCAGATGGAAATTCTTGGGGTTTTTTTATCACCATTATCCCATTACTTCCCCACCTCTGCTTTAAGATGCCACTGTACTTTTGGAGAAACAAAAAAATAAAAAAATAAAAATCCAATTCCCTCACAACCTTAAACTCTTAAAAATGCACATTTAGCACTGTAATACCCAATTTGGCACAGAGCTAACTTACCAAGCCAAAAAGATATCCAATTTTGTGCGTGGGTGTATTTTTTTTAAAAAAAGCTCAACACTCTGGGGTTATGAATAAAAGCAGAATATGAGTTGGAGGGGATATTTTAATGGAAAACATATGCTGGGAGATATCAAAAATCCCAAATCAGGTTTTCCCCCCCACCTGATGCATCCCAGGTGTGCTGCTGTAGCACTTCCATCCAGCAAAATAGATTTATGTTGACTAGAGTGTCCCACATATCACAATTAGAGACGGTTGCCCTGAAGATTACATGTCTCAAACAGGTTTTTTTTCTTCCTCCCATTAAATTGAGATAAACGGAAAATTCATCCGACTTTTTAAAAACTCTGAACATCTAATTACAGGTAGACCTTGATTTATGAATGTAATGGAACCTACCAAATACGGTCATAGGTCCTGATGGTCGTAAAGAAGATCATCATATGACAGGCCCTATTTGTTTTTGCGGTAGTCGTTAAGTAAACCCATTGTTCCCTATGAGCCGCGGTGGCGCAGTGGTTAGAATGCAGCACTGCAGGCTACTTCTGCTGGTTACCGGCTGCCTGTAGTTCAAATCTCACCAGGCTCAAGATTGACTCAGCCTTCCATCCTCCTGAGGTGGGTAAAGCGAGGACCCAGATTGTTGGGGGGCAAGAGGCTGACTCTGTAAACCGCTTAGAGAGGGCTGGAAAGCACTGTGAAGCGATATATAAGTCTGTTATTGCTATTGCAGGCAAACTCTGCCCACTGCTAGGAGTTCGATCCTGATCGGTTCAAGGTTGACTCAGCCTTTCCATCCTTCCGAGGTTGGTAAAATGAGGACCCAGATTGTTGGGGGCAAGAGGCTGACTCTGTAAATGGCTTAGAGATGGGGGTAAAGCACTGTGAAGCGGTATATAAATCTTAATGCTATTGCAATGGGGCGAAGTAAATAGTGGTTTTGAGGAAAAACATTGCAATTTGTAGTTACATTAACTGCAGGATGCTGCATACAACAGTAAATATGGGCCGATATTAAGTGACCGAAATGTGGTCATGTGACCTGGGGGGGGATCAGAACATTGGAATTGGGTCCTAAGGACCTTTTAGCGAATTGTAACTTTTAACAGTCGCTAAGCCACTGGGTCATAAATTTAAGGACTACCTGTAGCATATTACTTGTTAGCACAAAGGGGGTGTTTGTTAAAAACCATTAGGGAGCTGAAGAAGCTTCTTGGATGAGAAGCGAAACTTCTTCAAGGAAAAACCAGAAAGTCCAGTTCCCCCTTGAAAAAGCATTTTTGGGACAACTATGACCTGGATGACTGAGAATCTCAGTAGACATTTAGTGATGCATTAGAGATGCAGTTTTGGCAAATACAGTGATCACTCAGTACTCCACTGCTTTGAAACTCCACAAATTTGGTACTCAACGCATTTGGACATGAAAATTTTCTCTCAGTACTCATCGTTTGTTTGGTACTAAATGCACAAAGCTAGAACTTGTCGGTGTCGGCTGCCTTGTGAATCACTACATTTACTCCTTATGGGGAAATTTGCTTTTTACTCATTGTTTCTGGTATTCATCACGCCTCCCGGAACCAATTAACGATGAGTACTGAGGTACCACTGTACGGGTAGTCCTCGATTTACAACAATTCGCTTAGTGACCATTCGAAGTTGCAACCGCACTGAGAAAAGTGACTTGTGGCCATTTTTCAAACTTATGACCGTTGCACCATCCCCATAGTCATTTTTTTAAAAATTTGATTTATATGCCGCCCTTCTCTGAAGACTCAGGGCGGCTTACAATGCGTTAAGCAATGGCCTTCATACTTTTGTATATTTATACAAAGTCAACTTATTGTCCCCAACAAACTGGGTCCTCAATTTACCCACCTTAGAAAGGATGGAAGGCTGAGTCAACCTTGAGCCTGGTGAGATTCGAACTTACAGTAATTGCAGACAGCTGGAGTTAATTACAATGCTTTAGTCTGCTGAGCCACATTAAGCAATTGGCAAGGGCTTTGATGATCATTAGCAATATTAAATATTAAAAGAATTCAGCTCAAAATTTTCGGCTCGGAGTTTGAAGAATCCGATTGAGAATAACATCCTAAAAGGAGCATTGCCCATTTTCAGTACTTACCGGCCTCGGCAAAGACAAGTTCGCTCCGTACCAATGGTAGAGGGCTCTCCACACCGGTTCTGGGACCATTTCATAATTTTTCCCTTGGATCAATTGAGGCGATGGTTTTAATCGCCCGCCTTCCAAAGTCAATGTTGGAGCCTTCATTAAAATAAAAAGAAGGGGGTGGGTGGGAGGAAAAACGCATCAGATTCCGAGCTTCTCTTCGATCAAATTTCTTGAAACTGCCCCATGCAGGAAGATTAAAAATTCCAAACCAAATAAAGAATGAATGCAAATTAATAGAGTAGGCTGAGCAAGGAGACCGTTCCATTTCACAAAAGGGATTCGGTCATTAAAAAAGATCAGTGGATCAGTGGTGAAATCTGAACCGGTTTGCTACCGGTTCGCTGGCTGTGCAGGCACGCCAAATGTGTGCTGTATGCGCACGAGCAGAATGCACCAAAAGGAGGCTTGGGAAGGTAAGTAGAACAGTGAGGGTAGGGAATCAGCTGTGCAGAGTGATTTAGCTTCGCAGGATTTCCTGTTTTCTAGCAAAGCTAAACCCCGCAGCACAGCTGATCGTCAGAAATATCAGTTCGGAGGAATTGGTAGCTTTTTTATCACTACCGGTTCGCCTGAACCGAAGCGAACCGATTGCATTTCACCCCTGATTTGGATTATTTGCGTGCTTGTTCAACATGGTCATTCTGCGGTTTTTTTTCTGGCAATGGGCCACTTTTTTCTAACCCTGGAGATGGAAGTATTAGCAAGAGTCTGACTCGTTAAGAAATGGTCCCTGTGCCGGCTTTTTTCCTTCTCCCTCCCCATCTCTTTTTCTCGATTATTCTAAATAATTATAATAATAACGAATTATGCCGCTGATTCCCACAACACCGTCAAACAATCTAGAAAAGTGTCAGCGTTGGAAGCCATATTAGGCCAGAAGCTTCCGGGCTGCCACCTTCTCCTGCGTGGGAAAGTAGGAGGGGGGATTTAGTAGAGGGGTTGTTTGTAGACATAATAGCATTCTTCCTGTCTTCCTCCGGCATCTGGAGAAGGAGTGGTTGGAGTGCTGAGTCGAGATGGGACGGACATTGACTGGAGCCTGTGATTGACTGAGGAGTGAGGGGTTGGTTTGGGAGGTTTTGATTTACTGAGGGAAAACCTGGACCTTTCAGATTTGGGTTTTCCCACATGTGCCTATTCTACCTATTCTAGTAAAGAGAACTTTGGAAAATGCTTGCTTCTGCGTCTTTACTCGGAGTGGGGGTTTTCTGGAACGCTGACAGAAAGCCAATATTACCATCACTATCCTCATCTTCCCCATCTCCTTATCTTCTTATGACTATAACTTTGTTGCTTGTATCTTACGATTTATATTGTTTACTTAGTATCCTAGAATGATTTATGTTGACTGCTTATTTAGTATCCTATAACTATCACTAAGTTTTGTATCTAATGGTTTATGGTGAATGTATTTTTACAATGACTATGATCATGATTTGTCACTATTGTTGTATATACACTGAGAGCTCATGCACTGGAGACATAAAATAATAAAATAAATAAAATAAAATAACAAAATAAAATAAAATAAATAAAATAATAAAATATAAAATAAAATAAAAAAATAAAGTAAAATAAAATAAAATAATAAAATAAAAAATAAAATAAAATAAAATAAAATAATAAATTAATAAAATAAAATAAAATAAAATAAAATAAAATAAAATAAAATAAAATAAAATAAAATAAAATAAAATTTAAAAAAATAATAAAATAAAATAATAGAATAATAAAGCCAACAGTCAGGGTGTTGAGGACTACCGGAATTGCAGTGGCCTGTAACGTTTTGGGCACCAGGGAACCAGTTCCACGGAGGAAGGGTTTTCCATGGACCAGAGGGGGCGTGGTTTTGCATCTGGCCTGCATTTGGGGGTGGGCAGCTGATGGTATGCCATGGACCAGTGCTGCTTCAGAGACCGGAGGTTGGGGACCCCTGCTGTATTGTTTTTATACTTATAAGACGCTTACCTTCACGGGCTCTTGCGTTACAAGGGGCTGATTATCGATCGCTCCGGGCCGTTGTGGATTCAGCAACTGCAGTAAGATATTCCCATTAGAGGCAAGGAGGCACTGATTGTTGTTGTCCGAAGAATTAAGTTGTCGAGCAAAAGGTATCTCGGCATTGGGAGTGGTGGCGTAAAGAAAATCTGGAAGATAAATGTGGACGAAGCAAAAATAAGCACGAAGGGTGCAAAGGAATATCAGTAAGGGGCAAACCAGCGGCCCTGAAGGTATGACTGAATTATAACTCCCCTCAAATCTCACCATCTGTATGCTGACTTGAAAATGGTATGAATTCTTTAGAATAACAGAGTTGGAAGGAACCTGGGAGGTCTTCTAATCCATCCCGCTGCTTGGACCGGAAACCTTATTACCATGATGGTGAATCTATGATATGTGTGCCACAGCTGGCATGCAGAGGTCTGTCTGTGGGCATGCGAGCCTTCGCCCAGCTCACTTTTGGGCCCAGGAGGTTGCCGGGAGGTTTGCTAGGCCAAAAATGGGAGAGGGGAGGTCATGTGCGCATGCACAGAGGAGAGCATGGAGGGTCGTGCATGCATGCGAGGGGCACACACTTTCAGCACCAGGAGCCTGGTTTAGCTCTGCAGACTAAAGCACCCTAATTAACATCCAGATGTTTGCAATTACTGCAAGTTCGAATCTCCCCAGGCTCAAGGTTGACTTAGCCTTCCATCTTTTCTAAGGTAGGTCAATTGAGGACCCAGTTTGTAGGGGCAATAAGCTGACTTTGTATAAAAATATACAAAAGTATGAAGGCTATTGCTTAACGCATTGCAAGCTGCCCTGAGTCTCCGGAGAAGGGCAGCATATAAATCAAATTTTAAAAAAAAATGAGAAAAAGAGCCATCACTGCCCTATTACCATTTCAGACAAATGTGGATCCAATCTCTTCTTAAAATCTTCCAGTGTTGGAGCATTTACAACTTCTGGAGGCAAGTTGTTCCACTGATTATTAGCTCAATAACATCTGGAAAGCCTCTTTTTATGATCCATCATATAACAGGATCTTGGCACCTCCTTGGTTTCCTCGGGAGGCCTTACAGGTAGTCCTTGACTTACAACGGTTCGTTTAGTGACCATTCAAATTTATTATTTATTTTATTATTTATTTTGTCACATTTCTATGCCGCCCCACTCCCAAGGGACTCTGGGCGGCAAAGTTACAAAGGCATTGAAAAAAGGGACTTATGTTGCAGCTCCCTCTACGGGCACATGATCAAAATTTAGACACTTGACACTGACTCATATTTATGACGGCTGCAGTGACCCGGGGTCACGTGATTGGCTTCTGCGACCTTCTGACAAGCCAAGTCAGTGGGGAAGCCAGATTCGCTTAACAACTGTGTCACTAACTTAACAACTGCAGTGATTCACTTAACAACTGGGGCAAGAAACATCGTATAACGGGGCGAAATTCACTTAACGAACGTCTCACTTAGCCACAGGAATGTTGGGCTCAATTGTGGTCGTAAGTCGAGGGCTACCGGTACTGTTTTCCTATTGCTTCCCACGTCCACATAATGCTTCTGTTTGAAAACGTGACTCTATAATGTTTCATAAATTTATTTATTTATTTATTTATTTATTTTTTATTTGATTTATATGCCACCCTTCTCCGAAGACTCAGGGCGGCTTACGATGCGTTAAGCAATAGCCTTCATACTTTTGTATATTTATACAAAGTCAGCTTATTGCCCCCACAAACTGGGTCCTCAATTTACCTACCTTAGAAAGGATGGAAGGCTGAGTCAACCTTGAGCCTGGTGAGATTCGAACTTGCAGTAATTGCAGACAGCTGGATGTTTAATTAGGGTGCTTTAGCTAAACCTCTTACCTGGTTTCGACCATTCTCACACATTTAAGTCTACCTTCAAAGCTCTTTAGAAATAAAACAGTATATCAGGCTGTTGTTGATTTGGGGGGGTTAATGCTTACTGCTGTTAGTTGTCTCCGATGCTTCTGACGCGCTGGAAATACTATCCGAAAACTTTTCTTCGGCGGCACTGATGTTATTCGAAGCACCCATTCGGTCGTCTCCCTGCTCTGATATAGGTGACCCAGGACTCAGGAGAGAAGCCTTACCTCCATTTGAGACAGACAAAGGCTCCAGCATAATGGGGAGAGCATCCTAAATTGGAAAAGAAAGTCAGAACTCAATTTCTATGGAGATCCTCCGCCATCCAGGTAATGATTGTCCCAAAGGTGCTTTTTTTTCAAAGAGGCAACTGGACTTTCTGGTTGTTCTTTTAAGATGTTTCGCTTCTCATCCAAGAAGCTTCTTCAGCTCTGACTGGGTGGTGGGGAATGGAAGGATTTATACTCCTTACAGACAGCTGGTCATTTGCATCCTTTTTAGAGAGTCTTTGAGGCTACCTGGAGGTTTATCTGTGTTTATCTTCAGGGTCACCTGAGTTGCACAGATGGGTGTGGAGCCTTCTTGGAACTTCAGTGTTGTGGACTGAAGATTGACGATGTTGTATCCCTCCCTCTCTGTTGAGAGAGGGTTGCTCAATTTTGTCATAATGGCCTCTCTGACCCGTCTTCTAAACCAGATTCTGAGGACACAGATAAACCTCCAAGTGGCCTCAATGGCTCTCCAAAGCCGTGATTATGAACCTATGGCATGTGCGCCACAGGTGGCATGTAGAGCACCCTCTCTGTGGGCACGCAAGCCGTCGCTCCACTTCAGCTCCGCCACGCATGCATGGCCAGCGGGTCCCTGTTGTGCATGCGTGGGGGGGGCCATGCGCACATGTGAAGGTGGGCCATGTGCGTGGGGCTGCATGCGTGTGCGTGGGGGAGTGGGGCATGGGGGGTTGCATTTTGGGGGTTCGGGCACGCACTCGCTTTGGGCACTTGGTCTGGAAAGGTGTTGTGGCTCCGTCCTCTGAGCCTATCCCATTGGAGGAAGGAAGCTCTGAGCATGAGGAAGAGGAGCCAGCCAGATCTCCCAGCCCCCCCCCCTCTGGCACCGTCTCAGGTGCCAGCTGAAAGAGAGCAAAGTAGTGGGGAAACAGGTGTCTCAGATGAGAGTGAGGGAGAGACGTCATTCCTGGACGCACGTCAACGAAGGCGAGATAAGCGCTTGCAGCAGCTGAGGAGGCGTGCGAGGGAATAGACCTGAGTCACTGGACTTGAGTCACAGGACCAATGAGTCACTGGACCACACCCCAGAGACTATATAAGAGAGGGTGGTGGTCAATGATCCCTGTGACGAACAATAACTCAATCTGGTAGTCATTGGAGCTAAAAGAACGGATTTTGGCAAAGCTACGTATGTGATTTTCTTTCTGTGAACAATTAAAGCACTTGGCAGACGGTGTGCATATCGCTGCCAAGTTGGAGATAAGAACTGTGGTGTGTGCCAAGTGCTTCTTTAACCCTCGACTGGCTGTGTTTTTGTGGGTGTATGTAGAGGGGGACAGATCAAAAGGGTTAGCCCCCACTCTCCAAAGAATGCAAATGATCAGCTGTCTGCAAGGAATAGAAATCCTTCCCTTCCCCACCATCCGGGCAGAGCTGAAGAAGCTTCTTGGATGAGAAGCGAAATGTCTTCATAGAAAAACCAGAAAGTCCAGTTGCCTCTTGAAAAAAAAAAAAAGCTCTAGGTCAGAGCTCAATTGTAGGGAGAGATGGTAGCCCAGAAAGGGCCAAATACTTCCAATTATGGGAGCAACCTGGCACTCCCACGTAACACCTTTCCTGCGCGAGCTGCACTGGCTTCCGGTGGTCTTCCGGGTGCGCTTCAAGGTGTTGGTTCTCACCTTTAAAGCGCTCCATGGCATACGGCCAGGGTATTTGCGAGACCGCCTGCTGCTACCGATAACCTCCCACCGGCCAATACGCTCACACAGAGAAGGCCTCCTCAGGGTGCCTTCAGCCAAACAATGTCGGCTGACGGCCCCCAGGAGGAGAGCCTTCTCTGTGGGGACACCCACCCTGTGGAATGAGCTGCCTCCTAGTATACGTTTGATCCTGGACCTTCGCACCTTCCGTAAGGCCCTAAAAACCTACCTATTCCAACAAGCCGGCCTAGCCCAAAGGGTTTTTTAACAGGGTTTTTTAAATTATATGGATTTGGGTTTTTAAATTGGAATTTTATGAATTTTGGGGGTTCGAAATTTTAAATTTTAAGTTTTTTAAATTGAGAAGCCAAGGATTTAATTTATTTATTTTAGTTCCTTATAACTTTTGTATTCTATGTATTTGAATTTTTTGGCTGTTCACTGCCCCGAGTCCCTCTTGGGAGAAAGGGCGGTATATAAATCTGAAATAAACTAAACTAAACTAATGGTCATTTTCTTAGCCTGGAAGGCTGCATATGGGCTTGTCCATTACAGTGGTACCTCAGTAACTGTTGATAATTTATTTCTGGGAAAGACTATATACTAAAACCGACATGTAGCAAGGAAAGGACGTGGCCCACTATTTTGGCTGGAAGAAATAGTGAGTCACGAGCAGGGGTGGGTTCTAATTTTTTTTTACTGCCGGTTCTGTGGGCGTGGCTTATTTTGTGGGTGTGGCTTGGTGGGGGTAATGTGACTGGGTAGACGTGGCCAACTTCTTAAAGATAACAGATATAAGTATACACATGATTATGAACACAGGAAATGGATAAAAATAAATGGGGACGGTAGGCACGCTGGTGCATTTATGCACGCGCCTTACAGACCTCTTAGGAATGGGGTGAGGTCACCAGGAGACAGTCTAAGGTTAAAGTTTTGGGGGTTTGGGCAGGGTTGGATTCTAAAATTGGCCAACTTTTTTTTTTTTTTTTACTTTTAAAAGCATTTTTTCTACAACCTTAAAAATGCTTTTAGAAGCCTCTGACGATCAGGCAACTCAGCTGGGATCGCCAGAGGCTTTTCAAGGCATTTTTTTTTCCTACAATCTCTTCGGCTGAAGAGGTTGTAGAAAAAAACGCTTTTAAAAGCCTCTGATCGTGCTGAGCTGCGCGATCATCAGAGGCTTTTTTTTTAACATATAAAAGCATTTTTTCGGCCGAAGAGGTTATAGAAAAAACGCTTTTAAAAGTTTTTTTTAAAAAAGCCTCTGATGAGGTGGGCGGGGTAAGCGGGTGGTGACCGGGCCGGGGGGCGTGGCCAGCCAATGTGAGCAACTCATCATTGGTCACGAGGCAGCTGACATCAGTAAGTTCTTCCTTGTGCGTCAACTACCAGGAGAAAGAAAAGCGACGGGACAGGATTTCTGCTTCAAAACACATCAAATGCTGAATTCAAAGAGTTTTGAAGCAGTCCAAGTATGACTGTATACAAATTCCATCCTGGTTTACAAATGTAAGCTTGCCAAAAAGACCTTCAGTTTTCATTGGTTCAGGGGGACCAGAGAAGAGAAAAAGAGACTCGGGTGTCCCACAGGTATTTTTTTCCAAAAGGCAACTGGACTTTCTTGATTTTTTTTCCCCTTTGAAAACATTTCACTTTTCACCCAAGAAAATTCTTCTTCAGAACTGAAGAAGGTTCCTGGATGAGAAGCCAACATGGCTGGCTGGGAGATTCTGGGAGTTGGAAGTCCACCCATCTTCAAGTTGGAGAAACACTGTGTCAGGCCCTGGAAGCCATCTTGGGGCACTGGATCTGCAGGCCTGTCTCATTTAGTACTGTGGGAAACCGGGAGGGGGGATTGTACGGAGCTGGGGGAAATATGTAGTCAAAATAACATTCCTTTCTCCGAGAGTCAAGGCCACTCTGCCCTGCACCTGGAGTGGTGTGACTGGGAGGCATGTCCAGTTGGGACAGTGCACTAGTTGGACAATGTAGTGAACATGTGAGTGCTGGAGCAGGGACTTAGACTTTCTTTTGGGTGGGGAAAACCGGAAGCTTCCAGATTTGGGTTATCCCAGATGTGCCATTATGACATCTCTAATAAAATGGAACTTTGAGGAAGCTCATGCCTTGGAGTTTCTCTTGCTGGGGGTGTTTCTTGGAACCCTGACACACTGTCCTAAGCGGTGTAACAGAATTTCAACTGCCATCTGATTCTGGATTACGGACACTGGCATGCTATTTATTCATCCGTTTCTTGATTCAGCCACTCTATCTGCCAGGTCCAGTATACGACTTACATATTTGACGTATTCTTTCCACTGCTGCCACCACTGCATTGCGATGAGAAACCAGTTGTGTCCTTGCTGAAGGCCATGTCTACTTTCACGTTCTAGCCAGCCTCTACACCAAGGAAACCAAGGAAGAGATCAATGCAATACTTAACAACACTTGTGCTTCACATCTACACGAGTGTTCTTAACCTTGACGACATTAAGATGGGTGGACTTCAACTCCCAGAATTGAGCCAGCTTGGGGGAATTCAGAGAATTCAGAGTTGAAGTCCACCCATCTTAACATTGCCAAGGTTAAGAAACAGTCTAAGGGACATGGTGATGCAACGGTTTAATGATGCTGGAACTGCATTCCAACAGTTCGAGCTCGGCTCCACAAGATGGGGTGAGCTCCTGCCATTTGCTCCCCAACTCCTGCCAACCTAGCAGTTCGAAAGCATGCAATACTGCAAGTAGATAAATGGGTAGCAATAGCAATAGCACTTAGACTTATATACCACTTCATAGTACTTTACAGCCCTCTCTAAGTGATTTACAGTGTCAGCCTCTTGCCCCCAACAATCTGGGTCCTCATTTGACCCACCTTGGAAGGATGGAAGGCTGAGCCAACCTTGAGCCTGGTGAGATTTGAACTGCCAAATTGCAGGCAGCCACCAGGCAGCAGAAGTAGCCTGCAGTACTGCACTCTAACCACTGCGCCACCAAGGCTTCGCCACTGTGCCACCAAGGCTTCGCCATTTCCTATTCCTTCAATAAGAAAAACCTAGCCACATTCGTGTGTGCAGAGAGTGGACCTGGCCGAATGTGAGGCAATGTGACATGAGGCGAGGCAAGACTGGCAGAGGAGCTCAGAAGAGCCAGCAACCCGAGGACCACTAGTCAGTTAGTGTAAGCTAGTTCTCCCCCTGCAGTGCACCAAGGATAGGCACGCAAGTGCTGAACGCAATGAACTAGCAATACAGGATGTCAGGATTGCATTGTGTCTAGCACTTGTAAACTTTGCTGACATTGTATGCCATACACTAAATAAATAATATGAGGAACACTGATCTACAAAGTGTTTAACTTCTTCTAGGTTGCCTTATTAAATGTATCTGGAGTTTAGGAAACAAAGTTTTTGAAAGCCACTGTCAGAATGAAGCTGTCAAATAATAACTTCTGGAAGAACAACTATGTTAGCATCTTCAACATCAATGCCTTTCTTACCAATGCATTACTTTCACATTACAATTATTTCACGTTGAATTGAATACTTTATTGGGTAAATGTGGTTAGACAGACAAGGAATTTGTCTCTGAGGCTGCAGTTCTCAGTGTACATGCAAAGCAACAGAATAATGATAAACATCATCGTAATAATGCCAATAGGAGGAGGGTAGTAAAGAAATTATTAAAAAGGATAAATAATAATCCTACAGCCATATTATATGGGTAAATACAGTACTCATCGTTAATTGGTTCCGGGAGGGGCAATGAGCACCAAAAACGATGTGTACCAAACTATATTTTCCCATAAGGAGCAATGTAGCAAGTTCTAGCTTGTATGTTGAGTACATAACAAATGATGAGTATCGGGGACAACATTTTCACAGCAAAATGCGTTGAGTACCAAATTCGATGAGTTTCACAGCAGTTGAGCACCATGGTACCACCGTACACATAGACACTGGACATAATTCGCCAGGAAAAATTCCATTGCATCAAAACTAACAATATCATCAAGAATCACAGGACTGTATCAATATACTTTGGGGAGAGGGGAGGGAACGTAAGCAGAAGAAAACGAAATTCATAGGGTACAGAAAGTGGTACTTATGTTGTTCACAGTGGCCATTTGTAAGACAGCGATTACAAAGGCTTCCGGGCACTGACGAGATAATGAACATATACAGCCAGATAAAATCTTCCTCCTGATTCAGGAACTAGTAATCTGACTGAATTTCGTGACGATTGTGCTCTTTTAATTACAATAGGTTGGTGGCTGGAATGGAGACAAAGGTTTTTTTCTTTATCACGTATCTGCCCATTAGCCCGGTAGGGCCAGAATGCCATTGTTAGATCCTTTAACAACTAATTGTTGAAAGTGTACCTTGACGATAGAATTAATTCTAGCTGCCCTTTGTGCATTTCCTTTCAATTCTGAACTCGCTGTCCCCAATCCCCGTGTATCATTCTTTGTGTGTGAGGGGGGGAGGGAGGAGAGAGAGAGAGACACACACACAGAAATATATGGATATATATATATATATTAAGTGTTTACCAAGACACCTGGTCTACCCCAACATGTGGGAGGGGGCATTCTGCTCCCTTTCGCCTTTCAGCTCCAATCCAGGAGCCCTCAAGCAGTTGCATTCACAACAAACCATTTTATACCAAATTTATATTTTGCTGATAAGAAATAAAGGGAGACTACTATAGATCTTTTTCAAGCTATTTAGCTTTCATCAGCTAGCCATACCCTTACTCGGATTCCAATTTAGGCTTCCTGCATGTTAGGCAGTTGAATTAACTTTTGAGCCACAAGTTCTCCTCCCTTCATCAGCTTGAACCAGGGGAGAGATTAAGTGTTTTTTGATCGAGACACCGGGTTTACCCCAACATGTGGGAGGGGGCATTCTGCTCCCTTTCGCCTTTCAACTCCAGTCCTAAGTAATTGATAAACTAAACACTTAATCTTTCCCCTGGCTCAAGCTGATGAAGAGAGGAGAACTTGTGGCTCAGAAGGTTAATTCAACTGCCTAACATGCAGGAAGCCCAAGTTTGAATCCGAGTAAGGGTATAGCTAGCTGATGAAAGCTAAAAAGCTTGAAATAGATCTATACTAGTCTCCCTTTATTTCTTTATCAGCAAAATATAAATTTCATTCTCCCATGTAAAATTGGATGTGTCTTGGCGACGTTTCGACGAAGTCTCATTCGTCATCTTCAGGCTGGTGTTCTCGGCTTCGTGCTTCTGGAATTTGCTCCTGGAAGCATGAAGCCGAGAACACCAGCCTGAAGATGACGAATGGGACTTTGTCGAAACGTCGCCAAGATACTTCCAATTTTACGCGGGAGAAGACCCGAATAACCAAAGACCTACACACACACACACACACACACACACACACACACACACACACACACACACACACATACACACACACACACACATACATACAAACACATACACACACACAGTATATCACAGAAGTAGCAACATTTTGTAAATATTTAAGTATATCTTTTCATGTGATAACACTGAAGAAATGACACTTGGCTACAATGTAAAGTAGTGAGTCTACAGCTTGTATAACAGTGTAAATGTGCACACGGCCCTCCCGAGCTCCATTTTCGCTGGCAAAGGGTTGCAGGAGGCCGCCCCAGCAGAAAACGGTGATCGGGAGCCCATTTTCATTGGCCGAGCACTCGGGCCACCACAGATGCCCCTGACACGAGTGACGGCAAGCTGGCCACACCCACCCTGGCCACACCCACTCCAGGCCCTCAAGGTCAAACACAACCTCATGCGGCCCTCAATGAAATCGAGTTTGACACCCCTGATCTAGTTGAACCCCTTTCTCTTGGTCCCAATCTGGAGAAAGCACATTAAATCCTGATGCATCTTATTTCTTCCAAGCCCTTGATGGGTGGAGAGCAAAGACGTCACCTTGCTTAAGTCCTTTGCTCCAAACGCACATCTTATTTTAAAGCTAGGGAAAAAGTCTCTGGGATTCATTTGAAAGGTGATGTCAGAAGATCAAACGTACCTAATGATTTGCCCTTCATCTCCTGGAGTGGCAGGTCTTAAACCTAAGACTATATGGCACACCTAGAAAAAAAAAGAAGAGATGGGAGTGAAAAAGGTGAGCAAAAGTACTTTTTCCAGACAAAAGGCCATAAAGTTAACAAGTTATTCTTCTTGGTCAGATAATGTTGGAACATCTACTTTTCTATAGGCAGCCCTCGACTTATGACCATGATTGAGCCCGACATTTCTGTTGCTAAGAGAGACAGTTGTTAAATGAGGGTTGCCCCATTTTACCACTTTTCCTGCCACTGTTGTTAAGTGAATCACTGCGGTTGTGAACTTAGTAACACGGTTGGGAAGTGAATCTGGCTTCCCCGTTGAGTTTTTGCTTGTCAGAAGGTCGCAAAAGATGAATGACGTTACCCCGGGACACTGCAACCGTCATAAATACTGTATGAGCCAGTTGCCAAACATCTGACTTTTAATCATGTGACCATAAACGCATGGCACAACAAACCCATCAGGCCAAGATTCAGCAGTCCATCTGTCAACCTCGCTAGTTTTGCTTTGCCGCTTCGGTTGTCATAGAAACGGAGGGAGGGGGGGTTTATGCTCACGCGGGCTTTCTAAATCTAGGAAAACGAAACCTTTCCTTAAGCTGTTATCAGTCCAACGGACACTGCATTCCTGGATGCTGACACGGCCAGACGTCTGCTCCCACCTGACCTCTGGAAGACCTGTGGATTGGATGATTTATGGTGCACAAGGGAGGGGGATGCTTTCTAATTGTAACTTTCGCGCGTTTTGCTTCAGAATCCTGCTTTCTATGGTTGCGTTCATTTCATATCTAGTAAAAGTACCAGTTAACCTCTCAAATGGAGTCTGGGACCTCCTTTCGTGGATACGGAAGGAAGCATACCTGACATTGAAGGTATGCATTGAAAAGACACAGGGCACTCTTTTAAGGACAGCAAAGTCCACATTTTGGATAGAGAAGACTGCTGGATTGAAAGAGGGGTCAAAGAGGCCATCTATGTCCAAAGTGAACAGCCTTCCCACAACAGACAGGGAGGGATACATCATCATCTATCTCCAGTCCACAACATGGTCCTTTCAGCAGTTCCAAGAAGGAGCCACACCCGTTTGCACCACTCAGGTGACCCTGAGGACACACATAAACCTCCAGGTGAAGATGTTTTGCTTATCATCCAAGAAGCTTCTTCAGCTCTGACTGAATGGTGGAGAATGGAAGGATTTATACTCCTTGCAAGGCAGCCGGTCATTTGCATAGGTAAAGGTAAAAGATAAAGGTGTGTTAGTCATTCCCGACTCTAGAGGCTGGTGCTCATCTCTGTTTCAAAGCTGAAGAGCCAGCGCTGTCCGAAGACGTCTCCATGGTCATGTGGCCGGCATGACTCAATGCCAAAGGGGCACGGAACGCTGTTACCTTCCCACCAAAGGTGGTCCCTATTTTTCTACTTGCATTTTTTACGTGCTTTCAAATTGCTACATTGGCAGAAGCTGAGACAAGTAACGGGAGCTCACTCTGTTACGCGGCACAAGGGATTCGAACTGCTGAACTGCCAATTTTTCAATCGGCAAGCTCAGCGTCTTAGCCACTAAGCCACCATGTTCCTTCTAAGACACCGCATCCCTTATTTGCATAACAACTGGCTAAAAGGTTGCAAATGACCAGCTGTCTGCAAGGAATATAAATCCTTCCATTCTCCACCATCCACAGTCAGAGCTGAGGAAGCTTCTTGGATGAGAAGCGAAACTTCTTCAAGGAAAATCCAGAAAGTCCAGTTGCCTCTTGAACAAAAAAAAAAGCACCTTTGGGACATATGACTGTCATAAATGTCAGTGGCCAAGTGCCTGAATTTTGATCATGTGACCATAGGGATGCTGCGACGGTCCTAAGTGTGAAAATCAGTCATAAGTCTCTTTTTTCAGTGTCGTCGTTAACTTGAAACGGTCTGTAAATAAACTATCGTTAAGTCGAGGACTATCTGTGGAAGCTGTCGGGGTTCCTACAAATGCCCTAACTAAATCATGAGCCTCCAGCCAAGCATTCTCACATTCTCCAATGAAGCACTTTCGCGGGCTGTAGAAATCACGCCCCTCCGGCTGTTTCAGGTAACCTGGGATACAGCCTTGAGAAAGATATGCGTGGAACATGCTTCTGGTTGTGGCTGCCATGCTGCTCCGTCAGTTTTCTCCCCTCCTGCCTATGGCAACTCGAGAGCAGGCCAGGAATGCTTTGTGAGTTGACAGAAGACGTTTTCCTATTCAAGATAAATGTTTGTCCAGAGCTGACTGAAGCTATCACCGATAACTCAATTCAGACATTGTGCCAACTCAGAGTGTCTGCTTTCAGGGTCGAATCATCATTTCAGAGCAGGTTTCATTTCCCATCCTTATCAGTATGCTAAATGTCTCTATATTGCAGCCTTCTCTGGAAAAGGAGGCCCTGGCTGTAACACTGGATTTTATCTTTATTCCCCTGCCAACTGCACTGAATAGACTAAACGCACACACTGGCTGTGGTTTGCAAGAATTCTGGCATCTAAATCTTCAGCTCAGCACGTACAGGCGTAACTTTATTCAAATGGGGCAGAATGTATCACTTGCCAAATGGGTTGCCCAGCCCAGTTTGAAGAGCCCAGGTAAGAGTTATGCCGCTGAACACCTCCACATTCTTGTTCATCTTGCAGAGTGTCTTTTTTCCCTTTTTTTCAAAACGAAGCGATAGTTTTTGCTCTTTAAGGTCTTGCAAAACACCACAACGTGAGCTAACTGTGCTGGGCACTATTATCATTATTTCGAACAGTCACTAAATGAATGTTTGTTAAGTTGAGAATACTTGTATTATTTTATCTCTCTCTCTCTCTCTCTCTCTCTCTCTCCTATCTCAAAATAGCAAACACATCCAACACTTCTGCCTATTCTCCCCACAACAACAACCCTGTGAAGTGGGATGAGAGAGAATGACTGGCTGAAAGTTCCCAAGCTGGCTTTCATGCCTAAGTAGGACTAGAACTCACTGTCTGTTTTCCAGACTACCATCTTAACTATTCCACCAAATTGACTGATATGAGCCAGGCAAAAGAGAAGCATCTTGCCAAAGCTGACACCTCCAAAAACAACAACAAAAAAAAAACCCAGACATCTCCAGGTACGCAACTGACATAAGCGCTGATGCAGCATTTGGCATCCCATGACTGCAAAGCAGGCAGGTAAATCCAAGGCTTGCCTTCTACTGGAGGTTCGGACTTGCAGGAAATGTACCTGAAAAAGCAGGTTCAGAAATTCGTTGGCAAGGGCGCTCTTCACACTCCAGATCTGATAATCCTCAAGCGTGAGATGACCAAGCTGAAAGGAGGAGAAGGAAGGAAGGAAGGAAAATCAATGAGGGTTTTTTTCCCCAAAGTGTTTGCTCAATTGGGGTCATTCTCTCTCTTCTCCTC
Source organism: Coluber constrictor foxii (assembly GCA_038048745.1). Lineage (NCBI taxonomy): Eukaryota > Metazoa > Chordata > Lepidosauria > Squamata > Colubridae > Coluber > Coluber constrictor. The sequence goes on from CM075958.1 coordinate 341,531,086, forward strand.
TCCCGCTCTTCTCCGCTCCCTCTCTCTTCCCACCTCTTCCCCTTCTCCTCCTCCCTCTCTTCCTTTTCCCATTTCTTCCCCTTCTCCTCCTCCCTCTCTTCCCTCCTCTTCCTCTTCCTGCCTCTCTTCCTCCTCTCTCTTCCCTTCCTCTCTCCCTCTTCCCACTTTTTCCTCTTCTCTCCTCTCCCCCTTTCCGCCTCTCTCCCCCTCTCCTCCTCCCTCTTCCTCTCTTTCCCCCTCTTCCCCCTCTCACTCTCTCTTCCCTCCCTCTCTTCCCTTCCTATCTCCTCCTCCTCCTCCCTCTCCCTCTCTTCTCCCTCTCCTCTCTTCCTCTCTCTCTTTCCCCCTCTCCTTCTCTCTCTTTCCCCTCTCTCCCCCTCTCCCTCTCTCTTCCCACCTCTCTCTCACACGCACCATCTCTCCCATGCAAACTGAAATGGATATTTTAAGGAAAATAAAGAAAAGCTTTGACCAAAAATCAATCTCTTCTATCTGTAGATCTGAAGCTGGTTTTGATCAATTAATAGTCATGATTTCCCTGGAGAATCACAGCTCTGCAACTACTCTCAATAATTTTGATTTTTCTCAGGGAAACTATCCATCCAGGTTTTCTAGCTGAAAGCCATGTCAGTTAAAAAGTTTTTTTAAAATAAAGTTTTTTAAAAAAAATTTCCCTGAAGATAAAATACAAAACACAGATTGAAAAAAACCCAAGATTTACAAAGAAGAAACAAAAAGGAGAAGAAAAAAGGGCATATCATAGATGTAAAATTAATAATAAACACATAACCTCCACCCTGGTTGAATACAGACACCTGTATCTCAAACAAATCTAATCTATTTCCCCTCCTTGCATTGCAGGTCGACAAAGAGTTATACATTTTCCTCCTGTGTTGCTAAATTACTATTTTACGTCACATTCTCTTAACAAATATTCCAAATATACAAATCTATTGTCTGTCAATCAATGCCAGTTGAACAGGTTTTATGTAGATAGGCCATCACACTGGAGATAAGTTTCGTTGAATTATGATCAGGACTAGATTTTATGGATGATAATGAGTTTCAGGGGAACTATTCCCGCTGAAATTTTGGGGTAGTTTTGTAGAGGTACTTAATAGCCAGAACAAAGGCTATTAATAGTCAGATGACTACCATCTGAAATTGAAAAACTGTAGGAAAAAAAAGGGGAGGATGTTTTGATACTTTAATATCTTAAATAGCTCTCCATCTTCTTCTTCTTGTGCCATATCTGTCATCGGAAGTTGGCAATGATGTTGGCGATCCTATTTTAATCAATACCCACACGAAAAAGTGCTGTTGAGTTTTGTCCAAACCGATCCCTTAGATTTTGAAGCCATGATGTTCTTCTTCTGCCTGGACCTCGTCTGCCTTCAATCTTAACTTGGAGGATTAAGTGAAGTAGGCCAAATTTTTCCAGGTGTCGCAACACGTGTCCAAAATATTTTAACTTTTGCTTTTTTATGGTTTTGATGATTTCCATTGGCTTTCCCAGGCGGCTTATCACCTCCTCATTTCTGATTCTGTCAGCTCTCCATCAGTAATAGCAGTAGCACTTAGACTTATATACCGCTTCACAGTGCTTTACAGCCCTCTCTAAGTGGTTTACAAAGTCAGCATATTGTCCCCAACGCTCTGGGTCCTCATTTTATCGACCTCAGAAAGATGGAAAGCTGAGTCAAGCTTGAGCCGGTCAGGATCGAACTGCTGGCAGAGAGCTGAATTAGCCTACAATGTTGAAGTCTACATCTTTTCTATCCTGCTCTACAGAGTAGAGTTGGTCTCTGACAGAAAACCACTTGAAGAAACTAGAAGCATGTGAAATGTGGATTTACAGACGACTGTTACGTATAAGCTGGGTTAACAAAATCACAAATGAGGAGGTGATAAGCCGCCTGGGAAAGCAAAGGGAAATAATCAAAGCCATTAAAAAGTGAAAGTTAGAATATTTTGGACAGGTGATGGGTCACCCAGACAAATACGGCATCCTTCACTTAATCCTCCAGGGAAAGACTGAAGACAAATGAGGTCCAGGCAGAAAAACTGATAGAGCCTGGATAGCTCAGCGGACTAATGCATTGTAATTTAACTCCAGCTGTCTGCAATTACTGTAAGTTCGAATCTCACCAGGCTCAAGGTTGACTCAGCCTTCCATCCTTTCTAAGGTAGGTAAATTGAGGACCCAGTTTGTGGGGGCAATAAGCTGACTTTGTATAAATATACAAAAGTATGAAGGCTATTGCTTAACGCACTGTAAGCCTCCCTGAGTCTCCGGAGAAGGGCGGCATATAAATCAAATCAAATCAAATCAAATCAAATCAAATCAAATCAAATCAAATCAAATCAAATCAAATCAAATCAAATCAAATCAAATCAAATCAAATCAAATCAAAAACAACATCATGGCTTCAAAACCTAAGGGACTGGTTTAGACAAAACTCAACAGCACTTTTTCATGCGGCTGTTGTAGGATCGCCAACATGAGATGACAGATATGGCACAAGATGAAGAAGAAGAAGTTGAATTCTAACCACTGCGCCATCACTGTGCTCCTAATCTTTGTCCTATTTAGGAGCTTAGGAGAATATTAGTAGAACAGCGAAAGCCCAGCAGATGGAACAGACCAATTTTTAAAACATATTTAATAATCATTGTTTTATAATTTTACTATGGGTGAAAACAGCAAGTGTAATTGCATCCGTTAGCTCAGTGGATTTCTGCCATCATATACGGTAGGTAAGGTTGAATAAATGAAAGTAAATAAATGATCTCTTTTAATGCTTTTTATCCTCTTCGGCTTCTTTCTGGAAAGGATACCATGCACATCAATTTCACAGTAAACAGACCTTCCGTGCATGAGTTAACTCAAGCAGCTTGGCTCAGCCTCACTGTGGTCCAATTCAGAGGTCATTTCAGTATCCTGAAGCTATTTCTGCACTGATTTCTCGAATCGCACAATAAGGGATAATGAGATGCAGGTGCCCTTACTTACCTTGGTAGTGTCATGGGACTTTAGAATATCTTCTACAATATCAGGCAAATTCATGTGCAGCTCCTTGGGGGAAAAAAAGAGAAGAACAGGAAGATCCCATGAAAGTTAAGAACCTTATTCCGAGGGTTATTTTGGTGTACGTACAGTGGGGCAAAAAAGTATTTAGTCAGCCACCAATTGTGCAAGTTCTCCCACTTAAAAAGATGATAATTTGCAAATAAATTCTTTCCAAATCAGACAATGTGATTGTCTGGATTTGTTTTCTCATTTTGTCTCTCATAGTTGAGGCCTACCTATGATGTCAATTACAGGCCTCTCTCGTCTTTTTAAGTGGGAGAACTTGCACAATTGGTGGCTGACTAAATACTTTTTTGCCCCACTGTATAGACCCCAAAAGTAAGAATGCTGGGTTGAATCCACAGATCCGCTAAAATCAATGAGCTTTAAATGAGCTGCAAATGACCTGCCCTATAGCTGGTCTGATCCATGACAGATCAAACCTGGAATTCAGAAATTAATGTGGAATGCCACTTACTGGAATGTTATCAATACGATTATCTTTCCAAACTTCCAGAAGGGCCACAACCATTTCTTCAAGCTCGACCTTAGACAAAACCCCGTCTCGATCAACGTCGAAAACCTTGAAGCAAACTGAAAGAGACAGAAATGGTTATTCTAGAACAGAACTAAACAGCTGATGATGATTCCAAAGATTTTGAAGGCTGAGACAAAACCAAAACTGAATTTATTTTGGGGAGGGGGGGACACTTACGGATAGTCGGTTAGACAAGACTATCTCTGTGGCAGCTCCTACCCTCTGGAACGACCTTCCTCCAGAGTTAAGAACAATTTCTGACCTCCCGACTTTCCGGCGGGCTTTAAAAACACATCTTTTTCAGCTTGCCGGCTTAGCCTGATTCCTGTCAAATATTTTATTATTTTTAGAGTTTTTATTATCTTTTAAATTAATTTGTTTTAATCTACGGCTATTTATATTTGTTCTTTTTATGAAATTTTAACTTTTGTGTACTTGCTTTTTAATTTGGCTGTGCACCGCCCTGAGTCCCTAAGGAGAAGGGCAGTATATAAATCTAATAAAACTTAAACAAGACATAAAACACTGGTTTTATATGTGGGAACTTCAGCAAGATTCTTGTATTCACAAAGATCAAAAAATGCTGGAAATGCCCATAATGAAGGAATGGATTGTGAAGACGGCAGAATTAGGAGAGAAGGCAAAACTGACCTGAAAGATTGAATAGGGGGCTGAAGGGATCATTGTAATCTTAAGGAGCGATGAGGGATAATCAGTTTGTTTACAATTGCTTTAAACTGCTTCTTTTAGTTATTTGTTTGTTTATTTGTTTGTTTGATTTGTATTCATCTGGCTGAGTCCGCAATGAAGCACGATAATAGTCATCTTGAGATTTAACTATTCCTCTAAATGAAACCCTTTTTTGACTTTCAAACCTGAGTTAGCAATTGTCCACTTTCTCAGATGCAATGGGAAAGTAGCCTGGGAAACTTACAGTTGACAAGAGACACAAAAGACGAGTTTTCAAAGAGAAGAACTTGAGTAACTAGAAAGTTCAGACTGGTGTAGAGCAGTGACGGCTAACCTTTTCGGTACTGAGTGCTGAATCTGGAGGGTGGGCGCACGCCGGAACAGCAGAACCCGGAAGACAGCAGCTGTCCGGTACGCATGTGTGCAACAGAACCCGGAAGATCAACTAGCAAGGGTGTGCGTGCCCACAGAGGGGGCTCTGTATGCCATCTTTGACATGCGTGTCATAGATTTGCCATCACGGGTGTAGAGTTTAAGATGCTAGATTAGAAACTGGGAGACAGTTGAGTTCTAATTCCGCCTTAGGCATGAGAGTCATTGGATGATTTTGGGCCAATCACCAGGAGACGGTGAGTTCTAGTCCCACCTTAGGCATGAAAATCACTGGGTGATTTTGGATCGATCACCAGGAGATGGTGAGTTCTAGTCCCGCCTTAGGCATGAAAATCACTGGGTGATTTTGGATCGATCACCAGGAGATGGTGAGTTCTAGTCCCGCCTTAGGCATGAAAATCACTGGGTGATTTGGAGCTAATCGCCAGGTGATGGTGAGTTCTAGTTCTACCTTAGGCTTGAAACTGCTGGGTAACTTTGGGCCAATCACCAGGAGAGGATGAGTTCTAGTCCCGCCTTAGGCATGAAAGTCATTGGGTGATTTTGGACCAATCACCAGGAGACGGTGAGTTCTAGTCCCGTCTTAGCAGAGGTGGGTTTCAGCAGATTCTGACCAGTTCTGGAGAACCGGTAGCAGAAATTTTGAGTAGTTTGGAGAACCTGTAATAAAAATTCTGACTGGGCCCGTCCCCATCTATTCTCTGCCTCTCAAGTCCCAGCTGATCGGGAGAAAATGTGGATTTTGCAGTATCATTCCCCTGGAGTGGGATGGGAATGGAAGTTTTACAGTATCATTCCCCTGGAGTGGGATGGGAATGGAAGTTTTACAGTATCATTCCCCTGCCACGCCCACCAAGTCATGCCACGCCCACCAAGCCACCCCCACAGAACTGGTAGTTAAAAATTTTTGAAACCCATCACTGTGCCTTAGGTAGGAAAGCCATTGGGTGATTTGGGGTTAATCACCAGGAGGCGGGGAGTTCTAGTTCTGCCTTAGACTTGAAAGCTGCTGGGTAACTTTGGGCCAATCCCCCTCTCTCTCTCAGCCCAGCCACCTAGAGATGAAGCTGGGTTGCTGTTATGGGGAAAATAGAAGAAGAGAGCGTTAGGGATGCTATCTTGAGTTTAGTGCAGACACTGGAAAATTTGTGGGAGGGAATAGCTGCAAACAGGGCATAGTTAAAAGGAGTCACAAGAGACTTTTCTGAAGAGTGGCCTCCATTAGAGGGAGGAAATCTATTTCAGAGAGCGAAGGGACAGAAATACACCAGCACCAGAGATGCAATAAACGCTATAATCTGTTTACTCTTCTTTTTCCAAAGAGCAAATATTGGCATTTGCAGCACACGGGCTCTCCACATACTCCATCCACCTAGACACAAATGTCAATGCCGTAAACCGAGCTAACTGTTTGCGCTTATGAATATTTTATTAAAGAGAAATTAAAATCCAGCCAAAAAAATTAAGAAATGGGGTAGGGGGGGGGGTAGGGGAGAGTTATCGTCTACCAATGAACCAGACAACCTCTTCCAGAAAATTGATAACAATTGACATCAAATGAGAGTAACTCACAATAATATATTGAATTAATAGAGCCGGGAGATGAGTAGGAATTAGCTTTTAAAAGCCCTCATTCCAGAGCCATCATGGGAGATTATATTTCCTTAATGTGTGCATGCACCAATAGAGGAAAGAATAACAATAAAGGGAGGGAAAAACACAGAAGCCTTAAAATGCAGATTAGGGAGCCGATGTAGAAAGCTTTGCCCCCCCCTCTCCCGGTCCCACCTCCGCCCCCACCCCAAAAAAGAGGAAAAAATCTGTAGGCAATAAACTTAGCTCTGTTTTCACATATTATCCCTACAAAGCCAGGACTGATCAACTTCTACATCGCTGTGTTTCTCAACCTAAACAATGTTGAGATGAGTGGACTACAATTCCCAGAATTCCCTAGACAGCTTGCTCCCAGAACGCATGCTGGTTGGGGAATTCTGGGAGTTGAAGTCCTCCCGGCGTAAAGTTGCTGAGGTTGAGAAAAAACCCTGTTCTACGCACCCAGGAGGAAACGGCAGCAAATGTCAACCTCTTGGGGGGAAAAAAATGTGTACCATATGTTTGTGTGCGCGTTTGTGTATGCCACACAGATACTTTGACATTTGCAGGTCGTAAAAGCAATAAAATCACAGAAGGAGCAAGACGATCTTAGAGCCCATCAATAAATTCCACTTGTGTTATATTTGAGAGATGGTTTCCCAAAAGACACCAGCTCCAGAATGCCTCACAAAGACTCTGCCATAATCCCAGCATTGGGAAAATTGGTCGTTTAGGAATAAGGAGATTTTTTTTTGGCCAGTGAGAACAATTAATCAATGGAATAAGCTTGCCTCCTTGGCTTGTGGGTGCTCCATCACTGGAGAGTTTCAAAAAATAGATTGGATAACTACGTAGCTGGGAAGGTATGAGATTCCTGCCTTGGGAGGGAGTTGGGCTAAAACAGAGGTCCCCAACCCCTGGGCCACAGGCCACGACTGGGTCTTGAGCTGTTTGGAACCAGGCCACGGAAGTGGATGGTAACACAGCACATGTACATCCCCCCACTTATGTGAGCAGTGGGCAAGCACATGTGCATGCTCTATTTGCGTGAGTGACGGGCGGCCACAGCTCGCACGGAACCAGCCCCTCTCCCTGCCGGGGGAACTCTGGACTAGAAGACATACAAGGACCCTTCCAGGGTCCCTGTGTGTGTGTGTGTGTGTGTGTGTGTGTGTGAGAGAGAGAGAGAGAGAGGGAGGGAGGGAGGGAGGGAGGGAGGGAGGGAGGGAGAGGATAAATAGATTAGATAGATAATGATTGATAGATAGAGAGATAGAGAGATAAATGATAGATAGATGATACAGATAGCTAGCTAACTAGCTAGATAGCTAGAGAGACAGACAGATATAGAGGGGGGAGAGAGAGAGAGGGAGAGTGAGAGCGAGAGAGAGCAAGAGAAGGGAAAAAGCATATATATATATATAGTCTTTGGTTATTCAGGTTTTCTCCCGCGTAAAATTGGAAGTGTCTTGGCGACGTTTCGACGAAGTCTCATTCGTCATCTTCAGGCTGGTGTTTTCGGCTTCGTGCTTCTAGGAGCAATGTGTGATCACAGCTGTTTCTTCCTTTTAACTGCTAGTGGGGGTGTGAACTGATTGGGTGGGAGCTTGGCTGTGCTCTGATTGGATGGGGGGTTGGCTGTGCTCTGATTGGATGGAGGTGATTTTACACGGGAGAAAACCCGAATAACCAAAGACCTACATACAAACACCCACTCAGAAAACACACACACACAAACACACATATGTATGTAAGTATGTAGGTATGTATGTATGTATGTAGTAAACCAGTAGTCACCAAACTTTGCTGCTTGGCAGCCCGGCTGGCTCAGAGAGGAGAACTGGTACATGCAAAAGATGGGCCAGAGCGCAAGCAACCCTTGTGCAAGTGGTGGGCCAGCGCGCACATGCACAACTCCACTTATGCAATCAGCAGGCCAGTGCGCACGTGCCTGCTGGCCCATCACACATGCGTGAGAGTGACTGCCGGCCTGTCACTCATGTTGAGTTGCACATGCACATTTGCGTAGTCCGGTCAGCCACTCACGTGGCCCCCAATTCCGAATAAGACATGGCCTGGGGGTTGGGGACCCCTGTAGTAACCAGTAAACCAGTAACCAGAAAAGAGCAAGCCTCCCACTCTCTTCTAGCACTGATGATGTTACCTAGTCTGGGTAACGAAACTCCTGCAAGAAAAATAACCAAGCTCAGAGGGCACTAAGGACCTCTCAGTAACCAGTAAAGAGTTGCTGTTAGTTTAAATTCCCTGGGTCTCCATGTAGTCTAAAGAAGCGGTTATCCCTCTGCGCACGCGTGAAAGTGATTTGTGTGGCTGTTTTCCAGGGCTGAGGCTGTGCGAGTGAGTGATCCTAAGCGAAACCTGGGAGCACCTGTAACACCTGAAGAGGAGCCTGGGAAGCCATACTCACACTTCTGCCGTTCTGCCAGCGGCCCCCTGCAGCAAGCCGAGAGCCCGCACGAGATTTCCTTGAAGTCTATGTGATTGTCGCGGTTTTCGTCAAAGGCGTTAAACAGGCCTGCAAAAGATCCCAAAGCAGCAGACTGAGTTTGTGTCAGTTATAGAGAGCACCCAATTTGTCCAATCAAGTCATGGTTTCATTAGCTGAGATTACGGGTAGTCCTCAATTTACAATCATTTAGCAACCGTTCAAAGTTCTTGTCTAATTTCTGTTATGGTTGCCTCCTTTATCCTCACCAAGGGGGAAAGGAATAGTGTTCAATTTGTTAGTGTTGTGGGCCGCCAGCGGCTAGCGGATCTGGTGACGGACTCAGACATTGAGGAGGTTGGGGAGGAACATGGGCCAGTCCTGAAGTCTGGAGAAGGCTCTGATGAGTGCTCTCCGTCAGAGGCAGAGAGGGGGCCAGGGCCGTCTAACAGGTGTCAACTGCCTTCGGAGTCAGACATCAGTGGGGCAGAAGAACAGCTGGAGCCTGTTCCTAGTGTGTGCATATGCTGCCAGGAGAAAGGAACAGCTAAGGAACAAGGGTCGACTCAGGAGTAAAGCCCCAGGTGGACAGTGAATGGCCCCTCCTGTAGGGAATAAAAGAGGAGCAAAAGGGGAGTGGAGTTTGCAGGAGACAATTAGTTCACTTAATCGGTTCCTGACTCTCGGAGACTTCTTGCCAAGTTTTGAAGATATCAGCCTGGCAACTCTCCAAGCCAGATAAGGTCTCTGCCTGTGAATTCTCCCTTGAAAGACTTTGCTGGATGTGAATGAGAAGAATTCACACTAACTTAATCAAAAGGGTTTTTGTCGGGACAAGGAGTCTGCTTCATGCTCTTGGGAAGCCTAAGTCAGAACAGGTAGCCTCCAGATGGCTTACAACTACAACTCCCAGAATTCATAGCAGGCAAATCTAGAAGGGATTACAGGACGATGCTCAAGATTTGCCTCCTATTAAGCACTTATCTTTTCACTGCTTCCTTTTCTATCGGGCAAATTAGGTCCCTGTCCTTTAGGCACTGATGAAATGGTCCACCTCCATAAAACTTTTAATGCAGTTGTATCAAGTTTACTATTTATGGCCTGTACAGAGAGAGGTGGGACCAACCTCTAGGAGCAGGCGTATTGAAACTGCCAGGGCCAGCTGTGAAACCTATACAACTTCACTAAATATAGGTAGTCCTCCACTTACAACAGTTCGTGTAGCTCGAAGTTTACAATGGCACTGAAAAAAAGTGACCGTTTTCACACAGCATCCTCGTGGTCACAGGATCAAACTGACTCATATTTATGATGCTTGCAACATCCTGGGGCCATGTGATCCCCTTTTACGATCTTCCGACAAGCAACGTCGACGGGGAAGCCAGATTCATTTAACAATTGGATTACTAACTTTACAACTGCTGCAATTTGTTTAACAACTGTCGCTCCCCTCTGGGAGGAGGGTTCCAAGTATTTCTAGCAGGACTACCAGATTCTGTAAAGCTTTGTTCCTTATGCTGTCTGTCTGGTAAACTTGCAATATTAGTTTTTCTCACCATGGACCATCTTTCCCCGAAAATAAGACCCTGTCTTATTTTTTTTTGAACCCTGAAATAAATGCTTGGCCTTATTGCCATGTGCTCAAAAGCCCGATTGGGCTTATTATCAAGGGATGTCTTATTTTGGGGGAAACAGGGTACATGTTCTGGAGCCTGGATAGCTCAGCAGACTAATGCATTGTAATTAAATCCAGCTGTCTGCAATTACTGTAAGTTCGAATCTCACCAGGCTCAAGGTTGACTCAGCCTTCCGTACTTTCTAAGGTAGGTAAATTGAGGATCCAGTTTGTGGGGGGAAATAAGCTGACTTTGTATAAAAATATACAAAAGTATGAAGGCTATTGCTTAACGCATTGTAAGCCCCCTGAGTCTCAGGAGAAGGGCGGCATATAAATCAAATTAAAATAAATAAAAAAAATAAAATACATGTATATGTCTGAACTAGACTGTGTTGTTTCTCTGAGTCATATAATATTTGTGGGTATGTGCATAATTCTGTATTCATTCATTCATTCCATCATGTTTATGTAGTATATACTGGAGGTGGTGACCCTTTGAGACCTGTATGCAATGAAATTTCATTTTAATGCATGCCAATTATTGTCAAAGTGACAATAAGGTTATTCTAAGTCTTTCTAAGACAGGTCGTAAAATGGGGGCAAAGTTCACTTAACAACTGTTTTTGAGGACAATTTTTGGCCTCAATTGTCCTTGTATGTTGAGGACTCCCTGTTGTCAGGGTTCCAAGTAACACCCCAACGAAAGAAGACTCCAAGGCTTGAGTTTCCTCAAAGTTCCATTTGTCATATTGGCACTTCTGGGAAACCCCGAATCTGAAAGTTTCCGGGTTTCTCCACTCAAGTGAAAGTTCAAGTCCCTGCCCAGCACCCACAAGTCCATCACATGGTCCAATCATCCACCGTCTAAATTGGAGATACCTCCCAGTCATCTGACTCCAGGTGCCAGGGCAAGGCGTCCTTGACTCTCTGAGAAAGGAATGTTATTTTGACTACTTATCACCCATACTCGATGCAATCCCCCACTCCCATTTTCCCACAATAGAAAATGTGGCAGGCCTGAAGGCCCAAATGTAAAAGATGGCTTCCAGGTCTGACACCTGTATTGAAAGAAACCCAAGAAGAGATTGATTATCAGCTAACGTTACATACCTTCGCTCAGGGACGGATGGATCGGAGGGGAAACCAGGAGGCCAAACGTTTCCAGATCAAAACGGCCTGTTCTCGATTGAGCTTTCAGCAGCCAATAGCGCTTCTCGAGATCGATGATGTCGGATTCTTCCACTGCATAAAAGCCAAGAGGATCAAAGTCAGACAAATGAAAATGGTGCCTTTAAAGTCCAAGGGTGTTGTTTGTCAGCCACTTTACGCAGGCAATAAGCTCAAAGGAACGATTTAGGGAATGCGGATAGTTTTATGGAACAAAGACCCTTAATGGGTGGTCTGTAGTGCAGAGGGACCAGGTTTACTTACCACCATTCAATATATTGAACAGGCAAACAGCCTAGAGCAATGATGGTTAACCTTTTTGGTGCCGAGTGCCCAAAGCATGCGCGCGCAAATGCACACACATGTGCCTCAATCCCCAAAATGCAATGCAAGCGGTCCCAGTGCATGTGCCCTGGCCCTGTGCATGCATGCGTGTTCCCTGCATGTGTGCCCCCTGGCACATGCGCCCCCCCGCCCCCCCGTTTTGGCTTCCAGGTTGGTTCTCCTGCACTTCTGCTGCCCATGCCTTCCCCAATCTCCTCAGTTTCTCTCCCCAGCGTGCCCTAGCTTTCTCTTGCATTTCTGCCCCAGAGAGGCACCTGCGGAGGGTGGAACCTGCAGAGATAAGGTGGCAAAAATGCAGGAGAAAGCTAGCAGGAGAAACTGTGGAGATCAGAAAAGGCCCCGCGCAGGCGTGGCCAGTGGGAGGCGCGCACGCATGCATGGTGAAACTTGGCTGGGTGCCCAGAGAGAGGGCTCTGCGTGCCAGCTGTGGCACACGTGCCATAGGTTCTCCATCACGGACCTAGGGCAGTGATGGTGAAACCAAAAGTCCAGTTGCCCCTTGAAAAAAATCAGGACTTTGAACTTTGTTCAAAGAACTATTGGTGTTATATCTGTGTCTAGTTGCACTTCCTTTTTTTGTTTAAAAAAAGCCCCAACAGTGTCAGAAAATAGCTCTTATCATTTCTGCTGATGCAGGCAAATAAAACAGCATTTAACATACATTAGAGACACAGGTGTGACCTTGAGAAATTAGCTAGCACAGATTGCACTGTGGCCTTCTGCAGCAGCTGGTGCACCATCCCAAAAATGATGCATTTGCCTTCACAGAGTTGCCAACAAGTGCCACCTGTGTGTATAAAGGCACTTTGGCTGTACAGCTTTTGTGCGCATGGAATTAAAGCCTAGAATTAACCGGGATTAAAATTTTCAGAGGCTAAAATCCAATTTTATAGCAGTTCTTGATAATGCAGGGAGTCCTTGACTTGTAACCATTCCGTTTAGTGACTGTTTAAAGTAACAGCAGCATTGAAATAAGTGACTTATGACAGTTCATGCTTACAACCATTACAGCATCTCCACAGTATCCCAAAAGTGCTTTTTTCAAGAGGCAACTGGGACTTTCTTGTTTTTTTCCTTTTGAAGACATTTCGCTTCTCATCCAAGAAGCTTCTTCAGCTCTGACTGGACGGAGAGGAATGGAAGGATTTATACTCCTTGCAGACCAATTTGCAAATTTCCAGCTGTCTGCAAGGAATGCCACTGTCCTGGTGGCTCAGCAACTTAAGTGGTATTAAAATGACACCAGCTGCCTGCAGTTATTGCAAGTTCGAATCTCACCAGGCTCAAGGTTGACTCAGCCTTCCATCCTTTCAAGGTAGGTAAAATGAGGACCCGTATTGTGGGGACAATAAGCTGACTTTGTATAAAAAAGAACACCGCTTAGGGGGGCCCGAAAGCCCTACTAAGCAGGTATATACAAAAGTATGAAGGCTATTGCTTAACGCACTGTAAGCTGCCCTGAGTCTCCGGAGAAGGGTGGCATATAAATTAAATTAAATAAATTTTTAAAGAAAGTCCAGATGCCTCCTGAAAAAGCACCTTTGGGACAACCAGGATCTGGATGACTGAGAATCTCTACAAACATCTCCATAGTGATGTGATCAAAATTCGCGTCCTTGGCGACTGATTCATATTTATGACGTTTGCAGTGTCCCGGAGTTAAGGGATCCGCTTTTGCGACCTTCTGACGAGCAAAGTCAAGGGGGAAGCCAGAATTCACTTAAACAACTGTGTTACTAACTTAACAACTGCGGTGATTCACTTAACAACGGTAGCAGGAAAGATCGTAAAACGGGGCAAAATTCATTCAACAACTGTCTCGCTTAGCAAGAGAAATTTTGGGCTCGATTGTGGTCATAAGTTGAGGACTACCTGTATCTTAGCCCTGTCCTGTTTTCCAAAACATTCATAGATAGCAGCACGTGGGTGAATACGTCTAAACCAGAAAGTGAAGCCAAGAAAGGAGGGAGCTGGCTAATATGTGGATAGAGGACTTCAAACAAATCTTAGGGATATGAGAAGTTGTAAAAAGCATCAAAAGACAATAACGCCGCACTATTTCCACAGGGCTGCCAAGAAAATGTCAAACTAAATGAAGTTACCGGGAGTTCAGCTCTGCTTGATGGGACTTTAGCTCTTTATGGGACTATATAGATTTACTAGAGTGGTTTGGCAAAATGACTTCTTGAAATATTTAAAATGAAAATAATCACCTTAAAAATAAAAAGACAAGTATAAACTCCTGTCTTTTGTTATTAAGTACCGTACTTTTCAGAGTATAAGATGCACTTCTCCCCGCCCCCTAAAAGTAGGTGAAAATTATAGTGCATCTTATATACTGATTATTGCCGAAACCCCAACCACCCGCCAGCTGTTTTCGGCCTCCGCGCGTTGCATTTTTGGCCCCGGCACGCCCCATTTTTGGCCTCCGCGCGTTGCATTTTTGGCCGATTCCAGGCAGCAGGGATCGGGGGCAGCAAATAGGCTGCACCAGCAGCGAATTGGTCGCAGCAAATGGGCTGTGGCAAATGGGCCACGACAGTGGTGAACAGGCGGTGGCAGCAAATGGGTGGTGGCAAACGGGCCACAATGGTGGTGTACGGGCCGCAGCGAATAGGTGGTGGCGGCAAATGGGCGACGGCAGTGCTGATCGGGCTGCGGCAAGTGAGACAGATGAATACCGAATGGATGCTGGGAGGCAAAGGCAGGGTTTTTTTTCTTGTTTTCCTCCCCAAAAAAGGAAAAAGTGCATCTTTATACCCCGAAAAATACAGTAGATGTACAACTGCCCAGTCGGAGCTACCTAAAATCTTTTCTACTGCAGCAGGAGCCCCTTCCCATTTGAAAAGATTAAGGGGAAAAAAAACTTAAATTCTTTCCAGACAGTATTTAGTCAGAGTTTATGCCAATCGACGCGAGAATTGCTAATCTCTTGCCCAAGAATGTTGAAAAGAAAGATCTCGCTTAACAAACAGGCAGGAAAGTTGCTGTATATTTCAGGTTTTAGAATGGCTAAATAATACAGGTAGTCCTTGACTTACAACCATTCGTTTAGTGACTGTCCAAAGTCACTGAAAAAAGTGATTTATGATGGTTTTTCACACTTATGACCGTTGCAGCATCCGCCATGATCACGTGATCGAAATTCAGAAACTTGGCAACCGACTCATATGTATGACGGTTGCAGTGTCTCGAGGTCATGTGATCCCCTCTTTCGACCTTCCGACAAGCGAAATCGATGGGGAAGGCAGGTTCACTTAACCAGGTTATTCACTGAACAAAAGCGGTGATTCACTTCAACAACTGTGGCCAGAACGGTGGTAAAAGGTGGTAAAACCCACTTAGCCACTGTCTCACTTAGCAACTTAAATTTCGGGCTCCACTGTGATCATAAGTCGAGAACTACCTGTATAGGTAATCTGTGATATGTGACTTAGTAAGGGTTGAGAATGATGATGGACCTCCCAGGGTTTACCTAAAACTTCAGCCTCAGAGAGCTCGACGGGCTAGATAGCCTGTTATTAACACCCAGCTGTCTGCAATTATGCGAGTTCGAGGCCCAAGGTTGACTCAGCCTTCCATCCTTTCTAAGGTAGGTAAATTGAGGACCCAGTTTGTGGGGGCAATAAGCTGACTTTGTATAAATATACAAAAGTATGAAGGCTATTGCTTAACGCATTGTAGCCGCCCTGAGTCTCCGGAGAAGGGAGGCATATAAATCAATTTTTTTTAAAAAAGGATGCTCCTGCTGTATGGATTTACCTCAGGATAGGAGCCTGGATAGCTCAGCAGACTAAAAGCATTGTGATTAATACCAGCTGTCTGCAATTACTGTAAGTTCGAATCTCACCAGGCTCAAGGTTGACTCAGCCTTCCATCCTTTCTAAGGTACTGTATTTTCCTGCGTATAAGACTACTTTCTAACACACAAAAATCTTCTCAAAAGTCGGGGGTCGTCTTATACGCCGGGTCTCATTCTCCTGTAACTAGGCAGACCAGCCCATAAGGCTCTGACGAGCCTTAAATGGCTCTGAGGAGGGTCGTCTTATACGCCCAGTCGTCTTATACGCCGGAAAATACGGTAGGTCAATTGAGGACCCAGTTTGTGGGGGCAATAAGCTG
The DNA here is from genome assembly GCA_038048745.1 of Coluber constrictor foxii. Taxonomy (NCBI): domain Eukaryota; kingdom Metazoa; phylum Chordata; class Lepidosauria; order Squamata; family Colubridae; genus Coluber; species Coluber constrictor. The sequence continues at coordinate 341,547,068 of CM075958.1, forward strand.
ACTTTGTATAAATATACAAAAGTATGAAGGGTATTGCTTAACGCATTGTAGCCGCCCTGAGTCTCCGGAGAAGGGCGGCATATAAACCTAATTTTTTAAAAAAAAACTTGGTTCGGATATTCCAAAGGCTGCAATCAAATCATGATTTAATTAGCTGAGATACAGGCAGTCACATAACTGCATCTCAGGTGCTTGGTAACCAGCCCATATTTATGACTGTTTGCAGTATCTTGCAATCACTAATATGATCTCATTTCACGTCATTTTTTACTAAAACAAACATCTGAGCATTTATTTTCATTTTTCACTTAACGCCGTAAAAAGGGCCATAAAAACAGGTCAGTCACATGGGTGACCTGCTTATGACTGTCACAACTGTGATGGGCAGGCTCCATTCCAGTCGTCAGTCCTCAACTTACAACAGTCGATTTAGTGACCATTCAGTTACAACAGTACTGGAAAAAAGTATTATAAAGCCACCCTGAGTCTCCGGAGAAGGGCGGCATATAAATCAAATCGAATAAATAAATCAAATAATAGATAAGGGACTTATGAGTGTTTTTCACACTTACAACCGTTGCAGTATCCCTATGGTCATGTGATCAGAATTCAGATGCTTGGCAACTGACCCATATTTATGACGGTTGCAGTGTCCCAGGGCCATGTGATCCCCTCTTTCGACCTTCCGACAAGCAAAGTCGATAAGGGAAGCCAGGTTCATTTAACAACCGGGTTACTACCTGATCAACTGCAGCGATTCACTTAACAACGGTGGCAAGAAAAGGTCATAAAATGAGGCAAAATTCACTTAACCAATGTTTCACTTAGCAATGGAAATTTTGGGCTCATTTGTCGTCGTAACTCAAGGATTACCTGTACCTTGTCTTTCCTTTAAAAAAAAACAAACAAAAATCTGGGAATCTGGGCAGTATGACTCGCATGGAAAAACCTGATATCCTTTTGTAGAATTTGGGATTTTTTTCCCAGAATGAGAGCTGCCAGAAGCGTTTTCCCCACTGACGTATAACAACCCTTAAGATTAGGGTACAGATGAAAGATTTCTCAATTCTTAGGAACAACGTGGGGTATATTTAGCCATCGACATTCGTGATCTCATTACCAGATGGCCCTGAGTCCTTAAATCAACGCCAGCTTCATAATAGGATTTGACTTCAGCTCTTTGGAATGGTTAAAGCCATGAGACAAACATGTGCGGAGGATTGAGTGACTAACTAAGAGGCAGGCTTGCTTCGAGATGTTGTTGGGGGGCGGGGAGGTGTCTTCATTCCATAGACAACAAAATTTATTTATTTATTTTATTTAATTTAATTTCTATGCCGCCCTTCTCCGGAGACTCAGGGCGGCTTACAATGCGTTAAGCAATAGCCTTCATACTTTGGTATATACCTGCTTAGTAGGGCTTTTGGCACCCCTAAGCGGTGTTCTTTTTTTAAAAAAAATACAAAGTCAGCTTATTGCCTTCACAATCCGGATCCTCATTTTACCTACCTTGGAAGGATGGAAGGCTGAGTCAACCTTGAGCCTGGTGAGATTCGAACTTGCAGTAATTGCAAGCAGCTGGTGTCACTTTAGCACCACTTTAAGCTGCTGCGCCACCAAGGCTCTTTTTTTTAGTTTGTTAAATTTATTTCCTGCTTATTTGACTGTGGGGGCTGGTCTAGGCAGCTTACAACAATCAAAATGGAGAAATAAAGTGTTAATTTAATAAATTTATAGAATAACAGAGTGGCAAGGGATCTTGGAGGTCTTTTAGTCCAATCCGTTGCTTAAGCAAGGGACTTTATATCGTTCCGGACAAGTGGCTGTCCTATATCTTCTTAAAAACCTCCAAGTGATGGAGATATGCCCCAAATGAGGAACGTCTCCAAACAAAACTGACCTGGAGCATTACATGTGTCAAAACCATGTCCATGGGGGAAACTGCAGTAAAGGAAGACCAAACTGACAGGACAAGCCACTAATATATAATATACAGCACTAATAATATACGGCAAACCGCACTCCCTTCTAGCACTGATGATGTAGTTGGGTAATGAAACGTCGGCATCCATCCATCCATTCATCCACCCACCCACCCACTATCTGTCTGTCTGTCTGTCTATCTACCATCATTATTATCGATCTACTGTTCTGCCCCAGCTCCGGATTCCCAAGGATTGTGACATACACCAACGGTCCTTATCAAAGTTGTAACACACCAAGAATAAACAAAGTCAGGCAAAGTTTGGCAACCAGCCCAGAAGACAAGATACAATAAAGACACTCACTCTTCAAAAATGCTCTTTAATAATTGCATGTTGTTTCCAGCAAGAAATTACTAACGATTTAAATAGGCTAAGGGAGTGACCAATTATCCTCAAACCTTACTCTTGAGGAGACCTCCTCCTCCTGAGTAGCCACTCCTGCCTTTTGGCAGCCCTGCGTGCTTGAGCATTGAGGAGAGGTTCCTCCACTTCACTCTCTCCACTGGAAGGAGCCTCTGGAGGTTCTGAAGGACAAGGCTGAGTCTCTGCCTCTGGCACCACATCCATTTCAGCCTCCTCGCTGTCCGACGCAAGCGTCGGCTGCACCGGCTGCTGGCGCGACCCCAAACCAGCCTCCTCATCGTCGGGATCAGCCACGATCCGCGCAGGCTGCTGGCAGGCTACAACATCTACCTACTTACTTATCCCTGTATCAATCATCTGTCACTCAATCAATCATCTTCTCTCTCTCTCTCGTCAGCAAAATATGCGTCACAACCGCCAATATGCGACACCTGCCGGCACGTGATTTATTGAGCTTTTTCAACCCCAGGTAGGCTGACCATGGATAAATCCAAGAAAGGAAAAATTTCAGAAGAAAACAACGTTTAATTCAACTACATATGCTGGTTTTGTGGCTCCCGGTGTTTTCTTTTCTGTGGGAAACGGGTCTAAACGGTTCTTTGATTGTTTAAGGTTGCCGACCCCTAATGTATCTCATCATCTATTACTTGCCTGCCTAACCAAAGAACAAGCAAGAACACTCCCCACCAACACTGACAGGGCAAACTGCTAGTATATAAAATGAGAGCAAATCCCATTCCCTTCTAACACTGATGATGTTACCTAGTTGGGTAATGAAACATCTGCAAGAAATCAACCAAGCTCAGAGAGCACCAAATACCAAAATATAAGACTAGGGGCAAACATTAGGAAGACCTATATGATTAGGGCAAAAATTACAATGGCATTTCCTCCTTTTTCAAAACAATAAGATTTTGATGATCTTGTGAAAAATCTCTCAAGCTCTTTTGGATGTTTTTAATTTTTGTTCCTTTTTAAATGCTTGAGAGTCCTTCAGGTGGGCGCGGGGGGGAAGAACCTTCCAAATGTCATAACATCCATCTTTGCCCTTGGAGCAAATGGAGCTTAAGCTCAAAAACAAGCTCAGCCATGATCTAAGTGGGTTACTTTGGAGAAAGTGACTGACCGCAGGAAATCTTCAATTTAGGACCACATTTGAGCCCAAAATTTCATTCGCTAAGCGAGGCAGCTGTTAGTTGAGTCACACCCCGTTTTACAACCATTTTTGCTACGGTTGTTAAGGGAATCACCGCAGTTCAGCGAATCAAGCAGCCGTTAAGCAAAATCTAATTCCCTCTATTGACTTTGCTCGTCAGAAGCTCCCTAGGAAAGTTGCAACTGACAATCCCAGGATCACGAGATGCTACAACCCATTGTAAATACATGCTATTTTCTAAGCTCCTGGATTTAGAGCCCTGACCATGGGGATCCTGCAATAGTTGTAAGGGTGAGAATTAACATTGTCAAGGGTCTCAAACCTTGACAATGTTAAGACTTGTGGACTTCAACTCCCAGAATTCCTCAGCCAGCTTGTTGTGGCCCGTCAGCGGCCTGTGCGGATTGTAGCCGATTCTGACAACGAGGAAACTGGTGTGGTGCTGTGCCAGCAGCCTGTGCAGCTGGCACTCGAGTCAGACAATGAGGAGGCTGGGGAAGATGTGGTGCCAGAGGCAGGGATTCAGGCAGGGCCTTCAGAATCTCCAGAAGCTTCCATGGGTGAAGAGGAAGAAGAGCAGGAGCCTCTTCTCGATGCATGGGCGCGCAGAGCTGTCAAAAGGCAGGAGTGGGTCCTCAGGAGGAGATCTCCTCGAGAGTAAGGCCTGGGGCTAATTGGTCACTCCCTTAGCTTATTTAAGAAGGAATGCCAACTGAAGCAATTTGTAGGGAACAACTTTAGTTCACTCTCCTTCGCGTCTGGATTCTCTGTAAATTGCTTCTGGGCTTTCTGTCAACCATAGTAAGATTGTGATTACTTTATCTTTAGCTTCTTGTAGGCTGTTAAGAAAGTTTATTAACAGCCTTTGTTTGAAAAAGACTGAGTTATTTTAGTAAATTGCGTTTGGTACAGACTTTGTGTGTGCTGCGTTCTTTGGGGTCCGTAGCTGGGGCAGAACACAGCTTTGTGCGCATCCCCGTTGTGAACCGTTAGTAAAGGTAAGTAGAAACCTCCCCTGTTGGAGATGATTGGCCCCTCCCATAAGATATAAAAGAGGAGCGAATGGGATGTGAGCTTTTAACAGGAAGCAATTAGTTTACCTCGTGGGTTCAAGCTTTGAAAAGTTCTGTTTGACAAGTTTGGCTTTGCCCTGCGTGTGGCAATTAATTCTCTGGCAGCATTCCAAGGGAGATAAGGTGGGTGTTTATAAACATTCCTCTGAAAGACTGTTTGTGAAGCCTTGCGGACTGTGAATGATAATAATTCACAGCCATGTAAATAAAAAATGTTTTACCGGGACTAAGATTGTGCTTTATACTTTCTAAGGAAGCCTCGGTCAGAACAGAAGGATGGGGTGGGGGTGGGGGGCTGGCAGGCTGTGGTTCAGAGTTTTGGACATGATTTAGCGAATGAAGGATAACAACAGCATCTTTGTTTTCCAAGCAATAGGGATGTCAATGAAATGGGATGTGTGGTTTGCTGTTGAGGCCATGTTTGCTGGCATCGGTCAAAACAGAATGTGAAAAGTACTTTCGAGTTTTATTCCAACCTTGAACACGGAGTTTATTTGAACGGTGGATTGAAACAATGCTGTTTCAAGGTTGACTGGTCTGGCTTGAGGTTGTAGGCTGTGGCATCAATAAAACAACCCAGCTCTGGAAACACAATGTGTGTGTGTGTGTGTTTTGACTTTCCAACACTCCAAACAGCCGCCTTGATCTTGAAAAGGTTCAGTGGGGGGAGGGGGGGGAAAGCAATCTACTAATCACAGTGATTGATGGTTTAATCTCTGAAGAGAATAGAGTTATTAGCATGATGGTATCAACCGGAGCTGGTAACTCAAAATCTAAAATTTAAAAGTCAAAGGATGGGTTACATGCTGCGGTGGGCTACGTTGTTTTTTTTTAAATGCTACTTTAATTGCTTATCTTAATATAACCCAGTCCTAGGGAAGGGAATAAGGTTTTATCGGGCGTCTCTTATCAGGCAGGCTGCAAAGAAGTAAGGTCAAAGAAACCCAACTAAGTGTCAAGCTGTCATCTTCAGAGGAATTGCTAATAAGTGTGAACGTTTGCCGCTTTCTGACGACGACAGCCAAAGAGCTTCGCTTTTTTGGATCAAACTCCAATTCACGCAAGCGAAATGGGCTCTTCCCGCAAGGCAAAATCGGCCAACTAAGTGGAAAAGAACATTCAGCTGATTGCACAAAACTGCCCGTCGGCGCTGGTCATATTCAGAGTATTGATTATAAATTAAGCAAGCAGTCATTTCCAATAGTGGTAACTGACGGCTTAGGTGCTTTTCAGATCCTATCGGTAAAATCTTCCAAATAACAAATACAGGTAGTCCTTGATTTACGACTTACGACTGAGATTCTCCGTCATCCAGGTCATGGTTGTCCCAAAGGTGCTTTTTCCAAGAGGCAAATGGGCTTTCTTGGTTTTTGCCTGAAGAGGTTTCGCTTCTCATCCAAGAAGCTTCTTCACTTCTGACTGAATGATGGGGAATGGGAGGATTTATTGAATAGCCCTTTCTCAACGGAGGGGGAGGGATACCACATCATCTGTCTCCAGCCTACAACACGGTCCTTTCAACAGTTCAACAGAAGAAGAGCCTGAATAGCTCAGCAGACTAAAAGTATTGTGATTAACACCAGCTGTCTGCAATTACTGCAAGTTCGAATCTCCCCAGGCTCAAGGTTGACTCAGCCTTCCATCCTTTCTAAGGTAGGTCAATTGAGGACCCAGTTTGTGGGGGCAATAAGCTGACTTTGTATAAATGTACAAAAGTATGAAGGCTGTTGCTTAACACATTGTAAGCCGCCCTGAGTCTCTGGAGAAGGGCGGCATATAAATCAAATTAAAAAAAGAAAAAATAGTTCCAAGAAGGCTCCATACCCATTTGCACCATTCAGGTGACTCTGAGGACACAGACAAAGCTCCAAGTAGCCTCAATGATTCTCTAAAAGAACGCAAATGACCAGCTCTCTGCAAGGAATATAAAAATCCTTCCATTCCCCACCCTCCAGTCAGAGCTGAAGAAGCTTCCTGGATGAGAAGCGAAACACCTTCAAGGAAAAACAAAGTAAATCCAGTTGCTTCTTGAAAAAAGCACTTCTGGGATTATGGCTGGTTTGTTTTGCGACCATTAGACGTTATGACTGACCCTCCAAAAGGTACTTAGAACCAGTTCTGAACTTCCAATGCCCACCCCCAGTCACGTGACTGCATTGGTGGGGGGGGGGTTTATCAGCCAGCCCCCCCCCCCATGGCTGTTTGCCGCATCCCATGGCCACATGACTGTGAGTCACAAGATTCTTGCCAGAAACTGGGGTTTATTTCCTGTTTCTGGCAAAAAACAAACAAGCATCCATAACAAACGATTACTTAACAACCATTTCCAAAAAATGTAAAATTAGATTGGCCGTGTGATGATCTGCTTTACGACCATCCTGGCTTATGACTGTAATTGTCAGGCTTAATGATGGTCATAAATCAAGGACTATTTATACATATTTAGGGTGGTAACTCCATAAATGTCTTGGAGATTCTGAATCTAGGTAATCCAAAATCTGCACTAAGAAAAACAAAAAACAAATATTTCAGCTTGCAGAGTCTTTGCAAACTAATCAAGTCTACATTGGTGCTTATTTTGAATAATTCATTCCGTATTTATGTGAAGAGCCAACAAATCGCGCAAATTTACTGCAAGCGGCTCAATGTTCCCTGGGGTTCCTGAGATTTAAACAGGTCTCACATTCCCAAACATTGTTCTTTTTTTTTTGCTAGTTGCAACAGCTGAACCACAAAACTTCAAATCTGGCTGAGGGGGGTGGAGTGCAGGGAGCTAAGAATCTTAGCAAACTAAAATTATTGTCACCAAAAAAAAATCGTTTACAGATTTTCATGAAATCACAGCGCATAAAGACTTCCGAAAATACCAACCGCTGTTGGAAAGAATATATTTATTTTGCAAAAAAACATTTCGTAGGAAGACGAGAATCCACCCCACCCCCTTTCCCATAATTAGATGAGCATTTTGCACTAATCTAGATTCTCGGAAGACTTGTTAAAAAAAGAAAGAGAATAAGCAGGAGCTACCAATGGTTGCAGGCATCCCTCCCTCAGATCCCTTCATCCCAGCTGCTGCCCTTGATTAATTTTAACTATTTATATACGAGTTTACAGAATAAAATACAGAATAAGAGTTGGAAGGGACTTTCTAGTCCCTTTTTTGTAAAAAGTCTTTCTTTATTTTTTACACATAGACACACACAAACATACAATGTATTTTTGCTGATCAGAGTATTTGGCCAGTTAACAAATTTAAACAATTTTTAATCTTTACAACTAAAATTATCATTTCTGTACCTCCTTTTTGCCATAGTGTTCATTTTCATCTATTTTTTTTTACCAATTTTACCTTTCATTTTCATCTCTAATTTTAACCAGATTCCAATTTTCCCTTCTATTCTATATTAAACCCCTTCTTATTGTCATCTCTTTTGATATCCATCATCAGAATAATTAATTTTATGATGTTACAATTGTTCAATTCTTATAGGAATAGTGAGCCCACTTATTTTATAACTTACATTTTCTTAAGTAATACAGTCTAACATTTTAAAATAATCAGTTACTTGTATAAGTATCTTTTCCATTTATATATTCAAACACTTAAACAAAAAGAAAAAAAAAGAATATAAACATAGATATTCCAATTAGTTCCATTTTCATACATCAAATAATTTAATGGTTTAATAGACAGAATCTGGGATAATTGGGAAATTGCATTAAATAGCATTATTTGAACCAAGACCTTTGTTTAAATGTTAAATTGCTATATTTTTAAGATTAAGGATAAGATTTAAATTTGATAAAGTAATAATGGAATAAGTATTTAATGAGTATCATGAAATATAAATAAGTTTGCACTGTACTGAAATGTATTATGAGTTATTAATTGAATTAAGATTTAAGGTGGGTTAATAGAAGGGTAATTGTTTTGAATAAGTAAATATGTATTCATTTTTTTTAAAGATGGTATTAGTTGAATATGTGATGTAAGATTAAGAAATAAATGTTATGGCAAAATAGATAAAATTTTGTTAAAAATGACTAAAAAATTGAACAAATTGATGACCGGATCAAAGCTCTGTTCTGAAAAGATGTAATTTGTATGTTTGGAAAAAAAAATAAAAAAACTTTTTGCAAACAAAAATAATAATAATTTCCCCATGTTCCTCCGAACCACATCTTAATCATTTCTACTTCTAGTCCCTTGATCCCTTGATGGCGAACATATGGCACGTGTGCAAGAGGTGGCACCCGGAGCTCATAAACAGGCCTTCTGGTCCCACCGGAAGTCAGCAAACGGGCTATTTCCGGCCTCCAGAGGGTCTCCGGGGGTAGGGGGTAGGGAAGGCTGTTTTCACCCTTCCCAGGTTCCTAGAAAGGTTCTGGAGCCTGGGAAGAGCGAAAAACGGGCCTACCGGGCCCACCATGACATCAGCGGGGGGAGTCACGTGCGCATGTGCGCGGGGGGAAGGGGCGGCACATAGAATTATGGGTGTGGGCACATGCATGCGCGACTCGCCCGCACTCACCCCGCTTTTGGCACGCGATGGCAGAACGGTTAGCCATCATTGTTGTAGTTCAACCCCCTGCCTAGGCAGGAGACCCTGCACCACTTCAGACAATTGGTTATTTATTTGTTTGTTTGTTTGTTTGATTTATATGCCACCCTTCTCCGGAGACTCAGGGTGGCTTACAATGCGTTAAGCAATAGCCTTCATACTTTTGTATATTTTTATACAAAGTCAGCTAATTGCCCCCACAAACTGGGTCCTCAATTTACCTACCTTAGAAAGGACGGAAGGCTGAGTCAACCTTGAGCCTGGGGAGATTCGAACTTACAGTAATTGCAGGCAGCTGGCAACTAAGTTATCCAACCTCTTCTTAAAAACTTCTAGTGTTGTGGAGTATTCATAACTTCTGGAGGCAATCTATGGCACGCGTGTCAGAAGTGGCAGACAGAGCCATCTCTCTAGGCATGTGAGTCGTCGCCGGTTGCTCTTCTGAGCACAGCTGGTTTTCATGCACATGTGTGTGCCAGAAACAGGAAGAGCTGTCACCTGGGGAGGATGATCTTCCGGGTTCCGGTGCGCTGGTCTCCGTGCGCATATGCACGCCAGAAACCGGAAAACCAGGTGACTGGTATGCATGTGCGTGCTGGAAAACAGAAGAGTTGCTGCCTGGTGCACACATGCAGCAATTTCGGCACTTGGTGCTGAAAACGTTCGCCAACACTGCCCTATCCCATTCCAGACAGATGGTTGTCCAATCTCTTCTTAAAAACTTCCAGTGTTGGAGCATCCACAACATCTGGAGGCAAGTAGTTCCACTGATTAATTGTTCTGACTGTCAGGAAATTCCTCCTTAGTTCTAAGTTTAGTTTAGTTTAGTTTAGTTTATTGCATTTATTTTATTGCATAAGTTGCTTCTCTCCTTGATTAGTTTCCACCCGTTGCTTCTTCTCCTGCCCTCAGGTGCTTTGGAGAGTAGCTTGACTCCCTCTTCTTTGGGGCAGCCCTGAGATAGTGGAAGGTTGCTACCACGTCACCTCTAGTCCTCCTTTTCATTTAAACTGGAGATACCCAGTTCCTGCAATCGTTCTTCATATGTTTTAGCTTCCTGTCCCCTCATCATCTTTGTTGCGCTTTCTAGAAGCTCAACATCTTTTTTATAGCGTGGCAACCAAAACTGGATGCAATATGCCAAATGTGGACTTACCAAGGTTTTATAAAACGATACTGACACTTCACATGATCTTGTTTCTATGCCTTTGTTTATGCAACCAAGAATTGTATTGGCTTTTCTTTGGCAGCTGCTGCACACGGCTGGCTTATGTTTAAGTGATTATCCACTAGGACTCCAAGATCCCTCTCACAGATTCTACTACTGAGCCGGGTACCATCTATTGTTAACCTTTTTAGTGCCGAGTGCCCAAAGAATGCGCACTCGCAAGCGAATGCTCGCACATGTACCTGAATCCCCCAAATGCAATGTGAATGCCCCCCCGCATGCGCCCCTCCCCATGTAACTGGAAGAGTTTCAGTAAACTCAGAGCTGGCTCTTTCTTGAAAAAGTACGTGCACTTATCAAGGGATGAATTGCCCTGCAGATGAACATAAACTTCTTCTAAGGCAGAAATTTCATTGAAGAGAGTGTTGGGTGTTTGAATAAAAAAAAAAGTCCACTATTTTGTGAAAAAAAAATAGTGAACATAATGTGAAAAAAGTGGACTGTACGTCAAATAGTGGACACCTGGCAACTCTAAGGGAGAAGGGCGGCATATAAATTTTTGGTAAATAAATAAATAAATAAAATGTTATGTACTCGTGCGCATGAGTGAGTGAGTGTGCGTGTAAATGAGTACGTGAACATAGTTATATGCTTCTATTCTTGAGATGGATTTATATGTCTGAAAGTGAACGGTGAGGGATAGACTTGGCTCACTTTTATAAACGGGATGCCTCTGTAATAGGCGCTTTGCTGTAATCCCACATTAAACACTTTACATTTTTCTTGCCGTGTTATTGTTGCTGTGTTTATGTAATCCCTGTTTTCCAGTGGATACGGCTATGCACATACAAACAAAAAATTTGTCATGTATGCCTGTTTAGGGAAATCTCCAAAACTTGGTTCAATGTAGATTTGCAAACCTTAGGTTCATTCGGAGAGGAAGCTGGGCATGCAAAAAAAAAACCAAAAAAACAAAATTACCGTATTTTTCAGACTATAAGACGCACTTAGATTTACAGGAGGAAAACAAGGGGAAAAAGGTTTTTTGTCTCTGTGTGTTGCGTTTTTGCCCTCCCCAGACCCCAACAGCACTTTGCAGTGCTCCGTAAGTCCTATTTTTGCCAAAAATGCACCAGTTATTGGCCTGTGGAGTGCTTCTGGCGGCTGAGGAGGGCGAAGACGGGATGCGTGGAGGGTTCAGGAGCCAAAAGATGTGCCCATTTTCGCCAGAAACATGCCTGTTTTTGGCCTGCAGAGTGCTTCTGGAAGCCGGGAAGGGCAAAAATGTGAGGCACGGAGGGTTCGGGAGCCCCAAAACGGGCCTGTTTTTGGTGAAATTGGGCCCGTTTTTGCCAAAAACTGGACATGCGGAGCACTGCATTGTGCTGCTGGGGGCCAGGGAGAGCAAAAACCCGATGTGCAGAGGGTTTGGGAGACGAAAAATAGGCTCGTATTCGGTCTATAAGATGCACTGAAATGTTCACCCACTTTTGAAGGGGGGGTGGTGCATCTTATACTCTGAAAAATATGGTAGCAGTGGTGGGTTTCAGCAGGTTCTGACCAGTTCTGGAGAACCGGTAGCGGAAATTTTGAGTAGTTCGGAGAACCGGTAGTAAAAATTCTGACTGGCCCTGTCCCCATCTATTCTCTGCCTCCCAAGTCCCAGCTGATTGGGAGGAAATGGGGATTTTGCAGTATCCTTCCCCTGGATTGGGGAGGGAATGGAGATTTTATAGTAACTTTCCCCTGGAGTGGGGTGGGAATGGAGATTTTACAGTATCCTTCCCCTGGAGTGGGGAGAGAGTGGAGATTTTACAGTATCCTTCCCCTGGAGTGGGGTGGGAATGGAGATTTTACAGTATCCTTCCCCTGGAGTGGGGAGGGAATGGAGATTTTACAGTATCTTCACCTGGAGTGGGTGGGAATGGAGATTTTACAGTATCTTCACCTGGAGTGGGGTGGGAATGGAGATTTTACAGTATCTTCAACTGGAGTGGGTGGGAATGGAGATTTTACAGTATCTTCCCCTGGAGTGGGGAGGGAACGGAGATTTTACAGTATCTTCACCTGGAGTGGGTGGGAATGGAGATTTTACAGTATCTTCCCCTGGAGTGGGGAGGGAACGGAGATTTTACAGTACCCTTCCCCTGGAGTGGGGTGGGAATGGAGATTTTACAGTATCCTTCCCCTGCCACAGCCACCAAGCCATGCCCATCAAGCCATGCCATGCCATGCCATGCCATGCCATGCCACGCCCACCAAACCACACCCACAGAACCGGTAGTAAAAAAAATTGAAACCCACCACTGTAAGGTATGTCTATGTCTATATATATTATTCTTTTTTTATGGGAGTTATCTTAAATTTATTTTCCTTTAGGGTAACTGTTCTATCCAGTTCTTAGTAGTCCTAAGTATAAAATACATCTCATTCACAGGGGGCAGGACTCTCACCAGCTTTTTGCAAGGTTCATCCAGCAGATGATAACATTCCTTAATCTTAAAACACACTACTTCTGAGAAGCCCAGCCTCTCGGCCATATCTCATGCAAGATATGTGTAACACGGGGGTAACATAAATTACTTATGTTAGTATTTATCTATTTATTTCCATCTTGCAGTTGTCTTCAGAAGTTCAGAACGGATTACGTAAGAATCTCTCTTCATTTTATACCCCACAGCAATAACCCTGTGAGGTACGTTAGAATGGGAAATAAATCCAAAGTCACTTTGTGAGTTTTCACCAAGGAAAAGTAGAAGCAGTGAATGAAAAAGAAAACAAAGCAAAAGCAATTACGGTCCAAAAGCATGACTAGATAGCCAGGGAATCATATTCAAACCCAGATAGGAAATTTCACTCAACCCGCACAAAAGTAAACGATCAATTTACCGGCCTCAAAACTGATGAAAACCAGATTTTTGCGACTTTTCTGATGGCCAAAGGGGAAGGATCCCAGGGAAGTAAGTAACACCCTTTCAAAGGTAACAAAGCTGAAATGACACACCACCTGATTCCATCAGATGACCCTGTTTTAGAGAAGGCACCTAAAAAGTTTGCCTAACGGCACCAACTCAGCTACAGATTTTCACAGCAAAATATTTAAACTTTTCCCCCCCTCCTTTCTACCCCTACAGGTTTATCTATGTGAATTCCTGGATAAATTATAGAAATTCTGAAGAGATAATAAATGTATGTATTTATGCATGCATGTACGTATGCATGCATGCATACGTACATGCATGCATAAATACATACATTTATTATCTCTTCAGAATTTCTATAATTTATCCAGGAATTCACATAGGTGGATTCATAGCACTTTTAAACAGTGCTATGAATCCACCTTGCCTCTTTTTTAAACTTTTACATATTGCTTTTCCGTTTTAATATTTCATTGTGCACCACCCGGAGTCCCTCCGTGAGGGCGATGGGCTGTTCCAAAACATGATTAAATAAATAAAACAAATCAACGCAACCGCACCTGTTACAAAAATCAAACTAAAGGTATTTAAACCACCTAGGTATTTCCCAAGGTGCTTTTTCAAAAAGGCAGCTTGTCTTTGTTTGTTTTTGCCTGAAGAGGTTTTGCTTCTCATCCAAGAAGCTTCTTCAGTTCTGATGGAATGGTGGGGAACGGAAGGATTCCCCACCATTCTGTCAGAACTGAAGAAGCTTCTTGGATGAGAAGCGAAACCTCTTCAGGGAAAAACAAACAAAGCCCAGTTGCCTCTCGAAAAAGCACCTTTGGGACTACTACTTGGATGACTGAGACTCTCCACCTAATTATTTCCCTTGTCCGACATTACAGTATCCATTCACTTTCAGAAATTATCCAATTATTCAATGTACAGAACTTCCAGTCTCTTTTCCCCCTGCTCCTGGTTCACAGACAATACGGTAATTTTGCATTTCCAGGCAATTTTCATACAATCCCTCTGTGATACGCTGATCTGTGCTCTCCCAATTCAACTCTCCCACCCTTCCTTACCTCTACCGCCCCCCCTCCTTTCACACTCATCCACACTTCCGTTTCACGCTCAGTTGTTCTACCCACCTAAAGGCACAATTCTCTTTGGTGCGCAACAGTAGCAGCATACCATATTCCCGACATTTTTACCAGCCCCGGCTTGTACCACCGACACTCAACCAGGTATGGATTCCCAGCCAAGTCCAGCTGTCCAGCCATGCAAAAGGCTCCTTATCCAGCTTTCTCTTGACCTATCAAGAGATCCGGATCCGCTCCCCAACTAGCTCTGCCATTTGTTCACTTTCAAAGATCCAGCTATTAAAGGATCCGAGACAATCAGATCTTCTTAAAGGGGCACGCTGTGTCCCAGAAGGTAAGAGGATAGGATCAGAAGATAAAGACACAAATGATTAAATCCCGTAAGAAAGGTTTGGCGGAATCTGAAAGCTTCCTGGAATACAGGTAGTCCTCGACTTACGGCCACAATGGAGCCCACAGTTCCTGTCGTTAAGCCGCACGTTTGTTAAGTGAGTTTCGCCCCATTTTACCACCTTGTTAAATGAATGGCGGAAGTCGTTAAATTCATAACAAGGTTGTTAAGTGAATCTGCCTCCTCATTGACTCTGCTTGTCAGAAGGTCGCAAAAGGGGATCGCGTGATCCCGGGATACTGCGACTGTCGTAAATAGGAGTCAGTTGCCAAGCATCCAAATTTTGATCATGTGACCACGGGGGGATGCTGTAGAAATATAAGACATTTGTCGTAAGTGTGAAAAGTGGGTCATAAGTCACTTTTTTTCCAGTGCTGTTGTAACTTTGAACAGTCACTAAACGAACGGCTGTAAGTCGAGGATGTAAACCACTTAGAGAGGGCTGTAAAACACTGTGAAATAGTATATGCCGGTGATGGCTAACCTTTTTGCCATCGCGTGCCAAAAACAGGGGGAGCGCAGGGGGGTCACACGCACGTGTGCCCACATCCATAATTCTATGCGCCCCGGCCCCCCCGTGCTCCCCCCGCTTTTGGCACGTGATGGCAACATCCCCGTCGTCACATGATCAAAATTCGGAGGCTTGGCGACTGATTCATATTTATGACGGTTGCAGCATCCTTGGGATCATTCGAACCCCTTTTGCGACCTTCTGACTAGCAAAGTCAATGGGGGGGGGGGGAAATCCAGATTCACTTAAACAACCGTGTTCCTAACTTAACAAATGCAACGATTCACTTAACGACTGCAGCAAGAAAAGTCGTAAAACGGGGCAAACTCACTTAACGAATCTTTCCCTTAGCAACATAAAGGTTGGGCTCAATTGTGGTCGTAACTCGAGAACTCCCTGTACCGCCTATTGCCGTGGCTGGAAGAATATTTACAGCTGAAATGAAACGGAACCAAATTTGATTAAAAGTGGGCAACTCGGTGTGGCTTTTTCAAAAACCCCTCTTTGTAATTTTGAGCCAGGGAGGGACCTAATTAAAGTCGCCTCCTGCTTTCCAATATAAATGTTATTTACAAGCGCAAAATCCTATATTTATTTTCAGTGTGTCCTCCGTATCTCGGCTCATTAAGTAGATTTAAATACAGCCATCGGAGCTTCAACAATAAATGCTTCCTGTCTTCGCTGGGCCTCTCCCACAGCCTCTCAAATCAAATCCAACTCCTTCCCCCTATTTTTAATCAAGGTTATTTTTTCACGCCTTTACCGATATTATTCGAAGAGGCGCTGTACAAAAAGCAGCAGGGAAGCTGCAAAAGCCGCAGCTAAGGTGCCATCTGGGAAGACGGCATTACTTTATACTTATCAACCCACCATAAGCACAAGATAAGCCCCCCACATATAATTTAAAACAGCCTTCCCAATCTGGTGCTCTCCAGCTTGCAACTGACATCGCTCCAAGATAACACGGGCAGCAAGTGAAGGTTAGGGACGGTTCAAAAGATATAAAAAAAAAAAAAGGAAACAAAACACCTTAAAAAGAAAATACTCGACAGAAGATCACTTGAAACATCCCTATCATTCTAAATTACGTCCTCTGAAACGTTTCTATAAAAACATCGTGGTTCCTCTTGGGTGCCACTGTATAGGTAGTCCTTGACTTACAATAGTTTGTTTAGTGACGGTTGGAAGTTACAACCGTTGGAAGTTACAACCGCAATGGAAAAAGTTACTTAGTTACGGCGAAGATATAGAATAGAATAGAATAGAATAGAATAGAATAAACAGAGTTGGAAGGGACCTTGGAGGTCTTCTAGTCCAACCCCCTGTCCAGGCAGGAAACCCTACACCACTTCAGACAAATGGTTATCCAACGTCTTCTTAAAAACTTCCAGTGTTGGAGCACCCGCAACTTCTGGAGGCAAGTAGTTCCACAGGTTAATTGTTCTAACTGTCAGGAAATTCCTCCTTAGTTCTAAGTTGCTTCTCTCCTTGATTAGTTTCCACCCGTTGCTTCTTGTCCTGCCCTCAGGTGCTTTGGAGAATAGTTTGATGCTTCCAAGATGGTTCTATCATGTCCATTTTTTTTTAACAATAAAGGTTTTATTAAAAAAAAGGGGAAAAAAAGAAAGATAAAGTGATTTATGTTACGGCACCACGAGCAACTAAACGAAATGGGTGGCTGCGCAGGCTCTTAAGTAGGGCTTATTTTGGGGGTAGAGCTTATATGATAGGCACAAGTAAAAAAAACCCACGCTAGGTCTTATTTTTGGGAAAACAGGGTATTTACGATGGTTGCAGTGTCCTAGGGTGACCTTCTGACAAGCAAAGTCCACGGAGGAGCCAAATTCATTTAACAACCGTGAGACCAACTTAACAACCGCAGTGGTTCCCTTAACAACGGTGGCGAGAAAGGTTGTAAAATGGGGGCAAGACTCCCTTAACAGAGCCTTGGTGGCGCAGCAGCTTAAAGGGGTGTTAAGTGACACCAGCTGCCTACAATTACTGCAAGTTCAAATCTCACCAGGCTCAAGGTTGACTCAGCCTTCCATCCTTCCGAGGTAGGTAAAATGAGGACCCGGATTGTGGGGGCAATAAGCTGACTTTGTGTAAAAAAGAACACCGCTTACAGGTGGGCTGAAAGCCCTACTAAGCGGGTATATACAAAAGTATGAAGGCTATTGCTTAATGCATTGTAAGCTGCCCTGAGTCTCCGGAGAAGGGCGGCATATAAATTAAATTTAAACAACAACAACTGTCTTGCTTAGCAGTGGAAACTGGGGTGGGGGGGGGACAGTTGTGGTTTGTAAATCAAGGACCACCTGTCTTAATTGAACAGTGTGATCACCTTTTCTGATTTTCTGACAGGCAGAGAGTCAATGGGGAAGCCAGGCTCACTTAACCCACATTAAGAAACCAAAACAACCGATTTCTTAATGTTAAACTAAAACCAAAGCATCCTGTTTTCCTTTTTTCCAAATGAAGCGTTTCAGAAGGCGACAAAAGAAACAGCTCGATTCCAAAAGATTGCTTGGAGTTGAAATTAATGTTAAACGGGTCCAGATGTCTTAAATGCAAACCACCTTGGATATTTATGGCCAATTTCCTTTTTTTTTTTTAACCCTTAACCATAATCCCAGACTTTTAACTCCACTTTCCAATAGATTTGTCTTCAAAATTGGACAGCCACCCTATTTCTCATATATGCTCCAGGAATTGCAATCAAATTAGCCTATATGCTAATTCTAGAGGAGTGTAAGTCTTGCCATTGGTTGCTTTCCTGCATACATTATAGGCTTAATTCATGCTCTTGCTAGAGCTTATATTTGAGGCTGATTTTAACCGTGTTATTGTAATGTAGGTACTGATGAGTCAATACGAAATGCTTGCATCTACCTCTGTTCATCTTTTGGCTGTATTGTTTAAATTATTAAGGTAAAGGTAAAGGTTCCCCTCGCACTTATGTACTAGTCGTTCCCAATTCTAGGGGGCGGTGCTCATCTCCGTTTCAAAGCCGAAGAGCCAGCACTGTCTAAAGACATCTCCGTTGTCATGTGGCCGGCATGACTAAATGCCAAATGCGCACGGAACGCTGTTCCCTTCCCACCAAAGATAGTCCCTAATTTTCGTACTTGCATTTTTTACGTGTTTTTGAACTGCTAGGTTGGCAGAAGCTGGGACAAGTCACCCCGTTACGCAGCACGAGGGATTCGAACCACTGAACTGCCGACCTTTCGATTGACAAGCTCAGTGTCTTAGCCACTGAGCCACCGGGTCCTTTTAAATTATTAAAAGGGGCTAATTGTTTTAAATTCCAGAGGACCTTTTTTAACGGATATACTTCCCTGTGCGTTTTGAACAACTGGAGATTTTCAATCAACGGGAAATGAGAAAAACCCTACAAAACTAACATTAACCCAAATTTTCCACAGCACGCTTTCCAGGATTGGGAGGATTCTCTCAAATCTGTTGCACACCTGGCAGATGTTGTCTCCTAACAGTCCTTTTCCTGCCTCTCCTGAGAATCCTGCTACTAGGTTCGCATTCATGCGATTTCCTGTTTCGGACTAGCTTTATTAATTTCATGCTCCCTATCCCCCGATATCTCGGATTATTCCAATTTTCTGTTCCAGTGCAGTTTGAGTGCCACATGGAGCAAAGTGACATTTTTATGACCCTCTCCCGGGGGAAATCAGGAGTACAATAATAGAGATAAGCACCACACAAATAGGAGGGGGAATGGAAGGCCTCGTGGCCTCTTAATGCTGTCTTAAGCCTCCAATTTGCAGGCAGATAAGCGCCTCACTCAGAAGCTTCACTTTTGAGGCTGTGAAAGAAAAGAGGCAATGCACTAAGTGCATAAGTCCCTTCACAACTCTCTACCAATCACAAAGAGGGAGGAGAGCAATATTTGGGGAGGGGGTGTTTTAATAATTTCTTTGTTTAAAAGAAAATAACCTAGACTAGGAATGGTCAATATAGAACACGGAACATAGAATCAGTGGTGAAATCCAATTTTTTTTTTTACTGTGGCATGGCTTGGTGGGCACGGCAGGGGAAGGATACTGCAAAATCTCCATTCCCACCCCACTCCTGGAGAAGAATACTGCAAAATCCTCATTCCCACCCCACTCCAGGGGAAGGATACTGCAAAATCCCCATTCCCTTCCCATTCCAGGGGCAGGATACTGCAAAGTCTCCATTCCCACCGCACTCCTGGGGAAGGCTACTGCAAAATCTCCATTCTCACCCCACTCCTGGAGAAGAATACTGCAAAATCCTCATTCCCACCCCAGTCCAGGGGAAGGATACTGCAAAATCCCCATTCCAGGGGCAGGACACTGCAAAGTCTCCCTTCCCACCCCACTCCTGGGGAAGGCTACTGCAAAATCTTTATGCTGAAGATTCTTAACTGTTGAGCCAAACTGGCTTAATTATTTATATTCACATTCTATATGTATGTCATTTTAACTGTTCACCGCCCTGAGTCCTTCGGGAGAAGGGCGGTATAGAAATTGAATGAATGAATGAATGAATGAATGAATGAATGAATGAATGAATGAATGAATAAATAAATAAATAAATAAATAAATAAATAAATAAATAAATAAATAAATAAATAAATAAATAAATAAATAAATAAATAAAATCTCCATTCCCACCCCACTCCTGGAGAAGAATACTGCAAAATCCTCATTCCCACCCCACTCCAGGGGAAGGATACTGCAAAATCCCCATTCCCTCTCCATTCCAGGGGAAGGATACTGCAAAATCTCCATTCCTACCCCACTCCTGGAGAGGGATACTGCAAAATCCCCATTCCCTCCCCATTCCAGGGGAAGGATCTCCATTCCCACCCCAAAATCTCCATTCCCACCCCACTCCTGGGGAAAGATACTGCAAAATCCCCATTCCCACCCCACTCTGGGGCCAGCCAGAGATGGCATTTTCCGGTTCTCCGAACGACTCAAAATTTCTGCTACCGGTTCTCCGAACTACTCAAAACAGAACCTGTCAGAACCTGCTGAAGTTCACCGCTGGCTGGAAAAGATCTCAGAGGTGTTTTAATCCAACTCCCTGCTCAAGGCAGGAAACCTTATATCAGTGTTTCCCAAAGTGGGGTACGAAGAGTTTGGTGGGGGTACGCGTTGCACCGGAGTTTAGTGGGGATCATGTGGGAATATTCACTGCACCGTGCTTAGCTGCGCCCACAGAACAAAGAAAGAAATAGGCGCGTATCGCAGTTTTTACACGGGAACTGGGAAACGGGAACAAAATAACTTTCGTTTATTTTGTGTATGTACTAAAAAAAATAAAAAATAAATATATTTTGATTTTTATTAAAGCATATGTTTTTTATGAGGGGTACTCAGCGTTACAAAATTATAGAAGGGGTACACATATGTCAAAAGTTTGGGAAACACTGCCTTATATCATCCCTTATATCAGGGGAGTCAAACTTGATTGAGGGCCGCATCAGGGTTGTGTATGACCTCGGGGGGCCAGGGTGGGTATGGTTGGGGTGGGCCTTGGCGTGGCCAGCTTGACGTCACTCATGTCGGGGGCACCCGTGGTGGCCAAGTGCTAAGGCAGGACTTCCCTCAGACCCTCTCTCATTCTCAGAATGAGACCCTCTCTCATGGAGCTTTCTGGCCGTTGTGGCTGAAAATGGCGCCCAGGACAGCTGTGTGTGGTCCTCCCGAGCTCTGTTTTCACTGGCAGAGGTACCATGGGCCGGTTCTTTGCTGTTTCCAGGGCAGCCCCACGGGCCTTTTATCAACCAATCAGTCTAAACATCCACTTTTTTCAATGTTATTGTTACTTCAAACGGTCACTAAACGAATAGCCATAAGTCAAGAACAGCCTCTATTGGCACAATTATATCCTGAATTAATTCTTGTCCAACCATGTACAGTTTGGTGCATTGGTGAAAGAAAAGAGAGAAATCAAGTAGATTATCTCGGTGGGGTGAGGGCTAGTAGAAAAAAACCAGGATATAAACAAAAGACAGGAATGAATAATTCTACCTGCTGAGCATCCAAGGATGCATATTATTTATCACAGCGAAGAAATGCTGCAGGGAAGAGCAAGGACACAGGATGACAATCCTACCTGCATTCGCAACAACATTTAGTTGCGCAAGCTTGCTTCCAAACCACAGTTTTGATGCAGCACAAGTCATACCTCAAAAAGGCAATAGTAAATAAGTACCTTTTCTTTCACCAAACCGAGCTATTACGAACAAGTTACAGAATTACAGAATAATAGAGTTGGAAGGGACCTTGGAGGTCTTCTAGTCCAACCCCCTGCTCAAGCAGGAAACCATATATCATTTCAGGCAAATTGAACTACACAACTGGATAGCTCAGCAGACTAATGCATTGTGCATTGTGATTAACTCCAGCTGTCTGCAATTACTATAAGTTCGAATCTCCCCAGGCTCAAGGTCGACTCAGCCTTCCATCCTTTCTAAGGTAGGTAAATTGAGGACCCAGTTTGTGGGGGCAATAAGCTGACTTTGTATAAATATACAAAAGTATGAAGGCTGTTGCTTAACGCATTGTAAGCCGCCCTGGGTCTCCGGAGAAGGGCGGCATATAAATCAAATTAAAAAAAATAAACAAAACTGAAAACTCCAGTTGAGCTGGTCCACCTGTCTCCCCATCCCTTCTGTTGTGGCTCCGTTGCCTGAGCCTGTGTCATCAGCAGGAGAGGACTCTGAGAGTGAGGGAGAGGAGTTGGCAAGGCCTCCTTCTCTAGGACCCTCCTCTCTGGCAATGCCTCTGGAGGACACCGAAGGGCAAGAGATAGGCCCAGAGCCAAGCACGTCCCCGCAGCCACAGGTGGACAGTGATGAGGGTAATGAGTCTTGGCTGGACCCTCGCCAGCGTCGCAGAGACAGGCGCGCGCAACAGAAGAAAAGGCGTGCCTGTGATTAGCTGACTCACTGGGCCACACCCCACAGGCTATAAAAGGGGGTGAGTTAAGCATTCAGACTCTGTGACGGACAAAACTAACTAAATCCTTGGAGTCACTTTGCATCTCGGCTTCAGATTTATTCCTGGACAATTGTTGTGGTGTGTATTTTCTTCTATGTTGATAAAAGGTCTTGGCAAGCAGCTGCTGGGATTGCTGCCAAGTGTCTTATTGGACTAATTGTTGCCTGCCAGTTTATTTAAACCCCGGCTGTCTGAGTGTGTGTGTGTGGGACGGGGACAGAACACCTTCTCTCAGGCAGGAGTCTCTATGTCAGTTGGTCCCCAGCCTTTGTGCCTTGGCAGTCCTGCTGAGGGGGGAGAGGGGAGGTAGGCCACATGAGTGGTGGGCTGGTGCAGACATATGCACACAACCCTTGCACAAGAGGCGGGCTGACACGCACGTGCACAGTTTGACATGCGCAAGCAGCGGGCTGACACGCACCTGCCCAAGTGCCACTGGCCCGCCACTCACACAAGTAGAGCTGTATGTGCCTGTGCATGCCCTCTGGCCAGCCACGCGCACAGCCCAATTCCGAATAGGACACAGCCCGGTAGTGGTCTATGCCAGTGGTAGGTTTCAAAAATGTTTACTACCGGTTCTGTGGGTGTGGCTTGGTAGGTGTGGCATGGTGTGGCTTGGAGGGCGTGGCTTGGAGGGCGGGGGATGGGAAGGATACTGTAAAATCTCTATTCCTACCCTACTCCAGGGAAAGGATACTGTAAAATCCCCATTTCCTCCCAATCAGCTAGTACTCAGGAGGCAAAGAATAGATGGGGACGGGGCCAGTCAGATTTTTACTACCGGTTCTCCAAACTACTCAAAATTTCCCCTACCAGTTCTTCAGAACTGGTCAGAACCTACTGAAACACACCTCTGGTCTACATCCTGGAGGTCGGGGAGCCCTGCCCTATATCATTTCAGACAAGTGGCTGTCCTCTTCCTTGTTTATTTATTTATTTATTAGTTCAATTTATATGCCGCCCTCCTCCGGAGACTCAGGGCGGTTTACAATGCACTTATAGCAATAGCCTTCATTCTTTTGTATATACCTGCTTATTAGAGCTTTTGGCCCCCCATAAGCAGTGTTTCTACAAAGCTTATTGCCCCCACTATCCGGGTCTTCAATTTACTATCTCGGAAGGATGGAAGGCTGAGTCAACCTTGAGCCTGGTGAGATTTGAACTCGCACTCATTGCAGGCAGCTGGCAGCTAAGTGCTACATAACAGCACTTAGTCCGCTGCACCACCAAGGCCATTTCTTCTTGAAAGCCTCACTGATAGAGCACCCGCAACTTCTGGAGGGAAGCCGTTCCACTGATTAATTGTTCTAACTCTCAGGAATTTACTTATTGTTTCTAGGTTGGATCTCTCCTCGATTAGTTTCCATCCATTGCTTCTTGTTCTGACTTCAGTTGCTTTGGACAATAGGTTGACCCCTTCTTCTTTGGGGCAGTCGAAGTTGATCAAACCTATTTGCACACGTAGCCAAAGCTATAATTCCAGAACTTTAAAGACACATGCTTTACAGCAGGGGTGAAATGCTATCGGTTCGGACCAGTTCGGCCGAATCAGTAGTGGCGGAAGCAGGTGGTTCGGAGAACAGGTAGCGTAATCGTTACTTCCTGGTTTTAACTTTGCTTTGCGCATAGGGTCCAAAATTGCACATGATGTGCGCAAAGTGCACACTTCCAAATCAGTAGGGAAGGTAAGTAAATTTCACCCCTGCTTCACAGGCAAGGCAGCACAGAAGGTCCTCGGGAACAGGGCAGAATAACCACCAAAAGCATCCATTTTTGCCCCAAAGAAGATTGTGACCCTTGAACAATCTCAAAGAGAAACCACACATTCATTCATCGAAGCTTGTTTGGCTCAGTGGCAAAAAAAAGAAAGAAAGAAAAGAAAAGAAAAGGAAAGGAAAGGAAAGGAAAGGAAAGGAAAGGAAAGGAAAGGAAAGGAAAGGAAAGGAAAGGAAAGGAAAGGAAAGGAAAGGAAAGGAAAGGAAAGGAAAGGAAAGGAAAGGAAAGGAAAGGAAAGGAAAGGAAGAAAAAGAAGAAGCCGTCAGCTCTTACAAAAGATAGCTACTTACAGTGCGTGACTCCAGCAAGAGTCTGATAGAAGGTGGGGGTGTCGCTGTCATCTGTGAGGGTGACATACACTCCTCCGGAGAGCAGCCAGCGGGAAAATGTGAAAGCTTCTTTGTTGTGCAACAGCCAGGATCTGAATTTTTCATAGTTTACTTTTTCGCCCTACAATAAAAGCAAAGGGGAAAGGGAGACGTGAATTGTGAAGCTTTGTTCTATTTCATTTTTTCTTTTAGCCAAATCGACTGATTACAGCTATCGATAGAAGACAAAACAAAACAAGGCTAGGCATCCTCCAGATATATTGGACACAATATACCTCATCCTCAGCCAGCGGAGGGCCAGTTTGATGTAGTGGATAAGATGCTGGCCTAGAAACCAGGAAGCTGGGAGTTCTAGTTCCTCCTTAGGCACAAAAGCTAGGGCCAATCACCAATAGTCTGACGTTCTAGTTCTAGTTCTGTCTTAGGCAAGAAAGCTGATTGGGTGACTTTGGGCCAATCACCAGGAGCCTGGGAATTCTAGTCCCACCTTAAACATGAAAGCTGGCTAGATGATCTTGGGCCAGTCACTCTCCCTCGGCCCAACCCACCTCACAGGGGTCCTTGAAAGACAGAAGCTGAGAAGCTCACGACATTATAAAAATTGGATTATAAAAATTATTGAAATCAACCTCTATGTGAACTATGCCCCTAACTGGTCAACCCTTCCCCTACTAGTAGATCTACTATTTATGTATAACTCTGGAGCAAACAGCCAGAGAGATGCCGTAGCCCATATACCTGCATTTTCTTAAAAGAAAGATAAGATGCATGAACAGCTCTCATTTATCAGCACCCATGCATCCATCCATCCACCGTCCATCCATCCATCCGTCCGTCTATACTATCATCACCTATCCATCCATCTACCTGTTCTGCCCCAGCTCTGGATCATCCTGTCTGTCTGTCTGTCTGTCTGTCTGTCTGTCTGTCTGTCTGTCTGTCTGTCTGTCTGTCTGTCTGTCTGTCTATCTATCTATCTATCTATCTATCTATCTATCTATCTATCTATCTATCTATCTATCTATCTATCTATCTATCTATCTATCTATCCTGTTTCCCCCCCAAATAAGACATCCCCTGATAATAAGCCCAATCAGGCTTTTGAGTGCATGACAATAAGGCCAAGTGTTTATTTCAGGGTTCGGAAAAATATAAGACAGGGTCTTATTTTCGGAGAAACACGGTATCTATCTATCTATCTATCTATCTATCTATCTATCTATCTATCTATCTATCTATCTATCTATCTATCTATCTATCTATCTATCTATCCCTCCCTCCCTCCCTCCCTCCCTCCCTCCCTCCCTCCCTCCCTCCCTCCATCCATCCATCCATCCATCCATCCATCCATCCATCCATCTATCTATCTATCTATCTATCTATCTATCTATCTATCTATCTATCTATCTATCTAATCATCTATATCTATCTAGCCCTCTATCTATCTATCTTTAAACATCCCATCTCCCTCCCTACCAGCTGTTAGCCATTAAAAACAAAATAAGGCAATGTACAGGTAGACCTCAAGTAAGCCTACACTTCGTAGCCATAATTCTTGAAGGTAAAGCAGATTGGTCACATGACTGCAGGTATTAAAGGAATTGCAAGCCACAAGACAAGAAAGAAATACAGGCAAGTTCTTGATTTACGACCAAAATCTAGGCAAAAAATATCGGTTGCTGATACAGTTGTTAATGAGTTTTGCTCCTTTTTACAACCTTTCCTGCCACAGTTGTTAAGTGAATCACGGTTAGTAACACGGTTGTTAAGTGAATCTGGTTCCCCATTGACTTTGCTTGTCAGAAGGTCGCAAAAGGGGATCACATGACCCCAGGACACGGCAACCGTCATAAATATGAGCAGTTACTGCTGCAACGGTCGTAAGTGTGAAAAACGGTCATAAGTCACTTTTTCCCAGTGCTGTTGTATAACTTCGAACAGTCACTAAATGAATGCTTGTAAATTGAGGACCACCTGTAGGCAGGAAATCAAAGAGCCCTCTGCATTTTATACGCCTGCCTATTAATTGCAACACAATCTTAAAATTACATTTTCTCCAACTCTGCTCTTGGTGAGCTTGAGAGAAATATCCTTCAGGTCCTCGTCTCGTTTCAAACGACGGCGGCTGTTTTCTGATTCTTTGTAACGGCAGGGTGAATACCTGGTTTTAAAAATAAAATATTCCTCCCAATTCCTTTGCCAGCAGATCAGAGAGCTGATTGTTCAACCCCGGAGCCTGCTGTTGCATTCAAAACCACCCTGAAAGAAAACTATGATTAACTTCAGGAGCCCCGTACTGGCATGCGTGTATTTTTAACCCTTTGGCACAAAAGGATTAGCTTCTGCCTCCAGCGAGCTTATCAGGAATAGACAGCTTGGTAAAAGAGAATATATTTCAGCGTGGAAATAGCTAACAACAAGACAACGTCTTCGGCGGAGTTTTGCAAAAAATCACTTGGGCCGAGCTGTGGGGGGGTGGAAGGGGACGGGGACAGACCGTGGTTATGCCTAACGGCAGAATTGATTCTTTTCTATCAGAGTTTCACATACTTCTCACCAAGATAGCTCAGATAGCTCAACAGGCTAAGTAGCCTGTTATTAACATTCAGCTGTCTGTAATTATTGCAAGTTCAAGGCTCCAGGTTGACTCAGCCTTCCATCCTTTCTAAGGTAGGTAAATTGAGGACTCAGTTTGTGGGGGCAATCAGCTGACTTCGTATAAAAAATATACAAAAGTATGAAGGCTATTGCTTAACGCATTGTAAGCCGCCCTGAGTCTCCGGAGAAGGGCAGCATATAAATCAATTAAAAAAAAAAGAGGTGTTCTGCAGGTAATGTGTTCCAGGTTTAAATATCTATAATAGGCTTTTTACCTACAGGCAATCCTCAGTTTAGGACCACAACGGAACCCAAAATTTATGTTGCTAAACGAGAAAATTGTGAAGTGAGTTTTGCCCCATTCTATGACTTTTCTTGTCACATTTTAATTTCATTTAAAGTTTAAGGAAAAGAAGGACTAGGTAGGGGTGACACAATAGCAGCCTTCCAGTATTTAAGGGGCTGCCACAAAGAAGAGGAAGTCAAACTATTCTCCAAAGCACCCGAAGGCTGGACAATGATGGAAACTAACCAAGGAGGGAAGGAACCTGGAACTAAGGAGGGATTTCCTGGCAGCTAGAACAATTAATCAGTGGGACGAGTTTCTGCAAGTTTTTAAGAAGAGATTGGACAACCATTTGTCTGAAATGGTATAGGGTTTCCTGCCTAAGCAGGGGGTTGGACTAGAAGACCTCCAAGGTCCCTTCCAACTCTGTTAATCCGTTGTTTGTTAAGTCGATCACTGAGGTTTTTAAATTACTAACACTACTGTTAAGTGAATCTGGTTTCCCCATTGACTTTGCTGGTCAGAAGGTTGCAAGAGATCTTCACATAACTCCAAGACACTGCAAGCGTCATAAATGTGAGTCAGCTGTCAAGCATCCGAGCGTAAATCACGTGACCATGGGGATGCTGCAACAGTTGCAAGTGTGAAAAATGATCATAAGTCGCTTTTTCAGTGCGGTTGTTATGTCGAACACCCCGGAGTCGTGTGATCCCCTTTTGAGACCTTCTGACCAGCAAAGTCAACAGGAAAAACAGACTCACTTAACAACCGTATTACTAATTTAAGAACCGCAATGATTCAATTAACAAACGCAGGCAAGAAAAGTCATAAAACAGAGCAAACTCACTTAACAAATTTCTTCCTTAACAACGTAAATTTTGGGCTCAGCTGTGGTCGTACGCTGAGGACTACCTGTATGAAACGGTTGAACAGCTCCCTTATTGGAATCTGGAATCCTGCCCCTGTAGAGTTCAAACTTATTTATTAGATTTTACCCCTTCTTTATTACTTTATTACTCTATTAAGTAATTCATGATGGCAAATACAGCAATAGCAATAGCACTTAAGACTTATATACCGCTTCACAGTGCTTTACAGCCCTCTCTAAGCAGTTTACAGAGCCAGCATCTTGCCCCCAACAATCTGGGTCCTCATTTTAATATACACAATACTCCTTCCTCCTCCTGTTTTCCCTACAACAAGTTGGGCTGAGAGGGAGGGACTGGCCCGAAGTCACTCAGCTGGCTTTCATGCCTAAAGTAGGACTAGAACTCACAACCTCCTGATTTCTAAGTCAGTGCCTTAACCACTACCCCAAACTGACTGCAATTTCAATATCTTTGCTGAGTTTCAAAATTCCATTTGAAATTGAAATCTGGATTGCTGCCTCTCTGGGATGCTCTGGGCCAGAGGTTGACTTGGAAGGGCCCATGTTCCTTCCAATTCTATGATTCTTCATCTGGCAGTGTTATGTTTTGAGAAGATCTGATGTTCCCAGGGAGACGAAGCCCCCACTGAATGTGTCCAGAGACTTGGATGGAGCCTTCTCAAGGCATGAAAAGAAAGCTGCCATGTCCAAGGCAGCTGTGACTGCAGCTGGCAAGTCGTCAGCTGGCTTCGTTGCCTTGCCAAGTATCGAAAGCACAACTGGCTGCCCAACGGACATCTGGTGCCAGCCGCCTCTCTCACCCCACCCATAAGGCGAAATCCAAATGCCAATAACCACACACGGGAACTGATCACAAAATACTGACTTGCTCTTAGAAGCATTTTCCATATATTAACTTGTTGCAATACAGGTACTCCTCGACTTGCAACAGCTCATTTAGTGACCGCTCGAAGTTACAACAGCACTGAAAAAAACGGACCCATTTTTTCACACTTATCACCATTCCCAGAGTCACGTGATTTACATTAGGATGCTTGATAACCGATTCACATTTATTTATTTGTTTGTTTGTTTGTTATTGTGATTTATATGCCGCCCTTCTCCCGAAGAACTCAGGGCGGCTTACAAGACAAAAAAACCCAACAATAACAGTTAAAATAAGAGTTAAAATCCAATTAAAATTGATTAAAAGTACTACAGAAACCCCATCAATGGGCCAGTTTGTTTGTTTGTTTGTTTGTTTGTTTATTATTGATTGATTGATTGATTGATTGGACTTATATACCACCCTTCTCTTTACGGACTCAGGTCAGTGAACAGCCAAGTAAAAAACCAATACACAAAAGTTAAAATATTATAAAAGCAAATATAAGGTTTGGCTGAAAATTAAAACAAATAGAATATTAAAAATATTAGATGATCTGATGAAAAAGCCACGTCTTCAGCTCATGGCGAGAGGAGAGGAGGTCGGGGGCTGTCCTAAGCTCGGTGGGCAGACCGTTCCAGAGGGTCGGCATTCCCACAGAGAAAGCCCTCCCCCTGGGGGCCACCAGCCGACATTGATTGGCTGACGGCACCCTGAGGAGGCCCGCTCTGTGAGAGCGCACAGGACAATGGGAGGATGGCAGGAGATGGTCCTGCAAGTACCCCGGGCCTAATCCATGTAGGGCTTTATAGGTGAGCACCAGCACCTTGAAATGAACCTGGAGAACCACCGGCAGCCAGTGCAGCTCGCGCAGGAGAGGTGTTACACGGGAGTAGCAAGAGGCTCCTATAACAACCCGCGCGGCTGCATTCTGGACTATCTGAAGTCTACGGGTGCATCCCAAGGGCAGCCCCATGTAGAGGGTGTTACAGTAATCCAGCCGAGAAGTAACAAGGGCGTGAGTGACCATGGCGAGGGCATCCCGGTCTAGGAAAGGGTGCAACTGGCGCACCAGGCATACCTGTGTGAAAGCCCCCCTGGTCATGGCTATCAAATGATCATCTAAGGACAGCCGAGAATCCAGGAGGACTCCCAGATTGCGGACCCTATCAGAGGGAGGGTCCTCAATTTATGACGGTTGCAGTGCCCCGGGGTCATGCCATTCATCTTTTGCGACCTTCTGACCAGCCAAGTCAATGGGGAAGCCAGATTCATTTAACAACCGTGTGACTAATTTAAGAACTGCAGTGATTCCCTTAAGATTCCCTTAATCTGCAATTATTGCAAGTTCGAGGCTCAAGGTTGACTCAGCCTTCCATCCTTTCTAAGGTAGGTAAATTGAGGACCCAGTTTGTGGGGGCAACAAGCTGACTTTGTATAAAAATATACAAAAGTATGAAGGCTATTGCTTAACGCATTGTAAGCCGCCCTGAGTCTCCGGAGAAGAGCGGCATATAAATCTAATTTTTTTTAAAAAAATGAACATGGCAAGAAAGTCGTAAAATGGGGCAAAACTCACTTCTCACTTAGCAACATAAATTTTGGGCTCAATTGTGGTCGTAGAATGAAGACTACCTGTACTCTAGGGACAAGGGGTCCAATCTTGGCAACTTTAAGACCTGTGTACTTCAACTCCCAGAATTCCCCAGCCAGCCATGCTGAAGTCCACTGGTCTTAAATTTACCAAGGTTGGACACCTCTGATTTAGAGTGAATTCTAGCTTTGCTTTACAGTCATGGCAAAAAGCGTGTAAAACAGGGGTTTAACTTCCACTTTGCTTAGCAACAGAAAGTCTGGTCCAACTGTGGTCTAAAATCGAGGACTATCTGTATTTAAATGTCCCTGTTGTGACTGGGTAATGAATTTGTGTGTTATTATCAACGCAAATGAAAAACCTTTATCCAATTCTGGGTGATTTACCCAGATGTAAGAAGCAATGGACTTGTTCTGACCTAGACTTCTCCAGCAGCACGAAGCCGAGTCCTTGTCCCGATAAGCCCCTTTTGTTTAATGTACAGTGAATTCCTCTCCAGCAAACTCTTGCCTCTCCCACAGTCTTTCAAGATCGTTCACAATTACCGATCTTTATCAGGCTTGGAGAGTGGCCAGGCCAATATCTTTCAGACGGCCGGCAATACTCTGGAGCTCTGGTGGCTCAGCAGACTAAAAGCATTGTAATTAAACACCAGCTGTCTGCAATTACTGTGTTTGAATCTCACCAGGCTCAAGGTTGACTCAGCCTTCCATCCTTTCTAAGGTAGGTAAATTGAGGACGAAGATTGTGGGGGCAATAAGCTGATTTTGTATAAATATACAAAAGTATGAAAGCTATTGCTTAACGCATTGAAAGCTGCCCTGAGTCTCCGGAGAAGGGTGGCATATAAATCAATTAAAAAAAAAAACTTGGCAAGAATGCAGGAATGAACTAATTGCTCCTGCAAACTCCACTTCATCGTCCATTTGTGGCCTTACTCTTAGGTCAACCCTTGGTCTTTAGCTGTTCTCTTCGTCTGGCAACTCTGTGCATGCGCTCACTGGGAACAGGCCCCAGCTGTTCATCTGCCTCACTGATGTCTGACTCCGAAGGCAGCTGATAACTGGCATACAGCCATGGCCCCCTCTCTGCCTCTGACACGGAGCCCTCATCAGATCCTTCCCCAGACTCCAGGACTGGCTCATGTTCCTTCCCAACCTCCTCACTGTCCGAATCTGGGCCATAACAGAACTAATCTAGTCTTTCTCTGAGCAAAACAAGGTAACCCACACTAAGCAGAACACTAGAATTGTTCTTTGTTTTCAACCCAAAAGCGCCACGACAAAGAGACACTCTCTTCCCATTAAGAAGGTATGGGCCCAGGTAGCATGCTACTTTTTGGGAGAAAATTACTACCTGGTTGTCATCTTTGGTACTTACATAACTATCCTCCGAGCAGGAAGAAAGTCACAAACAGCCCATCAGAGATGCTTATCTGTTTCGCCCACACACAGAGGAGGAAAGGAGGAAATCTGCCATCACAAATGGCCTTGTTTGCAGCCATCTTGGCCGACACAGAGAGAGACCGGGACACACAATGGATCCTTTACATAAGCATACACAGCGAGCGGAAGTGCCAAGTTTATAGCTAAGGCAGATGATCTGAGAATCCGTTATAGCAAACAGATCGGGGGTGTGCAATGTATTTACCCGGATGCAGATTGATTTAATTTTTTTTGTACCACGTGCATATTTTACTACTGAATTTTTCTTTCATCTATTTTACCCTGGACTTATATCCTGTACTAATGAAGGCGAATATACGTGTCCCGGGATTTTTTGAGGGATCCTTGATACTCTCTGAGCTTGCTTGCTTTCTTGCAGATGTTTTATTATCCAAACATCATCAGTGCTGGTAAATACTTACTAGCACTGATAATGTAACCTAGTTGGGTAATGAAATGTCTGCAAGAAAACAAGGAAGCTCAGGGAGCACCAAGGACTTCCACAATCCTTCCTGCTCCTCCTCCTCCTGTCTGCAGTCCTCGCTCACTTCTAGCACT
Source organism: Coluber constrictor foxii (assembly GCA_038048745.1). Lineage (NCBI taxonomy): Eukaryota > Metazoa > Chordata > Lepidosauria > Squamata > Colubridae > Coluber > Coluber constrictor. The sequence continues at coordinate 341,579,618 of CM075958.1, forward strand.
GATGATGTTACGAAGTTGGGTAATGAAACGTCTGCAAACTCAGAGAGCACCAAGGACCCCTCTTTTCAATCCTGAGCTACAAATATTCTCCTTTCTTGGCAGATTTTTTTTTTTAAAAAAAAGGGTGAGAAGGGTTATTGTCCTACTATCACAGCACCATTGAGACTGTCATGACATATGGCATTCTTGCATGGTATGGGAGGAACTCTGTAGCGTTGCTCTATAGAGAATCATTAAAACTGCCCAGAATATCATCGGACTCCAGCTACCAGCCCTGGATGACATGTTCGAATCTCGCTGTTTGAGGAAGTTGCATAACATTCTCCGAGACTCTTCCCATCCCGCTTAACAATCTTTTTGGACTGTTGCCTTCTGGCAGAAGATACAGAACAATTAAAACTCGGACCACACGTCGTCTGAATAGTTTTTATCCCAGAGCTATAATTGCACTCAACCGTGAACTAAAGGGCCACCATCAGTGAGCTGTTGGACAGCATGACTTGGTCTGTTGTGTGGATGTTTGGGTGGTTTACTGGTGGGGAATTGTGATGGGTGGGGGGGTGTCTGGGGATTGTTATGTATGTTGGACCTGGTCTTTGGGTGTTAAGTGAATTTCGTTGTATGGGTATATTGTGTATACACGTACAATGACAATAAAGTTATTGATTGATTGATTGAAACATCTGGATGGTATAATATAGGGCAGTGATGATGAACCTTTTTGGCATTGAGTGCTGAAAAGGGAGCATGCGTGCATGCAAGCGTGCTCCTCTGGGACGCAACCCGGGAGAAGAGCTACCCAGGGGGCATGCGCGCGCTGGAAAATGTACTTCCGGTTTCCAGTGGGTGCATATGCAGCAGCCAGCTAGACTTCCGGTTTCTGGTGTGCATGCATGCATGACGATCAGCTGGCCGGTGCACATGCTCATGCTGGAAAACGGAAGACCAGCTCTTTCAGTTTCCGGCAATGCCGCACACACAAAGGTCAGCTGATGGTCACACACGCATGCGCGCCAGAAACCCAGAAGAGGAACAGGCGACGCTGCGCGTGCCAGCCAACGTGGCTCCATGTGCCGCTTCGGACCCGTGTGTCATAGGTTCATCATCACAGACACAGGGTGTTTCCCCCCCCCCCCCATTTGTTTTAAATCAGCCTCAGATAGCTCTACGGGCAAAATAGCCTGTTATTAACACCCAGCTGTCTGCAATTATGCGAGTTCGAGGCTCAAGGTCGACTCAGCCTTCCATCCTTTCTAAGGTAGGTAAAATGAGGACCCAGTTTGTGGGGGCAATAAGCTGACTTTGTATAAATATACAAAAGTAAGAAGGCTATTGCTTAACGCATTGTAAGCCGCCCTGAGTCTCCGGAGAAGGGCAGCATATAAATCTAATTTTTTTAAAAAAAAAGGATGTTCCTGCTGTATGGATTTACCTCAGGATGCTCCTGCTGTGTGGATTTACCTCAGGATGCTCCTGCTGTGTGGATTTACCTCAGGATAGGAGCCTGGATAGCTGACTTTGTATAAATATACAAAAGTATGAAGGCTATTGCTTAACGCATTGTAAGCCGCCCTGAGTCTCCAGAGAAGGGCGGCATATAAATCTAATTAAAAAAAAAAATCAAAAGCACTGAAGAAAGGTCTGGATTGCTCAACAGCAGCATGTCATCTAACGTCCTGACGGAATCTTTCCCATGGGCCGAGGGAAGAGCGCGTGTTTCCGATCAACTCTCAACACACATCGCCTCACAAATTAGATTGACAATGCAAGGGGAGAGACTGACGGGCTTTGCGGAATTTTAATCCTCGGGTATGCCGATGTTTGAACTGCGCTCTCTCCTGCTGCTTTTCACGGACAGAATTTTAATGAGCCTCAAGCCCCGAGGGTGTGCAGAGCATGGCCTGCACAAAGCCAACAACTTTGCACCTCAGGACTTATTTATGAAATTTGAATGCTGTCCTATCACGGGACCATGGGGGATGCGACAACAATTGTTAAGTGTGAAAAACAGTTGTCTCTTTTTTCGCTGCCGGCATCAATGTCAATGGTGGCTAAATGAATGGCTGTAAGTTGAGGACCGCCTGGATCCCATAACTGTTTGTAGAAAGATACAATCTGGGTCTTCCTTTTGGGCTGGAGTTTTGAAATTACAGTGGTTCCCTGTGAAATTACCATGTTTTCCCAAAAATAAGACCCTGTCTTATATTTTTTGAACCCCGAAATAAGTGCTTGGCCTTATTTTCGGGGAGGTCTTATTATTTTGGTGCAAGTGTCGACTCAGCCTTCCATCCTTTCTAAGGTGGGTAAATTGAGGACCCAGTTTGTTGGGGGCAATAAGCTGATTTCGTGTAAAAAATATACAAAAGTATGAAAGCTATTATTGCTTAATGCATTGTAAGCCGCCCTGAGTCTCCAGAGAAGGGCGGCATATAAATCAAATTAAAAAAAAAAAAAGTAAGATGGCAAGAGGAGCCCTGTCTTGCTCCATGCGCCCCAAAATAATATGACCTCCCCAAAAATAAGGCCAAGTGCTTATTTCGGGGTTCAAAAAAATATAAGACAGGGTTTTATTTTCAGGGAAACACGGTAGATCCCCATCTCCTAGCCCCGTGATGGCGAACCTATGGCACGGGTGCCACAGGTGGCACACGGAGCCATATCAGTGGGCACGCGAGCACTGCCGTCATGCTCCAGTGCGCATGTGTGCCCCAGCCAGCTGATTTTTGGGCCGATCTGACCGGAAGCTGAGAAATGTTTACGGCCTCGGGAGGGCCTTCGGGGTGGTGGGGATGGGGAAGGCCGTTTTTGCCCTCCACAGGCTCCTAGAAAGCCTCTGGAGCCTGGGAAGGGTGAAAAACGGGCCTACCGGGCCATTATGTGCTAAAAGTGGAGGGGTACGGGGGAGGTGCACGCACATGCGCGGGGGTGGGGCTCATTGAATTATGGGTGTGGGCACACAGGTGGGTGACCTCTCCGTGTTCCCCTGCTTTTGGCACGTGACAGCAAAAAGGTTAGCCATCACTGTCCTAGCCCTTTCCCTCCTATCCTTGCCACTTCAAACTCTTATGTCACACATTTAACTTCTTAAATGTGCATTAAACCAAAAGTCTACTCATTTACTTTGAATAGAGCCAAAGTAAATATTTATTTAAAAATGGAACAAGGGATGTGTTGGCCAGATGACAGCAGAACCTGCTCCAGTTAAATTGTCTCTCAAGCTATCACCAACTGTTTTTCAGGAGCAGTATTTAAAATTAGTATGTGATATGATTTAATACAGTGATATGATTTAATACATTACATTTTTTTAAAAAAAATAATGCAACAGTAATACCAAAATTAGCATCATTAAAAGGGGGTTGATATCGAGGCAGAATAATGATACTACTGAAAAGAAGAAAAATGAATTGAATATTAAATAGAAAGTGGATAATTGTCAGGAATTACCTCCGAGAAGCATTTTTTTAAACATTCAGGGACTTTTCCATCAATTATGAGAAGCATCCTCTCCATCTCTTCACGGGCAACATGGCTCCCAGATTCATTAGAAAAGAGGCTGAAAATATCTGAGAGAGAAGACAAAATAATGTACACAGAGCACAATAAGTATTTCTGTGCAAATCAGAAATGGTGATAGAGCTGGTGACGTCCATTATTTCATATCGTTTTAGAAACAGGAATAGCTACACTCTTAAAATCTTTTTTAAAAAGTCTACACCGTTGTTCTTAAAATCACCTGATATTTCCATTGCAAAGGGCATGGCATTTTATGTAAAATAAGTATCACAAACAATGTCTAGATCAGTGTTTCCTAACCTTGGCAGCTTGAGGATGGGTGGACTTCAACTCCCAGAATTCCCCAGCCATCCCACTTGGTCAGTAGAAAAGGAAGACTTCCAAAGCCATGGAAGCATGTTTTACTAAGGCCAAGTGGTTATAGTGGAGCGAAAGCCAAATCTAGCATTTCGCGGCCAAACCAAACAGTTAACTTTCCCCTTTGTGATCCGTCTCCCCCCTAGTTATCAGTGAGTGACTAATCGTATTCAAACGAATTGTTTTATAACAGTCCCCAGCTACGAGGGAGCCTGGAGATGCTGCATTCCATTGGACTTGACCTTGGAACAGTTCTCTGCTCTCATGGGACTGTTTTCATGCTTTTGGTTTCCTTTTTTCGCTCCCCCCCCCCTTCATCCCAACCTACAGCTCCCTCCTTTCCCCCCTTACTCATGACAGCCTGGCATCTAGCTAAGCAGGGCTGGTGCAGTTGGATGGCAGGTCTGACAAGGATTCGTTTTGGTGTCAGAAGTCTAAGCTGGTGATGCTTTTCAAAGAGGCTCTTAACTGAAATGAATAGGATGGGATAGGGATAGGGATAGAAATGGAGGGGAAGGGAAGGGAATAAGAAAGTTGGAAAGGACCTTGGAGATTGCTAGTCCAACCCCCTGCTTAAGCAGCAAACTATATGTCATTTCAGGCAAATTGAGCTACACAAGAGCCTGGGTGGCGCAGCAGCTTAAGTAGTGCTAAAGTGACACCAGCTGCCTGCAATTACTGCAAGTTCGAATCTCACTAGGCTCAAGGTTGACTCAGCCTTCCATCCTTCCGAGGTAGGTAAAATGTGGACCCGGATTGTGGGGGCAATAAACTGACTTTGTATAAAAAAGAACACCGCTTGGGGGGGGGGGCGAAAGCCCTATTAAGCAGGTATATACAAAAGTATGAAGGCTATTGCTTAACGCATTGTAAGCATCTCTAGAGAAGGGCGGCATATAAATTATTTTTTTTTTAAAAACACGCACACAGCTGTGAAAACTCCAGCTAAGCTTGTCCAACCGTCTCCCCGTGCCTTCTCTCTCTTCCAAATATAACTGGTACTTATCCCAAAGGTGCTTTTTCCAAAGCTGCTTTTTCCAAAAGCTTGACTGGACTTTCTTGGAGGTTCCCGCCCCCCCCCCCCTTTGAAAACATTTCTCTTCTCATCCAAAAAGCCGCTTGAGTTCTTCTTCTTCTTCTTTTTCTATTTCTTCTTCAGTTCAGAACCGAGGAAGCTTCTTGGATGAGAAGGGAAATGTTTTCAAAGAAAAAAAGCCAGAAAGTCCAATTGCCCTTTTGGGAAAAGCCACCATGGGACAACCATGACCTGGTTGAGAAGCGACGTGATACTTACATTTGGCTTTCTCTTCATCTCGGCCCCTCGTCAGCAGGACTAAGCCCACTATCAGGTTATTGAAATGTAGACCTTTCGATGTGCCGCCAAAAGAACAATATATGACCTGAAAGAAAATAGGAGAAAAATGTCAATCTGGGCAAGATCAGAAGAGGACACTCTCTGGGCCCTCCTGCATGACCCACTGTGGAGATCTGCCGACTCTATTGTTTATGGGTTTTAAATGGGAGACGGGGGGGGGGGAGCTGCAAATCAAGATGACCCCATTTCAAACCCAGCCTGTGTCATGAACTCACCAGGCGGGCTTCGTCGAAGAATTTCCCCTTTGTAATGTGGGAAGAAAATGAGGCCAGCCTGCTTTAAAAGGTTGTGAGCTCATAAACTCATAAGTGCCCATGAAGCATTTTGTATATTTGAAAGCATTCTGCCAGCGTTAACTTTGATGAGTTAACTGAGCCTGGTGGCGCAGTGGACTAAGTGCTGTTAAAGTAGCACTTAGTTGCCAGCTGCCTGCAATTACTACAAGTTCAAATCTCACCAGGCTCAAGGTTGACTCAGCCTTCCAAGGTAGGTAAAACAAGGACCCGGATTGTGGGGGCAATAAGCTGACTTTGTATAAAAAAAAAACACCCCTTGGGGGGGGGGGGCAAAAGCCCTACTAAGTAGGTATATACAAAAGTATGAAGGCTATTGCTTAACGCATTGTAAGCCGCCCTGAGTCTCTGGAGAAGGGCGGCATATAAATCTAACTAATAAAATAAAATAATGAGTGGGTTGGCCCCAATTCAGTGGCCTCTGGTGCTCAGGAAGGTGCTGTCCACTTTGAAACGCATCTAGGCTGCCATGGCCATCTTTTCGTTTCTCAGCTTGCCACACTCAGTGTGTGTGTGTGTTGTGTGTTGTGTGTGTGTTTGTGTAGAGCAGGAGTGTCAAATTCAAGGCCCGCAGGATGCTTAGATCTGTGGGGCCGCCCTGGAAACAGCAAAGGACTAGCCCACAATGCAGTGGTGAAATTCAATTTTTTTTACTACTGGTTCTGTGGGTGTGGCAGGGGAAGGATACTTTAAAATCTCCATTCCCACCCTACCATGGGGCCAGCCAGAGGTGATATTTGCTGGTTCTCCGAAGTACTCAAAATTTCCGCTACCAGTTCTCCGAACTACCCAAAATTTCCGCTACCGGTTCTCCAGAACCTGTCAGAACCTGTTGGATTTCACCCCTGCCACAGTGCCTCTACAAGCGAAACAGAGCCTGGGCAGGCGGCAGACACCCCAAGCTCCGTTTTTGCTGGCAGAGGGCTGCAGGAGGTCGTCGCAGCTGAAAACGGATCCTGGATGAGCAATTTGACATCCACACTGGCCACGCCCATCCCACCACCCCTAGAGTAAACACAACCCTAATGTGACTCTCAATGAAATCGTGTTTGACACCCCTGGTGTAGAGACTTGGGATGTCAGACCAGACAATAACAACAGGTTGGCCTGTGGGAACCAAGGTCATCTCAACAGGTGATGGTTGGAGACTGGAAGGAGTTGCCAGGGAGATGCCAGAACACCTGATTGGACAATGTGACCTGTGACAAGGAGGGAGGGGAACATCCATTCTTTAATTATATGAAAACCGCGGGACATATTCAGAGGTGGTTCCAGGTGGCAGGGATAAAACGCAATGCGCGGAGGCCAAAAACGCAATGTGCGGAGGTGGTGATCGGCAGCGATATGCTGTGGTGATTCCCACAGCCTGGAATAGGTCTAAAATGGAGCGTTTGGAGGCCAAAAACGCGAGACATGGAGGCGGCGATGGTCTGTGGCAATCCCTGCAGCCTGGAACAGCTGATTGGGGGTATTCTGGGAGGCCAATCCACTTGCCAATCAGCTGTTCATGCTGAATCAGGCTGCAGTAATGTGCTGAAGCTGACCAGGCTGTTTGCTATTTGCTGCAAGGACGCTAGCCGGATGAATACCGATGGATGCTGATAGACAGAGGAATGATTTTTTTTCTTGTTTTCCTCCCCAAAAACTAATGTGCGTCTTATACTCCGGAGCATCTTAATACTCAAAAAAATACAGTAAATGCCACACACAAGAATAGGCCAAAGCACACACTCTGCTAGAGAGAACATCCCTAAGGTTGGGCTCTGAAAGTTCGGAAGACAAATCCTCTGGTCCCGGTGATCGACCCAGATTGGATCCTGCAGCATTATACTGTGGCGCATAAACGTATTCGCCTTCCCTGTACTTGTCTTGGTCCTCAAGCCTCTTTCACTCGTTTATCCTGATCACACATGCCCCGTGTATCATATCACTTATTAGCTCCTGTCCAGGTTGAAGTGCAAGGTGATTATTTATAGGCTCTAGAAGTCATGCGAGAAGTCACCTTGGGACAAACCTCCCCTTGCTTTTAAAATAAAAATAACGTGGCCTGCCCTGTAGCTCCAACCACAAGCCTCCGCAATGGCACGATCGGCCGATTCAGAAGCACAGAAGCAATTGGGAAAATGTGACCATTCTAGACTAGGCCAAGTCCAAAAAATGCCAGGGGATTTCTAGAAGCCTGGCACTCTGACAAATCAGCCATCAATAGACACATAGGAATGAACAACATCTGTAGACTATGCAAAAGAGACAATCAACCAGCCCAAAAGGGGACAAAAAGACTCCGGCACCACTCCACCAGGAATCAGCATCCAGATCAGTCTAGATCACTTCCAAGGTCAACTTCAGATCAACAATCAAGCAAGCAATAACCTCAACCAAGAAACTGCCAAAGAGCCATCAGTAAACAGCCCGACCGAAGAATCTCTCAGACCGCCCCCACCCACACAGACAGGCAAGTCAACAGAATATAAACTGACAGCAAACTGCACACCCTACTAGCACTGATGATGTTACCCAGTTGGGTCATGAAACATCTGCAAGAAAAGAAGCTAGCTCAGAGAATTTTGTCTGAAGTGGTGTATAGGGTTTCCTGCTTCAGCAGGGGATTGGACTAGAACAGGGGTGGGCAAATGTGGCTCTTTTACAACCTGTGGACTTCAACTCCCAGAATTCCTGAGACAGTCATCTCAGGAATTCTGGGAGTTGAAGTCCACAGGTTGTAAAAGAGCCACATTTGCCCATCCCTGGATTAGAAAACCTCCAAGGCCCCTTCCAACTCTGTTATTCTATTCTATTCTATTCTATTCTATTCTATTCTATTCTATTCTATTCTATTCTATTCTATTCTATTCTATTCTATTCTATTCTATTCTATTCTATTCTATTCTATTCTACTCTACTCTACTCTACTCTACTCTACTCTACTCTACTCTACTCTACTCTACTCTACTCTACTCTACTCTACTCCATTGACACCTTCTTTCAATCCTGAGCTACCAATATTCCCCTTTTTTGGCATCCATCATGGCTAGCACTGATATCCACCTATATACAGAGGGTTCTCCACTTATATGCATCTGTTGAGCAGCCAAAGTTACAAACAGGACTGAAAAAAGTGACTTATGATCAGCTCTCGCATTTATGACCACTGCAACATCCCCATGGCCATGCGATCAATTGATTGATTTATTTACATAATGATTTGTTTACATATTTATTTCTGTATCACCTTTATTATTTTCATAAATAACTCAAGGTGGTGTATTTAACACATTCCTCCTGCTATTTCTCCCCCACAAAAAAAAACAACAACCCTGTGAGGTCGGAGTTGGGCTGAGAGAGAGGAGTTGGCCTAAAGTCAACCAGACAGCTTTCAAGGCTAAGGCAGGACTAGAACTCACTGTCTCCTGTTGATTGGCCCAAAGTCACTCAGCTGGTTTTTCTGCCTAAGGCGGGACTAGAACTCACTGTCTCCTGGTGATTGGCCCAAAATCACCCGGTTGGCTTTCATATTAAGGTGACACTAGAACTTTCCATCTCCCACTTTCTAGCCTGATGACTTAACCACTAGACCAAACTAGACAAAACCACTAGATCAAACTTATTTAAATTATTCATAACCTAATAATTCATTGTTGCTTCAAATATAATAAAATATGACTTTTATTCATTCAAAATACAGATTAACGATAGCTATGTAAATATATTATTAGTACATACAGTATGTACTTGAATAGTAATTGCAGTAGATAACTATATAAAGAATTGTAACTATTTACAGCTAAAGTGATATATTGTACCTTTTTTGTATTTTTTCACTTTTTTTTAATCAACAGTGTGGGCTTTTTTTTTCCCTTCCTTTTTTCTTTTTTGACAATGAAGGAATTTTATCTTTGTGCGTGAGGGATGGTTCTGTTTCTCTGTCATTATTATAAAAGCAAAAGAAAAAAGTACTATTTTTGAAATAATTTTCCAAGTAGATGCGTACAGATGTTGCTTTGGGTACCAAAAACCTGTACTTTCAAAGCTGGCTTTGCTCTTTTTTAAAAAAAAAAATTGATGTATATGCCGCCCTTCCTCAGAGACTCAGGGCGGCTTACAATGCGTTAAGCAACAGCCTTCATACTTTTGTATATATTTATACAAAGTCAGCTTATTGCCCCCACAAACTGGGTCCTCATTTCACCTACCTTAGAAAGGATGGAAGGCTGAGTCAACCTTGAGCCTGGGGAGATTCGAACTGGTGTAATTGCAGACAGCTGGATGTTAATTACGGTGCTTTAGTCTGCAGAGCTAAACCAGGCTCTCTCATTAATACAATGTGCAAAATAAAAGTGTCCACAGGACTGCAAATACAGGTAATCCTCGACCACTTGTTTAGTGACCGTTCAAAGTGACAATGGCACAGAAAAATATGATGACTTGTGACCATTACTCACACTTATGACCATCGCAGTGTATTCACGGTGTATCACAGCAATATTCCAGTATTTGAGAGGCTGCCACAAAGAAGATGGGGTCAATTTATTTTCCAAAGCACCAGAAGGCAAGGCAAGAAAGAATGAATGGATGGAAACTAATCAAAGGCCTGGTGGCTCAGCAGACTAAAGCATTGTGATTAACACCAGCTCTCTGCAAGTACTGTAAGTTCGAATCTCCAGGCTCAAGGTTGACTCAGCCTTCCATCCTTTCTAAGGTAGGTAAAATGAGGACCCGATTTGTGGGGGCAATAAGCTGACTTTGTATAAAATATACAAAAGTATGAAGGCTGTTGCTTAACGCATTGTAAGCCGCCCTGAGTCTCCGGAGGGGGGAGGCATATAAATCAATTTTTTTTAAAAAAAGGATGTTCCTGCTGTATGGATTTACCTCAGGATAGGAGCCTGGATAGCTCAGCAGACTAAAAGCACTGTGATTAACACCAGCTGTCTGCAATTACTGTAAGTTTGAATCTCACCAGGCTCAAGGTCGACTCAGCCTTCCGTCCTTACTAAGGTGGGTAAATTGAGGACCCAGTTTGTGGGGGCAATAAGCTGACTTTGTATAAATATACAAAAGTATGAAGGCTATTGCTTCACGCATTGTAAGCCACCCTGAGTCCCCGGAGAAGGGCGGCATATAAATCAAATTAAAAAAAAAAAAGGAGAGAAGCAACCTGGAATTAAGGAGGAATTTTCTGACACTGCGAACAATTAACCAGTGGAACAGCTTGCCTCCAGAAATTGTAAATGCTCTAACAGTGGAGGTTTTTAAGAAGAAATTGGACAGCCATTTGTCTGAAATGGTATAGGGCCGTGATGGTAAGTGTGCCCGAGTTGGCACACAGAGCCATTTTTCCGGGCATGCGAGCTGTCGCCCAACTCACCTGCAGCTGTGCCCTAGCTAGTGTTTGGGCCTCCAGTGTGCATGTGCGCAATTCCGGAGACCCAGCTGGTCTTCGGAGCTCTCCAGTGCATGTGAGCGAGTTAGCGCATGTGCGTGCAAGTACCTGCACACACTTGTTCATGCACAATGACATTCGCACAAGTGCATTGCGTGCGCGAAAGCCATGCACACGCGGAGATGGTGCAATTCTGCACGCAGCGCATGGGGGGAGCCACGTGAAAGCCACATGCATGCAGATGGTGCAATTATCTGTGCAGCGCACAGGGGAGCTACGCGTATTCGCAGATGGAGTGGTTGCAGTCCTAATTGTGGAAAAAGGTCATAAGTCACTTTTTTCAGGGATGCTGTAACTTCAAACAGTCACTAAAGTCACTCTTTTAGTTTTTAAATTGTCTATGGGTTTTAAATTTTAAATTGCCTATTGGTTTTTTAAATTTTCTGGGCCAAAAATTGTTTAATTCTTTTACAAATTTTAAATTTTGTATTGAACTGTTTTTATTCTTGGCTGTGCACCGCCCTAAGTCCACTAGGAGAAGGGCGGTATATAAACTAAACTAAACTAAACTAAACTAAACTAAACTAAACTAAACTAAACTAAACTAAACTAAACTAAACTAAACTAAACTAAACTAAACTAAACTAAACGAGCTGTTGTCAGTCAAGGACTACCTGTATTCAGTCTTTGAGGCTGAATTTCTTCTAAGGTGCATAACAGATCTTTGCTACCGTCTTCAAGTTATCCTTACAATGGTGCTTTTTAAATTGCCAGAATTTCAGACCTGCAAGCATGCAGCTTGACCTGATTAGCATCTCTGCAGTTACCATCAAAGCTTTGACTAATCCTTTGTGGATAACTCCCGCTAAGGACCTTAATAGCAAGGCAACCACAAAGACACCTGGCTGATTTGATTACGGGGGAGGGGGGGGGGACACTACAATAAATAGAAAACTTGGGTCTTTTGAGGTAGGGGATGTTTTCATTACTTTACAAGATTTATGCAGTTCAGCTCAGCTTTTTAACAAAGTTGAAAACACAAAGCACTTAAGAGAGCGAAGAGATTTAAGCCTGGTTGGCTAGGGAAACATCACCCACCGTAGATAACACGGTACAAAATAATCCTCTACGTTTATTTTGGCTCCAGGAACAGCCGTCGGGTTCCAAAGGAATCTGTCAATTTTTTTCCCTCGGCTTTGGGGGGGGGAAAAAAACCGAGAGAACAACAAAAAAAAACCAACAACCCTGACAAAATCCCACTTCAAAACACAGCGATTGTAAACGACTTCTTTCCTTGCCGAATTCAAGCTTCTGGGTGGGAAAGGATGTTGCTGGGTGGAAAGAATATTTTTGCGGATTGTCAGGGATGTCTGCACGTGTTATTTGTACGATGCTGCGATTTTTAAAAAAGCCAGGATTTAGTTGTGATAGGGCCCAATTTCCTCCCTTCCTCATTTTAGAACAGAAATGCGGCTGAATGGGAGAAGCAAGGGAGAGGCCAATATGAGAACACCCCAGTTAAAAGCCAAAAGGAACAACCACACACACAAACACACAAATGAAAAAGCAGGCTTCCTCACAAATGGCAACTATAAAAGGTAAAGGTTCCCCTCGCACAAATGTGCTAGTTGTTCCTGACTCTAGGGGGCGGTGCTCATCTCTGTTTCAAAGCCGAAGAGGCAGCGCTGTCCGAAGACGTCTCCGTGGTCATGTGGCTGGCATGACTAAACATCAAAGGTGCACGGAACGCTGTTCCCTTCCCACCAAAGGTGGTCCCTATTTTCCTACTTGCATTTTTTACGTGCTTTCGAACTGCTAGGTTGGCAGAACCTGGGACAACCAACAGGAGCTCACTCCGTTAGGCGGCACTAGGGATTCGAACCGCTGAACTGCCGACCTTTCGATCGACAAGCTCAGCGTCTTAGCCACTGAGCCACCACATCCCTATGCAGGGACTATACAGGACCTGAATTCAGCCCATTTCCAAGACTGGTGACTGTGCAAATGAGACCTGCAGGTATAAAAGAAGAAAAAAAACCCCTCATCATCGGCCCTCTGGAGTGACAAGGGAGTACAGATAGTCCTCGATTTACAACCACAATTGAGCCCAAAATTAATGTTGCCTAAGTGAGACAGTTAAGTGAGTTTTGCCCCGTTTTACGACCTTTTGTGTCACCGTTTTTAAGTGAATCACTGCAGCTGTTAAGTTAGTAACACGGCTGTTAAGTAAACCTGGCTTCCCCGTTGACTTTGCTTGTCAGAAGGTTGCAAAAGGGGATTACATGACCCCGGGACACGGCAACCGTCATAAATATGAGCTAGTTGCCAACTGCTGAATTTTGCTCATGTGACCATGGGGATGCTGCAATGGTCCTAAGTGTGAAAAACGGTCATAAGTCACTTTTTCCCAGTGCTGTTGTATAACTTCGAACAGTCACTAAATGAATGCTTGTAAATTGAGGACCACCTGTAGGCAGGAAATCAAAGAGCCCTCTGCATTTTATACGCCTGCCTATTAATTGCAACACAATCTTAAAATTACATTTTCTCCAACTCTGCTCTTGGTGAGCTTGACAGAAATATCCTTCAGGTCCTCGTCTCGTTTCAAACGACGGCGGCTGTTTTCTGATTCTTTGTAACGGCAGGGTGAATACCTGGTTTTAAAAATAAAATATTCCTCCCAATTCCTTTGCCAGCAGATCAGAGAGCTGATTGTTCAACCCCGGAGCCTGCTGTTGCATTCAAAACCACCCTGAAAGAAAACTATGATTAACTTCAGGAGCCGCGTATCGGCGTGCCTGTATTTTTAACACAAAAAAATTAGCTTCCCCGTTGACTTTGCTTGTCGGGAAGGTCCCAAAAGACGATCGCGTGACCCTGGGACACTGCAACTGTCGTATATATGAATCAACTGCCAAGCATCCAAATTTGACCATGGGGATGCTGCAATGGTTTCAAGTATGAAAAACGGTCGTAAGACGCTTTTTTCAGGGATGTTGTAACTTTTAACAGTCACCAAATGAACGGTTGCAAGTCGAGGACTACCGGTATTGGGTGTCTCTACAGCGCTGTTTCTCAACCTTGGTGGCATTAAGATGTATGGACTTCAACTCCCAGAATTCCCCCAATCAGCCATGTCCTAGAGCAGGGGTCTCCAACTTTGGCAACTTTAAGACTTTTTTTTTAAATTTGATTTATGTGCCGCCTTCTCGGGAGACTCAGGGCGGCTTACAATGCGCTAAGCAATAGCTTTCATACTTTTGTATATTTATATTTATACAAAGTCAGCTTATTGCCCCCAACAAACTGGGTCCTCAATTTACCCACCTTAGAAAGGATGGAAGGCTGAGTCAACTTTGAGCCTGGCTGCGATTGAACTCGCAAGTAATTGCAGGCAGCTGGATCTTAAATGCTGCCTTTGTAGGAGGCGTTACCCCCCTACGCTACTCAGACTTGTGGACTCCCATCCATACAGGTAGTCCTCAACTTACAACCATTTGTTCAAAGTGACTTATGACTGGTTCTTGCTATTATGCCTCTCCAGGAGTTCGATTCTGACCGGCTCAAGGTTGACTCAGCCTTCCATCCTTCCGAGGTGGGTAAAATGAGGACCCAGATTGTTGGGGGCAATAGGTTGACTCTGTAAACTGCTTACAGAGGGCTATAAAGCACTGTGAAGCGGTATATAAGTCTACGTGCAATTAACTTTCCAAAGTATCTGAAGGCAAGACAAGAAACAATGGATGGAAACTAATCGAGGAGAGAAGCAACGTGGAATTAAGGAGAAATTTCTTAACAATGAGGACAATTAATCACCAGAAGTTGTGGGTGCCTCATCACTGGAGGTTATTAAGCAGAGACCGGACAGTCACTTGTCTGAAATGGTATATACCAGTGATGGCTAACCTTTTTGCCATTGCGTGCCAAAAATGGGGGGAGCACAGTGGAGTAACACACACGCGTGCCCACGTCCATAATTCTATGCGCCCCGCCCTCCTGTGCTCCCCCCGCTTTTGGCACATGATGGCCGGTTGGCCCGGTAGGCCTGTTTTTTGCTCTCCCCAGGCTCCAGAGCCTTTCTAGGAGCCTGGGAGGGCAAAAATGGCCTCCCCTCCCTAGAGGTTCTCCGGAGGCCAGAAACAGTGCGTTTCCTGACTTCTGGTGGGCCCTGAAGGCCCAAAAATCAACTGGCTGGTGCACGCATGCATGCCGGAGCTGAGCTCATGTGCCCCCCGATATGGGTCCGCGTGCCACCTGTGGCACCCGTGCCATAGGTTCGCCATCACGGGTATAGGATCTCCTGCTTGAGTAGGGGGCTGGACTAGAAGACCTCCAAGGTCCCTTCCAGCTTATTCTGATTCTAATATCTGTCCTTCTCTACATCATTGGTCCAACTGGTGAAATGTTCTTCCTGCTAGGAAGTTCTTCCTAATGTCCAATGCTAATCCTCTTTCCGGTGATTTCACACCAATTTCCTGCACTCTGGAATGACACCAACCAGGTGTTGACCTTTCCAAACAGATGTTGATCTTTCCCAGAGATACCTTCCTCTGACTTCTCTGCGGACCAGTTACATTTTCCAAAGAAGGTGTGGGTGGAGGATATCTAATCTCAAGAGTGTCAATTCGACCGCTTTTCCGAGCTTCACTTGGGAGAAGAGAAAGTGCTTCAGAAAACGCTTGACTTGAAGCTGTTTGTGGAGCTTCTGGGAATTATGGACTGTTAAAAAGGGCGTTGAAGTTTAATTATTTTTTTTTATTTGATTTATATGCCGCCCTTCTCCGGAGACTCAGGGCGGCTTACAGTGCGTTAAGCAATAGCCTTCATACTTTTGTATATTTATACAAAGTCAGCTTATTGCCCCCACAAACTGGGTCCTCAATTTACCCACCTTAGAAAGGATGGAAGGCTGAGTCGACCTTGAGCCTGGCTAGGATTGAACTCAGAGAAATTACAGGCAGCTGGTGTTAATTGCTGCCTTTAGTAGGAGGCATTAGCCCTCTATGCTACACAGGCTCCTATTTTGGGGCGGTTAACAGTTAACAGCTTCCTTTCTGTGAACAAGTATTGGATCGACTTCATAGACAAGACAATAAATTTGTATATGTGGCGTATTTAAGAGAATGTGATGGTAAAATACTAGGGAATGTCGATTTATGACAATCAAAAACTTCTGTTGCTAAGCGAGACATTTGTGAAGCTTTGGCCCATTTTATGGCCTTTCTTGTCACGTTCGTAAAGTGAAGCACCGCAATTGTTAAGTTAGTAACACGGTTGTTAAGTGAATCTGGCTTCCCGGTTGACTTTGCTTGTCAGAAGGTCGCAAAAGCGGATCACACGACACCCCCCACCCCCCCCCGGGACACTGCAACCATCATAAATAGGAGTCAGTTGCCAAGCATCTGGATTTTGATCACGTGACCATGGGGATCCTGCAACGGTCGTAAGTATGAAAAACAGTCATAAGTCACTTTTTCTCCGTGCTGTTGCAACTTTGAACGGTCACTAAACAAACTGTTGTAAATCGAGGACTACCTGTAGGTGAGGGAGGAGGACGTTTAATCTGAGCGTTTCAACTTTGCTGTTTTTCTGAGCTTCCCTTGAGTGAACAGAAAGTGCTTCAGAAAATGCTAGGCCTTCCCGCTGTTTGTGGAGTTTCTGTGAGGTAAATATACTAACAGAGGGCTTCGAAATTCAATTTATTTTGGGAGGGTTAACAGTGAGCAGCTTTCTTACAGCGAACAGGTATTGGGTTGACTTGATTGATAACAGATTTGTACACAGGTAGGCCTCAACTTACAACAGTTCGTTTAGTGACCGTTCAATGTTACAACAGGGCTGAGCGAAGTCCCTCACGACCGTTTCCCACAATTTGTGACCGTTTGCAGCATCCCCGTGGTCACGTGATCAAAATTCAGGCCCTTGGCAACCGACGCACATTTATGATGGTTGCGGTGTCCTGAGATCAAGTGATCGATCCCTTTTGCGACCTTCTGGCAAGAATTTTTTTTTTTAATTTGATTTATATGCCGCCCTTCTCCGGAGACTCAGGGCGGCTTACAATGCGTTAAGCAATAGCCTTCATACTTTTGTATATTTATACAGTCAGCTTATTGCCCCCACAAACTGGGTCCTCAATTTACCCACCTTAGAAAGGATGGAAGGCTGAGTCGACCTTGAGCCTGGCTAGGATTGAACTCACAGAAATTACAGGCAGCTGGTGTTAATTGCTGCCTTTAGTAGGAGGCATTAGCCCCCTACTCCTTCAATGGGGAAGCCAGATTCGCTCAATTAACCGTGTTACTGACTTAACAACTGCAACAATTCGCTTAACACCTGTGGCAAGAAAGGATGTAAAATGGAGCAAAGCTCACTGAACTAATGTCTTGCTTAGCAACAGAAATGTTGGGTTCAATTGTGGCTGTAAACTGAGGACTACCTGTATCATGTGACATCAAGAAGCGTCAGTAGTGGCCCAACTTCTTGTCACATCCTTCGCTTTCTAAAGGAGAGATGTTTGAGGAGCATCAAGATGTGGTTATATGGTTTCATAATAGAATAGAATAGAATAGAATAGAATAGAATAGAATAGAATAGAATAGAATAGAATAGAATAGAATAGAATAGAACTGTTATTGGCGAAATAACATGGGGTGAGGTGGGGTTTCAGGAGGCCACAAATGGCTGTATTCGGTGTATAAGATGCACCAATATTTCCACTCTCTTTTAGTGGGGGAAAAGTGCATTTTATACTCCGAAAAGTACGGTAATTTCTTCACAATAAACCTCGCAGAGAAGTTGTGCTGTAGATTGAAGAGCTTTCCATCGAGGGGGACAGAATTTGGAGCCCTTGAGCCCCAGAGTTACCAGGGTGTGAAAAATGCTAGGCTCTCGCCTTGGCGTTTCATCTCAATCCTTCTGTTTGGGACATCCATTTGGTATCGATCCGTCTACGGTGGCTTAAAAACTCGTTATTGTGATAGCGGGAGAGCAGAAAACCTCGGAGCAGTGATTTAGTGGTTGATCCAAGAAAATAAAGCAACCTATGCATTACAGCAGACAAATCACACACTTCAAGGACCACCAGTGTTATCTGGCTTTGAAGGCAGGGAAAATAATGTTTTTTGAGGGTTTTTGGTCTGCATTCTCTCCATCGGATACCTAACAACATGGATGCTGGCATAGAGATGCTGCAATTTTTTGAGATGCTTCTACTCTTGTCCCATAGAGGAAGCTTAGCATGTTAGAACACATTAGCGTGTTATTTTTCTTTTATGTACCCTGAGAGCATATGCACCAAGACAAATTCCTTGTGTGTCCAATCACACTTGGGCAATAAAAAATTCCTATTTTTCGCAAAAACAGGGCCTGCAGAGGGTTTGGGAGGCCTGCAGAGTGCTCCTGGGGACTGGGGAGGGCAAAATTCTTTTTTTTTTTCTTGTTTACCTCTTCGAAATTTTGGTGCGTCTTATATTCCGGTGCGTCTTATAGTCCAAAAAATACAGTATATCGTCCATCTTTCTCCATGTCACAATGCCTAAGCTAGGATTCCACTACAAGTAGTCCACACATTACAACTGTTTGCTTAGTGACCGTTCAAAGTTACAACAGCACTGAAAAAGGGGACTTTTAACTGTTGTTCACACTTATGACGGTTGCAGCATCCCCAATGGTTACGTGATCAAATTTCAGAACGCTTGATAACTGACTCAGATTTATGACGGCTGAAATGCCCCGGGGTCACGCGATCCCCTTGTGCGACCTTCTGACAAGCAAGGTCAGTGGGGAAGCTAGAGTCACTCAACAACTGTGTTACTAACTTAACAACTGCAGTGATGCACTTAACAACTCTGGTGAGAAAGGTCGTAACAAACTCACTTAACTGTCTCGATTAGCAACCGACGTTTTGGGCTCAATTGTGGTCGTAAATCCAGGACTCTCTGTATTTGAGGCATGGACTAGGCTGGACCACAGTAAAGTGAACACAAGGATCTCTCGAACCTGTAGCCCAGATTTTGCAGACCTCATATATTACAATCCTTGTTTTGTCTTCCTTGAAAATACACAAAGCACACAAAAAAGTGGACACAAAGCCACTTTCAAAGCTAAGCCGGCAGTCATGGTATTTTTTAAGGGTTACATAGCTAACTCCTCTTTATAATACTCAACCCCTACTATTAATATTTCTCTGTGCCAGAGAAGAAAAGGCTTGATGCCTTCTAAACAGATCTGCTTATGTTGCAATTAATAGAGGTGGATGCATTTGCAGGGAAGAAAGGAAAAAGCATCCTCTGGTGGAGCTGATGCATCCCCTTGAAGTCGGGTTTACTAAGCTGCGAACTATGTATTCTGATTGACTTGAGAAGTTTATTTATTAATTGTATTTGTATCCCACCTTTATTAGTTTTACCAATAGAACATATCCAACACACCTTCCTCTTCCTATTGTCACCACAACAACCTTGTAAGGTGGGTTGGGCTGAGACAGTGGGATTGGCCCATGGTCACTCAGCTAGCTTTCATGGCTAAAGCAGGATTAGAACTCACAGTCTCCAGGAGATTGGCCCAAAGTCGCCCAACTGGCTTTCATTGTTAAGGTGGGACCAGAACTCACAGTCTCCTTGGTGATTGGTTCAAAGTTGACCAATTGGCTTTCATGGCTAAGGTGGGCCTAGAACTCATAGTCTCCTTGGTGATTGGTTCAAAGTCGCCCAACTGGCTTTCATGGCTCAGGCGGGACTATAACTCACAATCTCCTGGTGATTGGCTCAATATTGCCCAGTTGGTTTTCATGACTAATGAAGGACTAGAACTCATCATTTCCTGCTTTCCAGCTTGGTGCCTAAACTACTAATTAGATGGCTAACAGGTCCGAGCCAAGGACAAAGCTTTACCTTGGGTATTCCCCATCACCCATCCCCAGGTCTTGGTCTCAACTGCAACTGAAGGAGAGCCACAAAGAAAGTCCCTCTGAATTAAAAATTTCTGCCATGTGCTTAATCTCCTCCCAAGGGTTGCAGATTACTCCATCGGCCACAAAGGGATTATTCAACAATTCCTCAAGTGGAATTCAAAGTTCTCAGAGAAAGCATGTCCAGGACGGAGAAAATGCTCTTTGGGAGTGTAGGAAGTTAGTTTCATTCTTTCCTGGAAGAATGAAATATTTTAGGAAATATTAAAAAGGCAGAATATTATGTTTCCCTGGTTGAGAAATGGAGAAGCATGTTTTAAAGACAAAGCAGCTCCCACCTTCCTGCCCCCACCCTTTTGTTAATGGGCCAGAGGCAGAAACTCAATCTTTGTCAATGGACCTCATCTGCAAGACAATGGGACCCATCTAGGACAAAAACTCACCACATGGCACCTGGGAAGATTACATCAGCCAGCAGGCTAGCTAAGACCCCTACCCCCTGGGAGTCTGACAACCAATCAGGATACTCTTTCTAGGCCCCAGGAAGGTCAAAGCCAAAGTGAGCATAAAACCCGGTCACTTGCTGTATCTGCCCTTTTCTGTTCAGGAACTCAAGTCATGTGATCCTGTCCACCATTAAACCATCTTTCCAAGCAGTCTCCATATTTCCAGTGACTTTTTCCCCACTTGGAGCAGAACCCAGAAGGATATTTTTTCCTACAGGAGATGGGGAAATTCTTCCTCTAAGCCAGGTTGGGAGGACTTCCAGGATTTGCTCCAAAGCAGATGGGAGGACTTCCACTCCCAGGATTCCCTAGTCAACATGGGCTGGCTGGAGAATCCTGGGGGTGGAAATCCATCTGTCTTAAAATGGCCAAGATGGAAAAACCCTGCTCTAAACTCTTCAGAAAGGAAAGCAGCTGTCAGAAAAAAAGAAAGAAAGAAAAACTGTCCCTGCAATCAGGTGTTTGAAGAAATGCTGCCTTAAAAGAGTGGGGCAAATTTACCAAAGGAGCACAAATGAAAACCACAAGTTTCTCAATGAGGAAAATCTATTGAAGGCCATGTGGGACATTAACACAACACACATACCTCACCATCTCATTTTAGTGCCTGAGCAGTTTGCGCTGACCTGGTGCATCTTCTCCGATTGAACAGGAAGCCAACTGAAATCAGTGACTCAGCTTTGAGAGGGGCTCAGAGGTTAAAACCACAGTCAATACACTGGGTTCCTTCCTTAACTACACAGGATGTGGGTTCATCTACAGGTAATCCTCGACTTACGACCACAGTTGGGACTGGGAAATGTGTTGTTAAGAGGTATGGCCATTAAATGAGGCATCACATGACTGCACCCAATTGTATGACTTCTTTCGCCGTGGTCGTCAAGGGAGACATCCTGTGATCACCATTTGCGACCTTCCTTGCTGGTGTAGGAAGCCCGCCGCCCAAGAGAATGAAATGTTTTGGGGAGTATTAAAAGAGGCAGAATATTATATTTCCCCAAAGGAGAAATGGAAAAACATGGTCTTAAAGGCAGAAAGTATCCCTCTCTTCCTGCATAATGAAAAAGAAACATCTGCTCCAGCAGATGCCTGAAGTCTTTAGAGATGGATATTTTATGCCCATTAAGACTGGGCCACTCTATTCACAAATAAAACACCTTCAGCTCCAGTTGAGGGGATTAAGTAGGACAGGACGTGACCTTTTAGGACATAATAGGATTAACCCACCACCATTAGAATAGCAAAAGACATAAGGCTCACTACACTGCATAACCGCCTGGAGCATCTCAGAACCCTATAAAAATCCATGTACTCATCAAACCAATTTGTCAGCTGTCCCAGAACTACATGCTGTGGTTGGTTTTGCTCATCACTAAACAGAGTCCTTCTTTCCAATCGGCCTCCATTTTATTTCCAGCGTCTTTTTCCCAACTTGGAACCAGACCAGATTTTTCTTCCAACACTGGCTGCCCCACTGACTTTCCAGGTCACATAAAGGTTGGGAAAGTTGCAAATGGCCATCAGGTGACTCCAGGACCCTGCAACTACCAGAAATGTGAGCCCATTGCCAAGACCCCCCGGATCGCAATCACGTGACCACAGGGACGCTGCAATGGTTGTTAAGTGCGAGGATCAGTCGTAAATCCCTTTTTCCAGCATCACCGTAACTTTGAAAAGGCACTAAACAAATGGTCATAAGTCAAGGGCTATGATTGTACATATTGTTAAATCTACTTATGAGTCCAAAAGATTATTTGCTTCTACAATTTTATTATTTATATCCCATCTTTATTTTTTTATAAAGAACTCAAGGCAGGAGACATATTTCATACTTCCTCCTCCTCCTATTTTCCCTGCAATAAAAACCCTGTGAGGTGAGTTGGGCTGAGAGAGAATGACTGGCCCAAGGTCACCCAGGTGGCTTTCGTACCTAAGGTGGGACTAGAACTCCCACTCTCCCAGCTTCTAGCCTGGTGCCTTAATAGCTAGTGATTCTTTCTATTAAAGGCAGTTTAAGTGCTGCTGCAAAGATCCCAGATTTTTATTTTACACTTACATGCATTTATTTATGATAATTAGCTTTCAGAGTAAAAACCCAGCTAATCCTCAGACATACAACTTGTAAAATATTGTATTTATTTCTTGTGGCTTGAGGAAGAATAAATATGGCTGCATAAGGACTATAAAAACAACAACAACATTTTTTCCAACTCTTTCAGAAACCTCTGACAATATCTGTGTGTTTTTCAAAACCCATCTCCAAATCATGAGGTCTGCAAACTTAATTGGGCCTATAACAATTGAACACCTGTGCCGTTTACCAGGACTTATGTGCAACTGATTATACACCCTCCTTTGCAAACCCCTGCTTTGTACATTACATGCATATGAGAGTTCCCACTTCAAATCTTTACTGCTGGACATGTACACAATAGCATCCACGAGAAATGCCGGCACATTAATCAATAACACCTTTTGCAGTGACAGAAAAAAAAAATCGTTAGTCTATTTTACCAGAAATAAATAGGCCATACCTACATCTGAATTCACTTAATGGGAGATGCCTAGACATTTAATCACTCATACCAGAAAAATCAATACTTGCATATATACACATTGCCCTCTTCCCCACTGAAATAGCTTTCAAAATTATACAATACAACCTTTTAACTTTTTTCTTACACCTTTTTTTTTTAACGTTACCCACTTTGTCACTTTTTTTTTTCTCCAGAACCGTGAGACTTAGCAAGTAGCTTTAGATCAGAGGTATCCAACTCTGGCAACTTTAAGACTTGTAGACTTCAACTCCCAGAATTCCCCAGCCAGCTTGGTGGGTTGCACTGAGAGTGACTGACTCACCCAAAGTCACCCAGCTGGCTTTCTTGGGTATGGCGGGAACTTGAACTCAAGGTCTCCTGCTTTCTTGCCTGGTGCCTTAACACACATGCCAGAGCACCAGAAACCCAAAGACCAGCTGGCCGGCGTGCAGATGCCTGATTTTTGGCCATTTTTGGCCAGCTTTTGGGCCATTTTCAGGCTGTTTTTCAGGCTGTTTTCAGGCTGTCTTTTTGCTATGTTCTGGGCCATTTTCAGGCCACAAATGGCCCGAAAATGTCCCCCAAAACGGCCTGTTTTTTGACTGTTTTTCGAGCCATTTTCAGGCTGTTTTCTGGTGCTCTGGCACCACTGAAGACCAGCTGGCCAGCGTGCATTTCCACACCAGAAACCAAAAGAGCAGCTGGCGACAGTGCGCATGCCCACAGAGACTGCAGTTGCATCATTAGTCACTTTAAACCCCTCCAATACATACATAAAGCAGACTGACACCCACCAGGAGAATGTGGCACAACCACGAACACGAAGCCAAACAACAGCAATGCAGCTCACCAGCTCAAGTCCCCCTGCAACTCAGACTAACCTGAGCACAACCAAGCCCTCACCCAATCAGAACACAGCCTCAGCCAATCAGAGCACAGCCAACCCCCCATCCAATCAGAGCACAGCCAAGCCCCCAATCAATCAGAACACACCTCCACCCAATCAGAACACAGCCAAGCTCCCATCCAATCAGTTCACATCAGCAAAAGGAAGAAATAGCTGCGATCACACATTGCTCCTAGAAGCACGAAGCCAAAAACACCAGCCTGAAGATGATGAATGAGACTTTGTTGAAACGTCAGAAAACAAATATATAAATATAAATAATATAAATATAAATATAAATATAAATATAA
This sequence comes from Coluber constrictor foxii, assembly GCA_038048745.1. Classification (NCBI taxonomy): domain Eukaryota; kingdom Metazoa; phylum Chordata; class Lepidosauria; order Squamata; family Colubridae; genus Coluber; species Coluber constrictor. The sequence continues at coordinate 341,603,693 of CM075958.1, forward strand.
ATATAAATATAAATATAAATATAAATATAAATATAAATATAAATATAAATATAAATATAAATATAAATATAAATATAAATATAAATATAAATATAAATATAAATATAAATATAAATATAAATAACTTTTAGGAAAAAGAAGTTACAATTAAAAAAATGGGGAGGAAAGGAGCAAAATGAGCGGGGGGTGGGGGCAGAGGTGGTATTCAGCCAGTTTGGTCTGGTTCAGGTGAACTGGTAGCGGAGACTGTGGATGGACCTGCCCACCCGCCTGGATGTAATGCTGTCCTATTTAGCCACGTTTTTGAGCCTGGGCGCATGCGTGGAAAGCATGTGCGCAAGCAAAGCGCATGCATGGAAGGTGAGTGTGCAAGCAAAGTGAGCATGCATATGCGGAGCGAACCGGTGGTAAGAGAATGTGAAATCCATGCTGATGGGGGGTGGGGAGAGATGGAGTCTTCTCTTAATCTGTCAACCCCTTCCAGCTTGATATACCCCAGTTGGGATATGGAAGGTCAGAAGGATGCCTTGGTATTTTTTTTGGGGGGGGGGAAACAGGGTTCTCCAAATTTGGCTCTAGACTAAAATTGCCCTTTCCTCTTCCTACTACATCCAACCATCAAGAGAAGGAATAAAAAGAAATTTCCCAACAGGAATAGAATGAGAGGGCTGGAGAGGTGGGAACAGCTGTGCTCTCTTCTCTGTCTTTAGTGGGATGTTCCCCAAAATGGGAGAATTAGTCAGAATTGGGGTGGGGCAGGGGGAAGTGAAGAGAGACTGTCCCAGGCAAGTGGTTCCGTCAACAAGTTTGCAGCAGGTGCCGTAAGGTCTATTTTAAAAGCATCCCTTCTCGTGATGCCACTGGTTGCTTCCTCTGGATTTAGGAAAGCCGGGGATTTCCTCCCCCCGCTTAAATTTGCGGCCTTCAAGAAGGCACGGAGAACGTGATTATTTCAGAGTGTGCCATCCGAATGGAAGCCTTTTGTGTCTTGCCTCTTTTTAAGTTGTGCTTTTCCATTAATCTTTATTATTTTTTTTTCTCGGTGCTGGTTCGCAAGAGCTTTCAACGGCTGCGTCAGCAGCTCAGAAGTCTGTCTTTGAGAATTGTTAAGAAGGGCTCTTCTTGTTAACAATACCAGATTGTTGCAGATCATGCTGACCGGCACTGTTGATTCAAGAAATTTTCGTTTGTCTACGGAGCAAAATGGGATGTTCATCTTGAGTGTCCTTTCATGGCTAAAAGACTTTTAAAAAAAAAAATCTTGCCTTTAAAACAGCAATGTGACCTGGGAACCCCTGGGGTCCTCGGAGACCCTTTCAGGGGTCCATGAAGTTAAATAAATAAATAATTTGCAAATTCCTCAGGGTTTCTTTCTAATGCAGTAAACATCAGTAGATGTAATCTGCATAAACCAAAGCTTTTGGTTTATCATTTCTAAGAACATTTAGGGGTTCCGAGACCCAAAAGTTTGTGAACTGCTGCCTGAGAGCAAGGGTGGGCAACTGTGGTCCCAGCTGGCTCAGGAATTCTGGGAGTTGAAGTCCACAGGTCATAAAGGGACTATAGTTGCCCATCTCTGCCTTATAGCAGGGATCCCCCACCCCTGCGCCGTGGACCAGTACCCAGCTGTGTTAAGTGAATTTTGGCCGTGCAAGTGGCAGGTGAGCGTGCAAAGCTTTATTTGCTTGTGTGTTGGGATTAACAGATTAAAAGAGTTGGAAGGGACCTTGTAGGTCATCTAGCCCAACCCCCCCCCCCGAAGCAGGACACCCTATTACACTACACTACAATACACTATTTCTGACAGTCCAATCTCTTTTTGAAAGCCTCCAGTGATGAAGCTCCCACAACTTTTTTTTTTTATTTGATTTCTATGCCGCCCTTCTCCGGAGACTCAGGGTGGCTTACAATGCGTTAAGCAATAGCCTTCATACTTTTATATATTTATACAAAGTCAGCTTATTGCCCCCACAAACTGGGTCCTCATTTTACCCACCTTAGAAAGGATGGAAGGCTGAGTTGACCTTGAGCCTGGTGAGTTTCGAACTGGTGTAATTGCAAGCAGCTGGATGTTAATTCCTGCCTTAATAGGAGGCATTAGGCTCCTACGCCACTCAGGCTCTGTTAGGCAGAACTTCTGAAGGCAACTTCTGTTCCATGGGTTGACTGTTCTCACTGTCAGAAAATTTCTCCTTATTTCCAGGTTGAATCTCTCCTTGATCAATTTCCATCCATTATGCCTTGTCTGGCTTTCAGGTGCTTTGGAAAATAGCTTGACCCCCTCCTCTCTGTGGCAGCCCCTCAAATATTGGAAGACTGCTATCCTGTCTCTCCTGGTCCTTCTCTTCACTAGACTAGCCAGGTCCAGTTCCTGCAACTGTTCTTCATTAGGTTTCATTATGTTCATTAGATTAGCTTGTGCACAAGCAACCATCCCTTCTCACTCCCCACCCACACTTGCTGCTGCTAATCTGCAGGCCCAAAAAGGTTAGGGACCACTACCTTAGAGAGTAATTTGCTGCATTAGGAATCCATTAATGCAGCAGATTTGGTCTATATTTCTGGGAATATGGATCCTTTCTGATGGAAAATTAACTTCTGGATCTGAAAAAGAGTCTCTGCTCTTGGCTCTCTGGACCATATTCCCCAGCAATCCTGGCTAGACACGGTTCCTAATGCAGAAAGCAGAAGTATATAAACCACGTTCTTTCCCAGTTAAATCTTCCCTTGCCTGAAATTCCAAACTGCAAATCAATTTACTTATAGTTTGTGGCGCAGGGAAGATTCCTAGTCCAAATCGCGTTACAGGTAATCCTTGAGTTACAATTTGTTTAGTGACCTTTCAAAGTTAAATCGGCACTGAAAAAAGTGATTTATGACCATTCCCGCCCTCCTTACGATGTTGCAGTATCCCTGTGGTCACATGATCAAAATTCGGATTCTTGGCAACTGGCATGTTTTATGACGGTTGTAGTGTCCTGGGGTCATGTGATCCCCTTTTGTGACTTTCTGATGGACAAAGTCATTGGAAAAGCCAGATTCATTTAAGATCCATGTGACTATCTAAGGGGTCTGCAACCTTAAGCGCTCAACGAGCCATTTGGACCCGTTTCCCACAGAAAAGAAAACATTGGGAGCCACAAAACCTGGGTGGGCGTGGCCAACTGGAGATGTCACTCACTTCCATCAGTCACATGACACACACTCCTTAGCCACACCTACCCAGCCAGTCATTAGGGCAGAGAAGCAGTTGTTTTCTGCCCTAATGACTGAGCTACCAGGAGCCTGGATAGCTCAGCAGACTAAAAGCGTTGTGATTAACACCAGCTGCCTGCAATTACTGTAAGTTCGAATCTCCCCAGGCTCAAGGTTGACTTAGCCTTCCATCCTTTCTAAGGTAGGTAAATTGAGGACCCAGTTTGTGGGGACAATAAGCTGACTTTGTATAAAATATACAAAAGTATGAAGGCTATTGCTTAACGCATTGTAAGCCGCCCTGAGTGTCTGGAGAAGGGCGGCATATAAATCAATTAAAAAAATTTTAAAAAAACACCGGGAAACACAAAATCTTTTGACATCTCTCTCTCTCCCCCTCCCTCCCCACTTTCTCTCCCTCTCTCGGTGTATCTCTCTCTCTCTCCTCCTCCTCTCTCTGTATCTCTCTGTCTCTGCCCTGGCCGCTTCTCCATCCCCTGCCATCACCCTTACCTTCTCAGGCCAGGCGAGGAGTAACTGGGAGGGCGAGGGGTGGGGCCAGCCAGTGGTGGGATCACCCGACAGGGAGCCACAGCAGAAGGCCCAAAGAGCCACATGTGGCTCCAGAGCCGCAGGTTGCTGACCCCTGGACTATCCTAAAGGTGCTTTTTTTCAACTAGACTTTCTGTTTTTTCTTTGAAGACGTTTCACTTTTCATCCAAGAAGATTCTTCAGCTCTGACTGGAGGGTGGGGAATGGAAGGATTTTATATTCCTTGCAGACTGATGGTCATTTGCGTCCTTTTTAGAGAGTCATTTTTTTAAAATTTGATTTATATGCCCCCCTTCTCCGGAGACTCAGGGCGGCTTACAATGTGTTAAGCAATAACCTTCATACTTTTGTATATTTTTATACAAAGTCAGCTTATTGCCCCCATAAACTGGGTCCTCAATTTACCCACCTTAGAAAGGATGGAAGGCTGAGTTGACCTTGAACCTGGCTAGGATTGAACTCACAGAAATTACAGGCAGCTGGTGTTAATTGCTGCCTTTAGTAGGAGGCATTAGCCCCCTACGCTACACAGGCTCTTATTGAGGCCACTTGGAGGTTTGTCTGTGTTCTCAGGGTCCCCTGAGTGGAGCCTTCCTAGGACTGTTGAAAGGACTGCGTGGTAGACTGGAGATAGCAGTTCCAAGAAGGCTCCACCCCCATTTGCACCACTTAGGTGACCCTGTTTGACACAGATAAACCTCCAGGTGACCTTAACGACCTTCTAAAAGAATGAAAATGACCCATCTTCAAAGAAAAACTATTAAGTCCATTCGCCTCTTGAAAAAAAGCAGCTTTGGGACAACCATGACCTGGATGACTGAGAATCTCCATAGGCAACCATGTGGCTAATTTAACTTCAGTGTTCCATTTAACCACTGTGGCAAGAAAGGTCATAAAACGAGACACAACTCACCGAACAACCGTCTCGCTGAGCAACAGAAATTTTGCTAGGTTGGAGTCACCCTAAGTGAGTTTGGGGGGGGGGGCTGCAAATTTTCTTAAATTCTTACATTTTATGATTGATTTCTTTAGAAAGAATCATAAAAATGTTTAGTATGGGCGATGCTAGTCACACACACTATTTTTCTCTTCCCTAAAATAGGAATGACTTTTCTGCTCCAACGGTACAGTGAGGAGAAAGAAAAGGAAGCCAAAGTGTCCATAATCTAAGGATTAAATCTTTTTTTTTTTAATTCGATTTATATGCCGCCCTTCTCCGGAGACTCAGGGCGGCTTACAGTGCGTTAAGCAATAGCCTTCATACTTTTGTATATTTATATTTATACAAAGTCAGCTCATTGCCCCCAACAAACTGGCTCCTCAATTTACCCACCTTATAAAGAATGGAAGGCTGAGTTGACCTTGAGCCTGCCTGGGATTGAACTCACAAGTAATTGCAGGCAGCTGGATCTTAAATGCTTCCTTTGTAGGAGGCATTACTCCCTTACGCTACTCAGGCTCCTATCTTAATTTAAGGATTAAAAAAAATCATAAAAAAGCTCATTGTATCCAGGTACCTCTCCTTTGTCATGGTGACGCAGTGGTTAGAATGCAGTATAGTAGGCTAACTCAGTGGTCACTGCCAGGAGTTTGGCACAGCCTTCTGTCCTTCCAAGGTGGGTAAAACGAGGACTCAGATTGTTAGGGGCCATATGCTGGCTCTGTAAACTGCTTAGAGGGGGCTGTAAAGCACTGTGAAGCGGTATATAAGTGTAAGTGCTAGTGCTATTACAGGCCAACTCTGCCCATTGCCAGGAGTTCAATTCTGAGCAGCTCAAGGTTTACTTGGCCTTCCATCCTTCCGATGTCGGTAAAATGAGGACCCAGATTGTTGGGGGCAAATATGCTGACTCTGCAAACAGCTTAGAGAAGGCTGTAAAAGCACTGTGAAGTGGTATATAAGTCTAAGTGGTCTTGCTATTGCAGACTGACTCTGCCCACTGCCAGGAGTTTGATCCTGACCGAGTCAAGATTGGCTCAGCCTTTCATCCTTCTGAGGTCGGTAAAATGAGGACCCAGATTGTTAGGGGCCACATGCTGATTTTGTAAACCGCTTAGAGAGGGCTGTAAAGCAATGGGAAGTGGGATATAACTAGAAATGAGTAAATAAGGTAGACATTCCACAGGAATGCACTGAACAGCATGGATAGTTGGTCCAGTATTGATCTTGGTGTTAATTTCCGCTTATCTGGAAACTGACTGCTGGTGAGGGGGTCTTTTAATCCTTTTGTTTCCCCTTTGGCTTTTTGATTATCTCTTTTAAATGGTATGTAGATGTTGTTTAGCTCAATGTGCCTGTTGATAGCTGGGAGGAACTACTAAGAACACTCCACCAACACTATAGCCACTATATATAAACAGAGAACGAACCCCATTCTCTTCTAGCACTGATGATGTTACCTAGTTTGGGTAATGAAACATCTTCAAGAAAATAACTGAGCTCAGTAAGAACCCCCTCATTCAATATGTACAATCAGACATATTTTTACCCTTCCTGCTGAGTTGATTTCCTGGTCTGGGTCATTTAATGGGGCGGTCACTATATAACAGGAGATAGCAGAGGAAAAATAGGATTATAAATAATTAGCTGCTTTGTCAAAGAAATGTTGTACAGCAGAAACCTGAGAATGAGGGTGGAGAATTAAGTGAATGCAACAGGAATAAAGGGGTCATTAATGAAGAAAAATCTGATTACAGTAGCCATAGAGAGCAAGTAAAAAATAAAGCTGATTCTTAGAATGAAGATCATGCAAATTACCTCTGATCTATATCTCACAGCCACCTAGTAATATGAGTAGACTTCTAGCCTCAGCTGCGCTAGTATTAACCGACAATCAAGAAGCAAACAATACCCCAATCAAGGAAATACTGATTTGGTACAAATCAGACAAATAAGCTAACAGTAAGCAATAGCCTAATCAAGGAACCACCAAGAACTTTCCCACCAACACTGAGAGGGCAAGCCACTTGTATATTAACAAAGAGCAGACCCCCCACTCCTTTCTAACACTGATGATGTTACCTAGTTGGGTCACGAAACGTCTGCAAGAACACCAAGCTCAGAGAGCACCAAGGACCCAAGTATTCAACCCTGACCTACAAATATTCTAGTGATCCTGTATTCTGATCACATCTATAGATCTGTGGCCAAAATGACTCAAACAGAATCCTGAAGTTTAGATTACTGTATTTTTTGGAGTATGAAACACACTTTTTTCCCCTCCTAAAAGAGGCTGAAAATTTGGGTGTGTCTTATACTCCGAATGTAACCCCGCGCGTGTTGCCCAAAATGGCTACCAGGAACAGCTGCTGCCTTCTCTTACCCCTTCCACGCTTCGCCTGCTTTAGTCACTGGAGCTCCCTCCGATGATCAGCTGTGCTTTAGAAGCTGTTTTTTTAGCCCCAACCAGCCCCAACCTCAAAACCAGCAAGCAAACTAATGTGCTGAAGCTGACCAGGCTAAGGACTAGCGGGATGAATACCTGGTAGGCAGAATTATTTTTTTCTCCTATTTTCCTACCCCAAAACTAAGGCGCATCTTATACTCTGTTGCGTCTTATACTCTGAAAAATACGGTATGTGTCAAGTTGGTGTCAACCCTTACTGAGCAGCTAGGTAGACCTTCTCTAGTATAATCTGTCCCCAAGCTGGCCCTTTAGAACAGAAGTGTCAAACTCAAGGCCCGGTAAGCCAAATCTGGCCCATGAGGCGCTTAGGTCTGGCCTAGGGGGCTGACCTGGAAACAGCGAAGGACTGACCCATGATCCCTCTGCCAGCGAAAACAGAGCTCGGGAGGGTCGCACACTGCTATCCCGAGCTCCATTTTCACTGGCAGAGGATTGCAGGAGGCCGTCACAACTGAAAACGGAGCTTGGAAGCCAGTTTTTGCTGGAAGAGCACTCGGGCCATCACAGGAGCCTCCGACACAAGTGACGTCGAGCTGGCCACGCCCACCCCGGCCCCCGGAAGTCAAACACAACCCTGATGCGGCCCTCAATGAAATCAAGTTTGATACCCCTGCTTTAGAACGTATCTTCAAATCCTCTACAGCCCTAAACCTGGAGGATTTAATATTCCCCAACACAAGCCGAGTATATAAGAAAATGTATCCACCGTGATATTGAAAAGCCTTCCCTGACAGTCAGTTAATTTTAAAAAAAAATTCCCAAAGGCACGAAATACATAAGGTTATAATTGACCCGTGACTCTTAAAGCAACAAGCTCGCATGAAATCACATTTTTGACTTGACAGAAATATCCTTTCGAGTAGCAGGTAAAGAACTAACTGGTCAATCGAATGTTAAGTTTCTCCAGTTACACACTGCTCCCTAAAGCCAAGATGTAAAAGGCCAAATAAAGGATCAATTCGTATTCTCTATGCTGTGCCAGCAAAGAAAATCCAGGACAAAGCTGACACGGTTAAGCAACAATCCACTGTAATAACCCTCTCCAGAACCGCTAAACAAATTGCTTAACAGACTGCGCTCTGGGGTACGGAGATCAAAGGACAATCTAAGAAAATGGGGCCGCCCTATAGAAGACACTCTGTGCGAATGTAGAGAAGAACAATGCATCTCACATATACTATGGTGCATACAATGTCCTTCAACATGCGTGAAGGAAGACTTGATGTTGGCGAGAGAAATAGCAATAGTACTTAGACTTATATACCGCTTCACGGTGCTTTTACAGCCCTCTCTAAGCGGTTTACAGAGTCAGCATATTGCCCCCCAACAATCTGGGTCCTCATTTTACCCACCTCGGAAGGATGGAAGGCTGAGTCGACCTGGAGCCTGGTGAGATTCGAACTGCCAAATTGCAGGCAGTCCGCAGAAGTAGTCTGCAGTACTGCATTCTGACCACTGGGCCACCTCGGCTCTATCAGCGTGGCCCGATACCTAGCAAATGTTATTTACTTTTAATACTATTTATTCTACATACTTTTTACATGGGCTATGTTTCTATGAAGGGAACACAATGGCTCATTGGTTAAAGATGATGAGTTTGTCAGATGGAGAGTTGACAGCCCAGGTTCGAGACCCGAGCTCTGAGCAACAGGGTGAGTTCTCGTCACTTGCTCCAACTCCTGGCTACCTAGCAATTTAAAAACATGCAAACGCGAGTAGATTAACAGGTACCCCTTCAGTGGAAAAGTAACAGAGTTCCCTGTACCTGAGATTGAATAACCATTTGTCTGAAGTGGTGTAGGGTTTCCTGTCTAAGCAGAAGGTTGAACTAGAAGATCTCCAAGATCCCTTCCAAATCTGTTTTTCTATTCTCATCTACCTCGGCATATAAGCATGCTGGCCACATGACCATAGAAAATGTCTTCGGACAATGCTGGCTCCCTCGGCCAAGAAACAGAGGTGGGCACGGCTAGAGTTGCAGAAAACTGACAGGGAAACCTTTACCTTTGTATATTCCTATGACCTGTTTTATATCTATTTCATTCGCTCAGTGTTGAATGTTATATGTCTATAATTTGTAAGTGCTTCTGACATGAATAAAGAGAGATCCAAGCTTACTGGTTCGACTAACATCCGAGGCCACCTGTAACCTGCATACATGGCAAATAAGTTTAATGAATATTTCAACTGCCAGTTGGCAGGCAAACGTTAACGACAAATTATTTTTATGTACAAGAAGGCAAGGGGATCTGTTTTGTCCTTGAGCTGCTCAACTCTTTAAAATGCCCAGCAGCATCAAAAGAAGAGGAGCTTGACTTGTGCCCTGTGTAGTCAAACCCCAATATCTCCTCCGTGAAATGCTTCTTCACTTGGTGTTCTTCACTTGAAATGTTTTAAAACACCGATTTCTGTATTGGGTGGATTGATGTGTGCGTGTGTGTGTGTGTGTAGGAGATGGAGGGCGGGAAGAGAAATTACCTCTGCAACTTTTGGAGGAACTCCATCTCCGAGAACTTCCCGAACGAAGCATTGCTGGCTCATGTAACACGAGAGTCCGCAGGTCCTCTTGAAAGCATCTTTCAGCCGTTTTAGCTCTACATCCGTCACTATATTGAACAGAAGAAAAGAGAGAGGGGGGGAGAGGAATTAGGCACATTTGTTTTAAATAAGAACACTTTGCACTCTTTAACTCAGGGGTGTCAACCTCAGGAGCCCACAGACTGCATCTGGCCTATGGGGCTGCCCTGGAAACAGTGGACCAGCCTGTGGTGCCTCTGCCAGTGAAAACGGAACTTGGGAGAGTTGTGTGCGGGTCTCCTGATCTCCGTTTTTTGCTGGCAGAGGGTGGCAAGAGACCGCTGCAGCCAAAAACGGAGATTGTGAGCCCGTTTTTGCTGGCAGAGCACCCGGCCACTACAGGGGGCGTCAAGTGGGCCATCCCCCACCCTCCCCTTCGAGGATAAACACAATCCTGATACGGCCCTTCATGAAATCGAGTTTGACAACACGGGTTTAACTATTAAAAAAAGAGAGAGAGAGAGAGTGAGATTAAGACATTGAAAGCAGAGGTGGTATTCAGCAGGTTCTGACCAGTTCTGGAGAACAGGTAGCAGAAATGTTGAGTGGTTCCGAGAATTGGTAAATACCACCTTTGATTGGCCCCGCCCCCATCTATGCTCCTCCTCCCGAGTCGCAACTGATCAGGAGGAAATGGGGATTTTGCAGTAACCTTCGCCTGGAGTGGGGTGGGAATGGAGATTTTACAGTCTCCTTCCCCTGCCATGCCCACCAAGCCACGCCCACCAAGCCACACCCACAGAACCGGTAGTAAAAGAATTTGAATCCCACCACCGATCCAAAGACTTCTTGTCTCACAAGACAAACTCAACCACTTGTCTGTCTTAGAGACCGTATTCTACCTATGAGGTTGACCATCTTTGAACCTATTTATTTGTTTGTTTGTTTGTTTATTTATTTATTTATGTTTGTTTGTTTGTTCAACTTGTATGTCGCCTTTCTCCGAAGACTCAAGGCGGCTGCTGTGTCTTCCTCAAAAGTCTGAATGAAGAGATGCAACAATAAGCTACAGTAGTCCTCGGCGTACAATGATTCATCTGGCAACCGTTCAAAGTTACAGCAGTACTTTAAAAAGTTATACAAGATCGGTCCCTGCACTTATGACTGTTGTAGCATCCCTACTGTCACATGATCAAGATTTGGGTGCTTGGCAACTGGCAATTATTGATGACATTTGCAGCATCCTGGGGTCATGCGATTACCATTCGTGATTTTCTCAGCCGGCTTCCAAACCGGCAAACTCAATGGGAGGAATCAGATTTGCTTAAGGACGGCATGATTCATTTAACAACTGCAGTGATTTGCTTAACAACTGTGGCCAAAAAAGTCATGAAATCAGATGGGACTCACTTAACAATTGCTTTGCCTAGCAACAAAAATTCTGGTCTCAATTGCAGTCATAGGTTGAGAACTATTTCTTTATTCCCAGCACAATCTTTCATTTATATGGGTTTTATAATTTTTAACTTTTATGTACTGTTTTTTATTCGGCTGTTCACCGCCCTGAGTCCGTAAGGAGAAGGGTGGTATATAAATCTTATTATTATTATTATTATTAATAATAATAATTTCCAGTCCAATATGCTTTTTCATATGATGGGCCTGATTGACAGCACCTAAAGAATTTCTCCTGATTTCTCTTTCTCTTCTGTTGCAACTCAGTGGTTTCAAAAACTGCCTCCATTCAGAATTTTGAACCGAGTAGATGGACAGAGGAATAAAACGGAATTAAAAAAAAAAACCCAAACCACCCCAGAAAACTCATTTTTCAGTTTCACAGCTAAAGTATTTACTGTGTTTCTCTCAGCTCTACGGGAATGTTGCTCATTTGCACTATGATATGAATCTGAAACAGGGGAATTCTCAACCGTGAGAAGAAAAGAATTCTTCTTGATCCCCAATTTTCCTGGATATAAAACACTAATGCCCCCAAACAAACACCTCCTGAACTGCCATGCACTGTTATTATCCTTGCTTACTCACAGAAGGAAATAAGAGTTGTCACCAAGATAGTTGACAGCCATTATCAGCAGCACAAAACATAGTGGGGCTCAGGTTGATGGGGAGGAGACAGAGGCTGGCTGCTGCCAGTTGGCATCGGTTCAAACGAACCAGTAGTTAAGATTCTGCGCAGTTCGGCGAACTGGCAAATCCCACCACTGGCTGGCCCCGCCCCCACTCATTTTTCGGCCTGTTTTCCAGGCCGTTTTCCAGTCATTTTTGGGTTAGTTTTGTTTTCTCTGAGGAGACAAAAAAATCTAAGAAAGGTAGAACTATCAGCTGAGACCAGGTGGGTTTCATAGGCGCCACGATTGATCCTTGGCAAGAAATACTGTATTTTTCGGAGTATAAGACGCATCTTTCCCTCCCCTAAAAGGGGGTGAAAATTTAGGTGCGTCTTATACACTGAGTGTAGTCCCACCCACCCACCCACTGACCCCCACCCTTTGGCCTCTATCTCAGTTATCTCCTTGCAAGCAAACAGCAAGAAAAACAACTCCTGTCAGCTTCAGCACAGCCTAATTAGCATAAGTTGATTTGATTGGCCTCCCGACTTTCAGCTGATTTGCTCTCAGCTGTTTTGGGCAGGGCTCTGCTGCTTGCTGCAAAGAGGTAAATTGCTGGAGCAGATTTTTTTCCCCCTTGTGCTAATCAAGCTATGCTGAAAACGAAACTGAAAGTAAAGCAGGGTGTTTGCTGCAATGAGGCAAAATTGCTCAGAGGCAGAGGGAGATTTCTTTTTCTTCTTTTTCTCACCAAAAAAGGTAAGTGTGTCTTATACTCCGGTGTGTCTCATACTCCAAAAAAATACAGTACTATGCTAATACCTCATTTATATGTCGCCTAGAGTTGCTAACGATGGGTGGCATATAAATTTAATAGATAAATAAAAAGTGATACAAGTGGAGGCCTTCGAATCAGAATCGGAGTAGAGATGGAAGGGACCTTAGAGGTCTTCTAGTCCAGCCCCCTGCTCAAGCAGGAGATCCTATACCTGTGATGGCGAACCTGTCGCACACGTAGCCATATTAGTGGGCACATGAGCTCAGCTCCGCCAGCTGATTTTTGGGCTTTCTGGGCCCACCAGAAGTAGTGAAACAGGCTATTTCCTGCCTCCGGAGGGCCTCAGGAGGGTGGTGGGGCAGGAAATAGCTTGTTTTTCTCTCTCAACTGGCTCCAGAGCCTCTCTAGGAGTCTGAGGAAGGCAAAAACGACTTTCCCCATCTACCCGGAGGTCCTCCAGAGGCCTGAAATGGCCAGTTTGCCAACTTCCGGTCCCACCACTGCTTATATACCCCTTCACAGTGCTTTACAGCCCTCTCTAAGTGGTTTACAGAGTCAGCATGTTGCCCCCAACAATCTGGGTCCTCATTTTACCAACCTCGGAAAGATGGAAGGCTGTGTCAACCTTGAGCTGGTCAGAATCGAATTCCTGGAGTTAACAGTGAGTTAGCCTGTCCACTGTTAGTTAGTTAGTGAGTTAGTTTCCATCCATTGTCCCTCTCTGGTGCTTTGGAAAATAATTTTAACCCCCTCTTCTTTGTGGTAGCCTGTCCAAATACTGGAATACTGCTATCACGGCCCCCATAGTCCTTTTTTCTAGACTAGCCAAACCCAAATCCAGCAGCTACTGTCTAGCCTCAGATATAGCTTATGAAAATGATATGTAGCTTGCACCTAGTTCCTAAACTTAAAGCACGCGATCAGCTGTTTCTCTTCCAACTCATTGGCATCTGTGTGATATTGCCTTTCAGTGGGGAATGAGTTGCACAGCCGTTAGCTACGGAGCTGGATGAGGGATACACTTCTTCCTAGAATGAGGCTCTTACATGGAATTAAATATTGAAGCTTCATAAATATTGGGGAAGGGATAAAATAGCTGGCGTTGTTTAGCGGACTCTTGAAAAGCTGGCCAACTTTTAAGAGGTGCGGACTTCAACTTCCAGAACTCCCCAGGGCTCTTGAAATTAATTTACTGATTAAACTTTTGTTTCGGATTCATAACAAGGCTAAGCATTAAAAAGGAAGAGCTAAACAATAAAGCCGTCTGATTTTTCTCCTGTGGCCCTTTTCAGCGATGTATATTTCTCCACAGTCATTTGATTCACACTTCTTTGGCTGTCATGTTTTGGAATTACAGGTCGTCCTCGATGTAGGAACACAATTAACCCCAAAATGTGTGTTGCTAAGTGAGGCATTTGTTAAGCAGGTTTTTGCCCCATTTTACGACTTTTCTGGCCACATTTGCTAAGTGAATCACCGCAGTTGTTAAATTAGTAACCTGGTTGTTAAGTGAAATTGGCTTCCCCCTTGACTTTGCTTGTCAGAAGGTCACAAAAAGGGATCACACACTCAAGACACTAAAACCGTCATAAATATAAGTCAGTTGTCAAGCATCCGAATGTAAATCACGTGACCATGGGGATGCTGCAATGGTCATAAGTGTGAAATATGTTCATAAGTCACTTTTTTTCAGTGCCGTTGTAAATTCGAATGGTCATTAAGTGAACTGTTGTAAATCGAGGATAACCTGCATTTCTGGCCTTCGGTTAGCTATTGCAATTTCCCTTTTTCGTACCATCCATCACCCAGTAAGCCTGAGAGATCGGCACATCCCTCTAATTTCCAAGGAAATGGCAATTCAGACCTTGAAGTTCATATACAGGAAGCCCTCGACTTACAAACATTCATTTAGTGATCGTTCGAAATTAAAAAGGCACTGAAAAAAGTGACTTATGACTGTTTTTCACACTTAGAACCTCCCTGGGAATTGAGACACTTGGCAACTGGCATTTATTTATGACGGTTGCAGTGTCCCGGGGTCATGTGATCCCGTTTTGCGATCTCCTGACAAGCCAAGTCCATGGGGAAGCCAGATTCGCTTAACAACCGTGATACGAAGTTAAATGCAGTGATTCACTTAACAACTGTGGCGAGAAAGTTCGTAAAATGGGGCAAAACTCATTTAACAATCGTCTCCCTCAGCAACAGATACTTTGGGTTCAAGGATGGTCGTAAGACGAGGACTACTTGCCTCCCATTCTGGTTTCTGAAGGACGGACCGCAGGAGGAGCCAATTCTCATCAGTTACAAGGACCTGAAATGGAAGGTCACCTCCATCCCCACAATGAAACTTACAAAAACTGATGGAGTTAGCAGGGATGGCTAAATTGACTGCTTTGATCGAAGAAACAAAATACAAATCCTTTCATTTCTATTTGGAAACCACTTCTGGACTTTGTGCTTGAGGCGGGGGTAAAAATGAAACTTTGCTTTTGGGTTTTACCGATTAGATAGATTTGTTGGTATAGAAATGGCTAGTATAGAAAGGGATGTTTAGGGCAGTGGTGGGATTCAGCCAGTTTGCACCACTTCGGGAGAACCGGTTGTTAACTTTCTGAGCAGTTTGGTGAACTGGTTGTTGGAAGAAATCATTAGGGCAGAAAACCAGTTGTTAAATTACTTGAATCCCACTACTGGTTTAGGGGTTGGGAATTGTGGTGGGTGGGAGTGTGTTTGGGGATTGTTATGAGTGTTGGACCTGGTCTTTGGGTGTTAAGTGAATTTTATTGTACGGGTATACTGTGTATATATGTACAATGACAATAAAGTTATTATTATTATTTACTTTATTCATTAAACATGAAACTCAGTCTACCGAACATTCAAAAATGCATCACAAATACCATTGACTGGTGCTAATGGTTGATCCTTAGACCAATCTAAGGATCAACCATTAGCTTAGACCAATCCTTAGACTGGTGCTACCAGCATCCTAGGTATCAACCAAGTATCTTCTTAAGATGTACGATGTTCCAAGTAGCGCAGTTTTTTGCAGTTCCACTGGTGTTATTGCAGGAAGCTGCAATTTGTTGATGTATCTTATAAAATTCTTGGGCATGGTACCAAGTGCCCTGATGACAATGGGTATCACTGTTACATGTTTCATCCATAGCCGTGTAGTTTCGATGGCCAGGTCGCGATATTTCATGATTTTTCACAGTTCTTTTTCTTCGACTCGGGCATCTCCTGGTACCGCGATGTCAATAAATTGTACGTTTCAGGTTTTGACAACTGTGATATTTGGTGTGTTGTGTTCCAAGTGACGATCTGTCTGTATTCGAAAGTCCCACAAGATCTTCACCTTTTCATTTTCTATAACTTTTTCCACTTTATGTTCCCATGACTTTTTGGATACAAGTAAGACGTATTTTTACATAATGACCAGAGGAGGAGGAGGAGGAGGAGGAGGAGGAAGAGGAGGAGGAGGAGGAGGATTACAAAAAAGTAAAAAGGGTAGATTTTAATGCCTTATTTTACTGCTCCGAAGGAGTTGGAAGTCAATGATTTTTTTCCCCTTTTTCCCTTGTTTCCCCCCCCCCCCACTATCCATTTCCTTTTTTCCTTTCCTAATTTCCCTAATATTTGCTTTTGTATTCCTTTTGTATGTCATATTATAAAATGAATTATACTATAAATACTGTCAAAATCTGATGTAGATGAAGCCTTCGGAATAAATTCGAGCTTTTTTCCAGAAGGCCAACTGCACCGCTAACAATCTGACTCTCTGCACCAATAATAAATATAAATATATTGTGAGTTGAACACCCACAAGAAAAAAAAAACACAAGGATTTTTTTTGTCTTTTGAGATACAGCCAAAATTTAAACTAGATTCTGATATGCCAGCAGCTTACATGATTTGTAAATAATTATTTCTCTTTCAGCCCACCATGTGCTGGCACAGATGAAAAGACTTTTAGTTCCAATCTCTATTTCAGAATGTTAAGCAATTAAAAAAAAAATCTTAACCGAGATGGGCCAGAACCAGATCTCTCCCTCTCTCTCTCTCCCCTACAATGCCTGCTCTGTTTGCGAGAGATGCCAGGTTTTAATCTTCTTAAGATTTACTGTCCTTAATAATTAATGGAATGCATACTGCTACGGCCATTTTCCGGTTTGCAATCCCAGCAATAATAAAAACTGCCACGGCTTGGGCCATAAAGACTTTACAAATGGTCTATACCCCTTTGCCTCAAAATGAAAAAAAAAAAAAAGAGCAAGGAGGATGGGAGGAATGAAATTCTACAGCAGCGGATAACGGCAGGGAAAGCACAAATATTATCTTTTTGAACAACGAATTGATTCTTGTTCCGTACTAAAAGGATCCCGAGACTTTAATGAAAGAATCAGAGAGCTGCAGCCACACTTGGTCACTCATCCACAGGTGAGATGCACATGCCTTCTGACAAGCAGAGTCAATGGAGAAGCCACATTCAATTAACAACCGTGTTGCTAACTGAACAATTGCAGCGATTCACTTAACAACTGTGGCAAGGAAAGGCGTACAACAGGGCAAAACTCACTTAACTATCTTGCTTAGCAACAGAAATTTTGGGCTCACTTGTGGCTGTAAGGACTACCTGTACGGCACTCCACTGAAGTATACCTGGAAGAACCGTCCAGTTCTAATCTCTTCCTAAACTGCATTATCCAAACCAGGGCTCTCTAACCTTGGTATAACTTTAAGCCTGGTGGACTTCAACTCACAGAATTCTGGCTGGGGAATTCTGGAACTTGAAGTCCTCCAGGCTTAAAGTTGCCGAGGTTGGAGATCCCTGCTCCAAACAGCCACTCTCCCCTCCTTTTTTTCCCCCCCAAATCCACAAAGCTGGCCTGATTTAGAAAGTTATGCGAAGAATGAAGACGGGGAAATTGACTTGTTCAAACCAAGTCATGTGGTTGTTAAGTGAATCAGTTAAGTGATTTTACGTGACAGATGGTTGCAAAAGCTTACCGCATGACCCTGAGACGCTGCAACCGTCATAAATACATGCCTGTTGCCAAGCATCCCAATTTGGATCGCGTGACCACGGGGATGCGGTAATGGTCACAAGCGTGAAAAGTCAAGCTTTTTCGGTGCTGTTGTAATGTCGAAGGATCGTGAAATGGCTGTTAAGTCGAGGACTACCACTTGCACTTCAGTGCCTTGAGAATTAACACAAGAAATCAATGCCTGCCCACTTTTATGGGACGGGTTCGGGCTTAAAGCAGCAGAACCTGCATGATTAAGAGCTAAAGGATTGTTTGTGATAATGAACTTGGCACGCTAAGCTCTTATTTATTTGCGTAGTGTCCAATCGTACTTGCATCTATAGCCCAGTGTTTAACAACCTCAGCAATTTTAAAAGGTGTGGACTTCAATTCCCAGAAATCCTTAGCAAGCATGCCGAGATGGAGAAACATGGATCTGATCTCTTCTGCTCAGTTTCACAAAGGGTCTCTTGAAAAGAGCCTTGGATAGCTCAACAGGCTAGTAAGCAGACTAAAGCCTGTTATTAACATCCAGCTGTCTGCAATTGCACCAGTTCGAATCTCGCCAGGCTCAAGGTTGACTCAGCCTTCCATCCTTTCTAAGGTGGGTAAATTGAGGACCCAGTTTGTGGGGGCAATAAGCTGACTTTGTATAAATATACAAAAGCATGAAGGCTATTGCTTAACGCATTGTAAGCCACCCCGAGTCTCCGGAGAAGGGCGGCATATAAATCTAATTTTAAAAAAAAAAAAAGGTGACTCACCAGGGGTGGACTGCTGGGGGTTCTCAGGGATTCGGGAGAATCTCTAGCTAAGATTCTGTGCAATTCGGAGAACTCCCAAATCCCACTGCTGGCTGGCCCCGCCCACCCACCCTACCCCTCCCAGGAGTCCCCACGCAGCCTGTTTTGGATGCAGGTAAGTGCAGAGGGCGCACGGAGGCTCGGGGAGGGCAAACAACGGGCCTACCGGAAGTTCAGGAAGGCTGGAAACAGGCCCATTTCCAGGGCCTCTGGAGCCTGGGGAGGCCGTTTTCGTCCTCTCCGGGGCTTGAGGAAAGCCTCCAGAGCCAGGGAGGGCAAAACACTACCACCCCACCATGGTGCAGGAGGCCAACTAGACCACGTCCACCCAGCAACTGGACAGAGAAACCCTTGCTAACATTTTTGAAGCCCACCTCTGTGTCTCACCTTCCTCGGCTTATGACATCTAATTTTTCCCAGAGCTAATCCTGTCTCTGTCAGCTTTCGAAGCCGTCTCAAATAAATTGCTTTTCAAACAAAGTCTTTGAAAAAAAAACTCTAATTTATTAAGCACGAACATTCTAGCTCCGACTCATTGCAGCCAACTCTGGCTTCCTCAGCCAAGACCCTCCTTTTCCTCTCCCCATTCCTCTGCACTCATTGGCCATCTTCCCAGTCACTCTGCCCCTAATCTACTGCTCCCACTCAAAGGAATTTCCCCCCTCCCATGCCATCTCCTAGGTGATATGCTCTCCAGGGGAAATAAGTAGGTGAAGAGTCAAATGTCTCTTTCCAGATGCCTCCGCTTCTCCTTCTTATGTCAGCATTGGAGTAAGTGCAGCATGAAATGCTGACAGTCGCTTTACCACTTAGATATTTCCCCAAACTTAATTTGGCTAAGAGTCGTAGGAATCTGAGTGTAATATTCAGCAATGTATAATAGAAAGCAAAACACGTAAACCATATAGAGCTACCTTAATGCAATGAAGGCCCTGAGAATATAGTACAAGCTTCAATATCTAATTAGTAAATTTTATTTTTGCTGGGCTGCTAAGAATCAAACCAGGTTAGAAGCCAGGAGGCTCTGAGTTCTAGTCTTGGGCATGAGTTCTAGTCTTGGGCATGAAAGCCATCACTCAATCTCAGCCCAACCCACCTCATAGGGTTCTTGTGGGTAAAATAGGAGGAGGAAAGAGTATGAGTTATGTTCGCCACCTTCAGTTATTTATACCGTAAGAAAAATGGAATAAAACGTTAATAAAAAACAAAACAAGAGCCTGGATAGCTCAACAGGATAAAAGCAGACTAAAGCCTGTTATTAACATCCAGCTGTCTGCAATTACACCAGTTCGAATCTCACCAGGCTCAAGGTTGACTCAGCCTTCCATCCTTTCTAAGGTGGGTAAATTGAGGACCCAGTTTGTGGGGGCAATAAGCTGACTTTGTATAAAATATACAAAAGTATGAAGGCTATTGCTTAACGCATTGTAAGCCGCCCTGAGTCTTCGGAGAAAAAAACAAAACAAAACAAAACAAAACAAAACAAAACAAAACAAAACAAAACAAAACAAAACAAAACAAAACAAAACAAAACAAAACAAAACAAAACAACACAACACAACACAACACAACACAATACAATAGTGTTTCCAACAAGCACCAATTGTAGAGCTGGATTTCGGATGCTAGATTCTATGACCTAAGAATCTTCCTTCCATGTTAGTAAGGTAAAGGTAAAGGTAAATGTTCCCCTCGCACATATGAGCTAGTCGTTCCTGACTCTAGGGGGCGGTGCTCATCTCCGTTTCAAAGCCGAAGAGCCAGTGCTGTCCGAAGACGTCTCTGTGGTCATGTGACCGGCATGACTCAACGCCAAAGGCGCACGGAACGCTGTTATCTTCCCACCAAAGTGGTCCCTATTTTTCCACTTGCATTTTTTACGTGCTTTCGAACCGCTAGGTTGGCAGAAGCTGGGACAAGTCACGGGAGCTCACCCCGTTATGCGGCACTAGGGGTTCGAACCGCTGAACTGCCGACCTCATCGACAAGATCAGCATCTTAGCCACTGACCCACCGCATCTGTATTCGTACTACTTTATAAATCCTTAGTAAGACCATACCTGGAATACTGCATCCAGGTTTGGTCACCACATTACCAACAAGATGTTGAGACTTTGGAAAAAGTGCAAAGAAGAGCAACTAAGATGATTAAAGGCCTGGAGACAAAGACATACAAAGAACGGTTGCAGGATTTGGGTATGGCCAGTTTAGAGAAAAGAAAGACTAGGGGGGAACACGATAGCAGTATTCCAGTATTTGAGAGGTTGCCACAAAGAAGAGTGAGGTCAACTTATTTTCAGAAAGCATCAGAAGGCAAGTCAAGAAGCAATGGATGGAAACGAATCAAGGAGAGAAGTAACCTGGTTTTAAGGAGAAATTTCCTGTGAGTGAGAACTATCAGTGGAACGACTTGACTCCAGAAGTTGTGGGTGATCCAACACTAGAAGATTTTAAGAAGACAATGGACAGCCATTTGTCTGAAATGGTATACAGCCGTGATGGTGAACCTATGGCACATGTGCCACAGGAGGCACACAGAGCCCTCTCTGCAGGCATGGGAGCCGTTGCCCCAGCTCAGCCCCAGCTCAGCTCCAGCGCGCATGCCTCCCACCAGCCAGCTGATTTCTGGGTCTCTGCCATGCATGCGCAGGGGCGGGGCACATGTAGAAGATGCGCACATATGCATGTTGGGCGGGGGGGTCATGCACGCATGCGCAGGGGGAATGTGGGGAACACATACACATGCACGGGACGCTGGGCACGTGGTGACGGGGGTGGTGGTGTCTGCATTGCATTATGCTTTCGGCACACGGCAACAAAAAGTCGCGTCTCCTGCTTAAGTCTCCTGCTTAAGCAAGGGGTTGGACTAGAAGACCTCCAAGGCTCCTTCCTGAAATTAGATTCCAAAACGCCTGAGTAGCGTAGGGGAGTAATGCCTCCTACAAAGGCAGCATTTAAGATCCAGCTGCCTGCAATTACTTGTGAGTTCAATCCCTGCCAGGCTCAAGGTCGACTCAGCCTTCCATCCTTTATAAGGTGGGTAAATTGAGGAGCCAGTTTGTTGGGGGCAATAAGCTGACTTTGTATAAATATAAATATACAAAAGTATGAAGGCTATTGTAAGCCGCCCTGAGTCTCCGGAGAAGGGCAGCATATAAATCAAATTAAAAAATAAATTAAAAAATAAATTTTAAAAAAAGGTAAGAGTCTCTTTAAAGAGCTGCAGACCCAGGTTACGGTGTGTTTGCTTTGTGGTTTTATTCTTGGCTGCCATTTCTTTCTTTCTTTTTTTTTTTGTAATATTAAGTTGCATTTAGGCTACGTCTATTGTTGTTTTTAATTTTAAATGACGTTTTCCGCCCTTGAGTCAGTCACTGTGGCAAGAGAGGCCTCCAGATCAAAGAAAAACAAAGCAACCCATTGCCATATTCAAAAGTACTCTTTGGAACTGAACCTGAACTAATGCACAGCTGTACTAGCTTTCAAGGGATTTACGAGAAGGACTTTCTAATATCATTCTTAGCATCTGCTACCCCAACCCGAAATGAAGTATATAAACTAAGCACCTGCAAATTTACCGACACAGTAATAATTCACAACTGCTGGAGTTTTAAGCGCTGGAACATCTGTTTTCTCTAAGGAGAATCCCAGGTTCAGTTCTTGGAATTGCTGTACGGTAAAGAATGTCAGATATTAAGTAGAAAAGGCATCTTCGCTTCAAGCTCTGGCAGACGAGCATCAGTCGAAGCAGGTAATCGAGGAAAACTTGCTTCGTGGATCTTCGTTTTGGAGCCAAAGGATAACATTTGCCTTTCTGGAAGTTTTAAGAAGAGATAGGACAGCCATTTGTCCGGAACATAGAGCAGGGCTGTCCAACTCAATTTCATTGAGGACCGCATCAGGGTTGGGTTTGAGTTTGGGGGGAAGGAGGCGAGGTGGGCGTGGACGGGTTTATGTCACTCGTGTAGTTTGCCCAAGCGTTCTGTCAGCGAAAATGGGTTCCCGAGCTCCGTTTCGGCTGCGATGGACTCCTGCAACCCTCTGTCACAGTGCCTCTGCCAGCAAAAAGAGAACTCGGGAGGGACGCAGCTCCGTTTTTGCTGGCAGAGGCACTGTGGGCCGGTCCTTTGCTGCTTCCAGGGTAGCCCCACGGGCTAGATCTAAGTACCCCTCAGCTTGGATCCAGCCCCCGGGCGTTGAGTTTGACACCCCTGTTATAAGGTCTCCTGCTTGAGCAGGGAGTTTGATCTAAAGCAGCGGTGGCTAACCTCTTCCGGACCGAGTGGCCAAAGCGCCTGCGCCCGAACCCCCAAAATTCAATGCACATGTGGCCCCCACGTATGCGTCCCATCTTTACACATTTGCACGCCCGGGCCCCCGCAAACCCCCCACGGCAGAGACCCAAAGACCAACTAGCCGGCAGGAGGCGTGCCCGTATGCTCAGCAGAGCTGAACTGGGGTGACTGCTCGTGTGCCCACAGAGGGGGCGCAGCGTGCCGTCTCTGGTACGTGCGCCATAGGTTCGCCATCCCGGACCTACGGGTTTGCCACAGAAAAGAGGGAGGTCAACCTATCCTCCAAACCCCTGAAGGCAAGACAAGAAGCAAGGGATGGGAACTCATCACGAAAAGAAGCAACCGAGAACTAAGGAGGAATTTCCTGATAGTTAAGCTAATTAATCAGTGGAACTACTTGCCTCCAGAAGTTGTAGGGCAGTGATGGCTAACCTTTTTTCCTTCGCTTGCCAAAGGCAGGGAAAGTGTGGGGAGGTCGCACACATGCGTGCCCACACCCATAATTCAATTCCTCCCCATGCCCTGCCCCTCTTGCGCATGCATGCTCGACCATCCCGCGCTCCCCCTGCTTTTGGCCCATCATGGCAAAAAGGTTACCGGTAGGTCCAGTAGGCCCATTTTTCACCCTCCCCAGGCTCTAGAGGCTTTCTTGGAGCTTGGGGAGGGTGAAAACAGCCTTCCCCACCCCCTGGAGGCCTTCCGGAGGCCAGAAACAGCCCGTTTCCTGACTTCCAGTGAGCCCGAAAGGTCCAAAAACCAGCTGGCTGGCGCACGCATGCATCTGGAGCTGAGCTAGGGTAACGCTCGTGTGCCCACAGATATGGCTCCGTGTGCCACCTGTGGCACCCGTGCCATAGGTTCATCATCACAGTTGTATGGGCTCCAACATTGGGAGATTTAAGAAGAGATTGGACAGCCATTTGTCTGGAATGATAAGAGTTTTTCCTACCTGAGCAGGGGGTTCGACTAGAAGACCTCTAAGGTCCCTTCCAATCCTGTTATGTTCTATGTTCTAAATACAGGTAGTCCTCAACTTACAACCGTTCCTTTAGTGACCATTCAAAGTTACAACAGCGTTGGAAAAAAAATGGCTTATGACCATTTTTCACACGTATGACCTTTGCAGCATCCCCATGGTCACGTGATCAAAATTCAGCCGCTTGGCAACTGGTTCGTATTTACGACCATCGCTGTGTCCTGGGATCACGTGAGCCCCTTTTCTGACCTTCTGACAAGCAAAGTCAATGGGGAAGCCAGATTCACTTAACAACTGGGTTACTAACTTAACCATTGCTGTGATTCACTTAACAACTCTGGCAAGAAAGGCCGTAAAATGGGGCAAAACTCACTTAACAAATGTTTCGCTTAGCAACAGAAATGTTGCGCTCGATTGAGGACTGCTTGTAAAAGATAAAATCTGTTCTTTCTGAAACAGTCCTGATGCCATCTTCGGTATTCATATGGTATATGTAAACAACAGGTTTATGTGCTTGGTAAATAGTTACCTGTAAATAATATTTATTTATTAGCAGGATTCATATCCCAACCAACTTAACATAAACTCATATAAAACTTCATAAATATCACCAAGAATTTGGGGTCCTCGGTGCTCTCTTGAGCTGGGTTGTTTTTTTGCAGATGTTTCATTATCTAAACTTTTTTTAAAAAATTTGATTTATATGCCGCCCTTCTCCGGATACTCAGGGCGGCTTACAATGCATTAAGCAATAGCCTTCATACTTTTGTATATTTATACAAAGTCAGCTTATTGCCCACACAAACTGGGTCCTCAATTTACCCACCTTAGAAAGGATGGAAGGCTGAGTCAACCTTGAGCCTGGGGAGATTCGAACTTACAGTAATTGCAGACAGCTGGTATTAATCACAATCCTTTTAGTCTGCTGAGCTATCCAGGCTCCTATCCTGAGGTAAATCCATACAGCAGGAGCATCCTTTTTTTAAAAATTTGATTTATATGCCACCCTTCTCCGGAGACTCAGGGCGGCTGACAATGCGTTAAGCAATAGCCTTCATACTTTTGTATATTTATACAAAGTCAGCTTATTGCCCACACAAACTGGGTCTTCAATTTACCTACCTTAGAAAGGATGGAAGGCTGAGTCAACCTTGAGCCTGGTGAGATTCAAACTTGCAGTAATTGCAGACAGCTGTGCCACCAAGGCTCTTTTTTTATATATTTATAGCATATATACCCAGAATGGGTACATAAGAATTTTTAAAGCTTTTTTTTTCTTGTTTCTTTCATCTGATTTTGGAAAGAAAAAAATCAGATGAAATTTGGAAAGAAGCGGAGAGTCATGTGAGCCAAAGAATTTGACAGAAATGCTGAAGGGAAAGGCTCCTATTCTTCAACAAATGCTTAATTTAGATTCCCAACACAGACGCCGGTCAACCACAGAAGAAAGCAACAGGATAGTCAAGGAAGGTTGACAAAAGGAAAAAAGAAAAGACCAAAGAGGAGCATTTGATCACGTGAAGTATTAGAACCGCTTTATAAAACCCTATTAAGGTCACACCTGAAACACTGCAACCAGTTTTGGTCACCACATTACAAAGAAGATGTTGAGATTTTGGAAAACATTCGGAGAAGATGATCAAAGGCCTGGAGACTAAAACACATGAAGAAAGGCTGCAGGATTTGGGTTCGGCTAGTTTAGAGAAAGGAAGAATTCGGGGTGACATGATAGCAGGATTCCAATATTTGAGGGGCTGCCACAAAGAAGACGGGGTCAAATTATTCTCCAAAGCACCAGAAGGCAAGACGTTGGAAACTAATCAAAGAGACAAGCCACCTGCAATTAAGGAGAAACGTCCAGATGGACATTTAACCAGTAGAATAACTCATCTTCAAAAGTTGTGGGCTCTTCATCCCTGGAAATGATGTGCCCCCAAGAAAAACGGGCCTACCAGGCCATCCTGTGCCCACGTGCATGAGTGCGCAACCCCCTCCCTCCAGAACCTTTCTAGGAGTCACTAGGAGCCTCTCTAGGAGTCTCTGGAGGATGGGGACAGCAAAAAAGTCACTTCCTGTCCCACCGGGAGTCGGGAAATGGGCCCTTTCAGCCTCCGTAGAGCCTCCAAGGGAGTGGGAGAGGCTGTTTTCTCCCTTCCCAGATAAATAGAGAGGATCTGGAGCCAGATAAGAAAGAAAAACGGGCCTTCCCCCCCCCCCCCAAGCCCTCCAGAGGCAGGAAACAGCCTGTTTCCCTACTTCTGGTGGGTCCAGAAGGCCCGAAAATCAGCTGGCTGGCGTGCGTATGCACCCCAGAGCTGAGCTGGCGTGCCCACTAATATGGCTCCACATGCCATCTATGTCACGCGTGCCATAGGTTCGCCATCCCGGGTATAGAGTGTCCTGCTTGAACAGGAGGCTGGACTAGAGGACCTCCAAGGTCCCTTCCAGCTCTGTCCTGTCCTATCCTGTCCTGTCCTTCAAATAAAACTGCACTACAAGACTTGGTTGCAGGTTATACAGGTAGTCCTCAACTTATGACCACAATTGAGCCCAACATTTCTGTTCCTAAGGGAAACATTTGATTAAATGAATTTGCCCCGTTTTACGACCTTTCTTGCCACAGCTATGAAGTGAATCACTGCAGTTAAGTGACTCACATGTTCAGAATTTAGAATTTTAGAATAACCGAGTCGGAAGGGACCGTGGAGGTCTTCTAGTCCAACCCCTTGCTCAGGCAGGAAAATCTAATCGCTTCAGACAAATGGTTAGCCAATCTCTTCTTAAAAACTTCCAGTGTTGGAGCATTCACAACTTCTGGAGGCAAATTGTTCCACTGATTA
Source organism: Coluber constrictor foxii (assembly GCA_038048745.1). Lineage (NCBI taxonomy): Eukaryota > Metazoa > Chordata > Lepidosauria > Squamata > Colubridae > Coluber > Coluber constrictor. Next base: position 341,630,152 of record CM075958.1, read on the forward strand.
ATTGTTCTGATTGTCAGGAAATTTCTTCTTAGTTCTAAGTTGCTTCTCTCCTTTGTCTACGTCGTCGGGGTTATCCAGTAGTGTAAATGGTAGCACATCCTTACTCAGGTGACCCTGAAGACACAGATAAACCTCCAGGTGGCCTCAAGGACTCTCTAAAAAGGATGCAAATGACCAGCTGTCAGCAAGGAATATATACGCTTTCATACCCCACCATTCAGTCAGAGCTGAAGAAGCTTCTGGGATGAGAAGGGAAACGTCTTCAAAGAAGAACCAAGAAAGTCCAGTTGCCTCTTGAAAAAAAGCACCTTTGGGACAATCGTGACCTGGATGACTGAGCATCTCCATAGACATATCAGCACGGATGAAATGCTCCCGATTCGGAGCGGATCGCTCGATCCGGTAGCGATGGAGGCAGGTGGTTCGGAGAACCGGTAGCAAAAATCCCTGCCCACCCCATGCCCAGCTGAGCCACACAATCATCAGTGGCTTTTTTTTTAACTTTTAAAAGCATTTTTTCTACAACCTCTTCAGCCAAAAAAATGCTTTTAAAAGTTTTTTTAAAAACCTCTCTGATGATTGTGTGGCTCAGCTGGGATCGTCAAAGGCTTTTAAAAGAAAAAAAAAACCTCTGCTGATCAGGCCACTCAGCTTGGATCGTCAGAGGCATTTAAAAGAAAAAACCCTTTTTTTTTCTTTTAAATGCTTCTGACGATCCAAACTGAGTGGCCTGATCGTCAGAGCCATTTAAAAGAAAAAAAAAGTCTCTGCCGATCAGGCAACTCAGCTGAGATCGTCAGAGCCTTTTGAAAGCATTTTCTTACAACCTCTTCGCCGAAGAGGTTGTAGAAAAAATGGGTTTTAAAAGTAAAAAAAAAAAATAATAATAATGGCTACGCCCACCCAGTCACATGACCCCCACCCCCACCAAGCCACGCCCACAGAACCGGTAGTAACAAATTTTAGATTTCACCACTGCATATCAGAGAAGTGTTTGAAAATAACAACCCTTTTTATTGGTCCCAACTAAAATCACTTTTTCATTTTTATCTTACTTTTTTCCTCAAGGAGACGGGAGTGGCAGGCAGAAGTCAAGGACTTTCCTGTATGATTCCAAAGGCCACTCACTTATCTGAGTAGTACGCAGCATTATTATTTAAAAAAAAAAAAGCATGCAAAGCTGATTGAATTATGAAGCTCAGTCTCCATGGCGCTCTGGTCAAAACATACAATCTAGTCTTTCAGGCCGATAAAATATGAGATAGGGAGGACTCAAAGCAAGTTCACCGCAAGTTCAAAAAGGCCTAGAAATCAAGTTCACCGTCAAGTTGGAAATCATGGGAGTTAAGTAATCCCCGGACTTTGAAGAAGTCACCTGCTGAAATATAGCTGATGGTGCTTTTGGACGGCCTAGTGGTAACAACATAATTTCTGGGGTTTCGGGGTTGCAAATCACAACGATACGGTTCGCCTGTGAGACTAAATCAGTTTTGGCTTAGCGTGATTTGCGAGCTCAGCCGCTGTGGTCTTGGGCGCAGCGTGATTTACGACTTGCAATATCGGTAAACAAGCGCTCCGAGGTTTGCTTTATGTTCTGCACGCGACTAAAATGTGGCTTAAGGTGTGCCAAACGAACTCCAAGCTGTTCGGATGGGCATATCCGTGGGGTTCAATGGTTCAATGGGCAAATTCAGAACTGGAGTTTGGTCAACAAGCAAGAGGCTAAACAAGCCACGGCTTTGTAAGAAGTTAGCACCCATCCTTCTTCCTAGGAAATTGAGGTATTTAAGGAAATATTAAAAGGGCAGAATATTTCCCCTAAAAGGAAGGCAGAAACTCAGCCCCCCCCCCCCACACACCTTTGTCAATGGGCCATTAAGGCTCAAGGTTGTCAATGGGCCATTAAGGTGCAAGTTCGAGGCTCAAGGTTGACTCAACCTTCCATCCTTTCTAAGGTAGGTAAATTGAGGGCCCAGTTTGTGGGGGCAATAAGCTGACTTTGTATAAAAAATATACAAAAGTATGAAGGCTATTGCTTAACGCATTGTAAGCCGCTCTGAGTCTCCGGAGAAGGGCGGCATATAAATCTAATTAAATTTAAAAAAAAAAAGGCCTGGGCCAGTCCATTCTACATAACAAAGATCTACCTCCTTCAGGCAAAGCAGCCATAGTAGGAATTGCCCAAAGCCCTTTCATTACATCATCACCCAGCAAGGCTCAACCAAGCCTGAGACTCTCAAAAAACAATCTACAAACTTACCCCTGCATGGCCCTATAAGAGTCTGACAACCAATCAGAACACGAGCTCAAATTCAAGGCCCAACAGAGGGCATAAAACCCAGGCACTCTCAGCATCTCTGCCCTTTTCTGCCCAGGATCTCAAGCCAGGTGATCCTGTTCATCAATAAACATCCTTTCCAAGCAACTTCCATGAATCCAGTGTCTCTTTTCCCACTTGGAACTGAACCCAGATGGGCATTTCTTCCAACAATTTAATATAAGGTGCAACACTACCAGAGGAAAACAAGGAAGAAACAAAGGATGGGTGGGAAACGGTATTTTTGCAGGCGCTTATCTGAACTCCATCTGAACTTGAAATATTAAAGAAAAGCTTTCCCTCGGGGGCCCTTCCAGTTTGATCTTGAGCTCCTTTGTAGTGGCTGAGGAGATTAGTAGTCCCTGCATCCCAAATTCCGTAACAAATTAGCAACTGAATTTGCCTTCTTTAAAGAGCAACAGCTTTGCAGGTTTCGGTTATCAATTTTGCAGGGTATAAATTAATCTCTGGTGATGGAATGATCGTCCCTATAATCAAAGGCTCAGCAATTTCCCCCCAGGATCCTCTGTCCTACTTACACTTGGAAATAGCCACATTACACAGGATGCAACTGCGTGCTGGTAACTGAAAATGGGAAATGCAAAGCACAAAATTTCTATATTGCAGGAGAAGAACGGGTAGAGCCTGGAGGGCGGAGTCAAGAGAGGAATCAGCCTAGAATCATTAAATTCCCACAAATGGTCTAAGACTAAGTCTAACCTCTGCTGAATTCTGTTAACTCTTCTCTAGCGCCAATTTAGTGCTGTTAATTGACCAGATTCCCATGTACAGATAGTCCTCGACTTACAACCAATCAAAACACAAGTTCAAATTCAAAGCCCAACAGAGGGCATAAAACCCAGGAACTCTCAGCATCTCTGCCCCTTTTTTGCTCAGGATCTCAAGCCAGGTGATCCTGTTCATCAATAAACCTCCTTTCAGTTCATTTAGTGCAGGGGTGTCAAACTCAAGGACCAGGGGCCAGATCCGGCCCTCAGAGTGCTTAGATCTGGCCCCTCGGGCCACCCTGGAAACAGCAAAGGACTGGCCCGTGGTGAGTCCAAACTGGCTGAGGACCCAGTTTGTTGGGGGCAATAAGCTGACTTTGTATAAATATAAATATACAAAAGTATGAAGGCTATTGCTTAACGCACTGTAAGCCGCCCTGAGTCTCCGGAGAAGGGCGGCATATAAATCAAATTAAAATAAATAAAATAAATAAAAGAGGGAGCTTGGGAGGGCCACATGCGGCCCTCCCAAGCTCCGTTTTCACTGGCAGAGGATTGCAGGAGGCCGTCACAGCCAAAAACAGAGCTCGGGAGCCTGTTTTCTTTGGCAGAGTATTCGGGCCACCACAGGCGCCCTCAACATGAATGACGTTCAGCTGGCCATACCCTCTCCAGCCCCCTGAGGTCAACCACTACACTAATGCAGGCTTCAATGAAATCGAGTTTGACATCCCGGATTTAATCACTGTTTGGAGTTACAATGGCACGTACTGTATGTGACTTATGCCTGTGTTTTTCACAGGACTGTCGCAGCATCCCTATGGTCACGTGATAAAAATCCAGACACCTGGCAACCGGCTCATATTTAGGACAGTTGCCATGTCCTGGGGTCATGCAATCCCGTTTCGTGACCTTCTGACCAGCAAAGTCAACGGAGAAGCCAGTTTCACTTAACAACCGTGTTACTAGCTCAACAACTGCAGCGATTCACTTAGCAACTGTGGCAAGAAAGGGGATAAAATGGGGGGGCAAAGCTCACTTAACGATTCTCTCGCTTGGCAACGTAAATTTCGGGCTGAGTTGTGGTCGTACGTCAAAGACTACTTGTATAAAGGTAAAGGTTCCTTTTGCAGATACGTGCTAGTCGTTCCCGCCTCTAGGGGGCGGTGCTCATCTCCGTTTCAAAGCCGAAGAGCCAGCGGTGTCTGATGATGTCTCCGTGGTCATGTGGCCAGCATGACTCAACGCCAAAGGTGTACAGAACGCTGTTACCTTCCCACCAAAGGTGGTCCCTATTTTTCTACTTGCTTTTTTTAATGTGCTTTCGAATGACTAGGTTGGCAGAAGTTAACGGGAGCTCATCCCATTACGCGGCACTAGGGATTCGAACCGCTGAACTGCCGACCTTTCGATCGACAAGCTCAGCGTCTTAGCCACTGAGCCACCGCGTCCCTAGTACTACCTGTATAGGCAAGAGCAATAAAATAGCTGAACTGGAATTTCACCTGTGGTCCTGACCATTTTCACACATGGATCCCAAGGGAATGACAAAGGATTGGGATACTTCACGGACCGCATTCACTAATATATTAATCACTTCCAGCATAGTAGGATGGGTTCATTTTTGAGGAGAAAACAGAGGAGAATTATCTCCTTTGCACATCTCCACAAATCACGATCAAGACTGGAAATTGCATGCAAAATTTTGTAAACACAGAACAGGTCTCACTGGTACAGCATGGGGTGTGTCCTTTTTTTTATTTATGCCTTTGAGTTAAGTGTTGCCTGGACTAGTCCTGGCTGTTTTCTGGGCAAGGTTTTCAGAAGCCGTGCACCCATCTTCCTAGGGGTGAAAGAGGGACAGATTGGCTCAAGGTCGCCCTGCTGGCTTCAGGATCAAGGTCTCCCCATTGATAACCGCCTCTCGATAAAAGAAATATTTGCTTTGGCTTCTGCAAATTTGTGGCAGGCTTCCTACATATTTTAGGGTGGAAGTTAAAAGGGGTTTCCCACTATAAAGCACGTAGGAAGTCTATCAGCTCATTTTTATATTGGAAGTACAGGAGGAACCGAATTACATATTCACGAACAAAAAGTAGGCAGTCCTCGTCTTACAACCGGGGTGGGCTGCTGGGGACTCGCAGGTGTTCGGGAGAACCTCTAGCTAAGATTCTGTGCAGTTCAGAGAACCTCCAAATCCCACTCCTGGCTGGCCCCACGCACCCCACCCCTCCCCTCCCTGGTGTCCCCATGCAGTCTATTTTGGACGCAGGTAAGTGCAGGGAGTGTGCAGTGGCTCGGGGAGGGTGAAAAACGGGCCTACCGGAAGTTTGGGGAGGCCAGAAAAGGGGGCGTCCAGAGCCTGGGGAGGCTGTTTTCGCCCTCCTGGAGGCTCAAGAAAAGCCTCTGGAGCCCGGGGAGGGCAAAAATACTCCCCACCCCACTGTTGTGCAGGAGGCCAACTAGCAGAGAACCCCTGCTTACAACTACAATTGGGACCAGAATTTCTCTTGATAAACAAGGCGGTGGTTAAGTGAGCCACGCTCGATTTTACGAACTTTTTTTTTTTTTGCCACAGTTGTTAAGCAGATCACCGCTGTTGTTAAATGAATCTTACAGTCGTTAAGAGAATCCGGCTTCCCCATTGACTTGGCTTGTCGGAAGCTGGCTGGGAAGGTCGCAAATGGCGATCACATGACCCCGTCGTAAATACATGTACCTAAATTCTGATTATGTGACTGCGGGGATGCTGTGATGGTCATAAGTGCGAGGAACGGCTGTCAGTCATTTTTTTCAGTCCTCAATTTACAACACTTCACTTAGTGACCATTCAACGTTACAACGGCGCTGAAAAAAGTGACTTAGGACCACTGCAGCATCCCCATGGCCATATGATCAACATTTGAATGCTTGCCAACCGACTCATATTTATGACGGTTGCAGCGTCCCGGGGTCATGTGATCACTTTTTACGACCTTCTGACAAGCAAGGTCAATGGGGACGCCAGGTTCAGTTAGCAACCGTGTTACTAACTTAACAACTACAGTGACTCGCTTAACAGCTGTGGCAAGAAAGGTCGTAAAATGGGGCAAAACTCACTTAACAACTGTCTCACTTAGCAGCAGAAATTTTGGGGCTCAATTTCGGTCGTATGTCGAGGACTACCCGTATAATGGTTGTCCGTTGGGGAATCGCCTGTAAATTCGCCGGCGGCTGGATTGATGTAGGAAGCTCCATTATTTCAAACTTCAAACAGCGTTAGATAGTAAATCACGGGAAACAATTTTCTCTGCCCGAAAACTATGGATAACTACTAATCAGAGAAGATAATGATAGGTTAGATCAATTGATTGTTACCTTCTGTCAGCTCAGGCTATGAGTAGGTTGATATAAACAGCTCCACTCAATTCTCTCCCACACTCCAGAGATTATTTTTTTAAACCACGGGGGGCTTGATGGAAAGTGAGCCCAGGAATTTCCAAGCTCAGTAAAAGAATCTTAGTCTATAATTCCTTTATTCCTATAATTATTACAGTCTATAATTCCTTATCCAAGAAGGATAATGCGGGTCGGCCTGTCCCCTGCCCCGGCTCTATGCCATGCTATTTAGGGTATGTTTTTAAGGCTGGGCGCATACACAGAAGGCAGGTGCACAAGCAAAGCGCATACACAGAAGGCAGGTGCATGCGGGGTGAACCGGGCGTGCATACGGCGAACCGGTAGAAACCTAATGTGGAACCCACCGCTGGCACCAAGGACCCCTCATTTCAACCCTGAGCTACAAATATCCCCCTTTATTGGTACAATCTGTTTTTCTAACAACTGGTCCATCTGTAACGATTTTGCAAGCAAATTTTTCAGGCTTTTGATTTGATCACGGCTGGATTATATGTGCCTTCAGTTTTAATCTTGCACCACCCGTTTTACAAATAAAACCGGGCTGCACTCACATGCTTTTGTGATTACGGTATGTAGTACAAGTCATGCATTTATTTAGCCCGCTCTTCTGCCGCCCCTCAATGCCTAATTTGATCCTTGTGATTTACTCGAAAAGGATGAGCCCTCCTTTATGTTCTCAGAAGCGTACCGCCTTTGAACGCTGAAATGCCACTTCTATCATTGCTGCTCTTCATAAACCCAGCCACTGTTTCTTAGGCTGTAAGGCAGATTAGTTAGAGGCTCCTAGGGACCTCGAATTCAAAAAAAATAAATAAATAAATCCATCTGAAACATTTGAGATCTCTCTTTCGGCATCTTCCAGGCTCCTGGGATTTTGCCAGCCGTTATACACCCACCCCACCCCTGCCAAATTTATGCTCACACAAGGATTAAAAACTTTGCTTTAAACACAATGGAACGAAGAACTTAGAATTGTGGGGTTGCAAGAGAACTTGGAGGGTCCAACTCCCTGCTCAAGTAGGTCACTTTACACCAGCGGTGTCAAACTCAAAGCCCGGAGACTGGATCAAGCCCGTAGGGTGGTTAGATCTGGCCCGCAGGGCTGCCCTGAAAACAGTGAAGGACTGGCCTGTGGTGCCTCTGCCAGCGAAAATGGAGCCCGGGAGCCCGTTTTCGCTGGCAGAGTGCTCGGTCCACCACAGGCACCCGCAAATTGGCCATGCCCACCCTAGCCACGCCCACTCCAGCCCCCCAAGGTCAAACACAACCCTAATGCGGCCCTCAATGAAATCGAGTTTGACATCCCTGCTTCAACCATTCTGAACAAATGGTTATTGTCAATCTCTCCTTGAAAATGTCCAGTGATGGAGCACTCACAATTTCAGGAGGCAATCAGAGCCATGGATTGATTTCTCTACTGCCAGGAAATTCCTCCTTAATTCCAGGTTGGATCTCCCCTCCGACAAGCTTGCTTCTTGTCCTGCCCTCAGGTGCTATGAAGAATAAATTGACCCCGTCTTCCCTTGGACAGCCCCACAAGTATTGGAAGACAGCTATCATGTCAAGCCAAGTCCTTTTTTTCGCTAGGCTAGACATAGCAATAGCACTTCGACTTACATACCACTCCATAATGCTTTACAGCCCTGTCTAAGCCGTTTACACAGTCAGCATATTGCCCCCAACAATCTGGGTCCTTCTAGGGCAGTGATGGCTAACCTTTTTGCCATCGCGCGCCAGAAGAGGCGGGGCAGGAGAGGGTCACAGCGTACGTGCCCACGCGCATCTGCGCGCAACACCACCACCACCACCCCCGCTCCTGGCACATGATGGCCTAGTAGGTCCGTTTTTCTTTCTTACCTGGTTCTAGATCCTCTCTATTTATCTGGGAAGGGCGAAAAAAGCCTTTCCCACTCCTTTGGAGGCCCTATGGAGGCTGAAATCCTCCAGAACCTCTCTAGGACTCTCTAGGAGCCTCTCTAGGAGCCTCTGGAGGATGGGGACAGCAAAAAACGTCACTTCCTGTCCCACCGGGAGTCGGGAAATGGGCCCTTTCAGCCTCCGTAGAGCCTCCAAGGGAGTGGGAAAGGCTGTTTTTGCCCTTCCCAGATAAATAGAGAGGATCTGGAGCCAGGTAAGAAAGAAAAATGGGCCTTCCCCACCCCCCCTGCCCTCCAGAGGCAGAAAACAGCCTGTTTCCCTACTTCTGGTGGGCCCAGAAGGCCCGAAAATCAGCTGGCCGATGCGCATATGTGCCCCAGAGCTGAGCTGAACCTGTGGCACGTGTGCCATAGGTTTGCCATCACGGATCTAGAAGATCTCCAAGGCAGGGGTGAAATGCTCCCAGTTCAGACCGGATCACGCGATCCAGTAGTGATGGAGGCGGGTTGTTCGGAGAACTGGTAGCAAAAATCCCTGCCCCACCCCCAGCTGAGCCACACAATCGTCAGAGGCTTTTTTTTTACTTTTAAAAGCATTTTTTCTACAAGCTCTTCGGCCGAAAAAATGCTTTTAAAAGTAAAAAAAAAAAAAAAGCCTCTGACGATCAGGCAACTCAGCTAGAATCATCAAAGGCTTTTAAAAGAAAAAAAAACCCCTTTTTTTCTTTTAAATGGCTCAGACGATCCAAGGTGAGTTGCCTGATCGTCAGAGGCATTTAAAAGAAAAAAAGCCTCTGCCGATCAGGCAACTCAGCTGGGATCGTCAGAGCCTTTTGAAAGCCTTTTTCTACAACCTCTTCGCTGAAGAGGTTGTAGAAAAAATGGGTTTAAAAGTTTTTTTTAAATGGCCACGCCCACCGTTACATTACCCCCCCCCCACTAAGCCACGCCCACAGAACCGGTAGTAACAAATTTTAGATTTCCCCACTACTCCAAGGTCCCGTCCAACTCTCTTATTCCATTCCATTCCATTTCATTGTCAAGACTACCTGTACCGATTAGGACATTTCTTGTAGCTTATATGTGTGTCTTAAATTAAGCATTGTTTAAAAAAAATAAAGAGGCAGCAATCTCTCTATAGAAATGAAGAGCCCGCTGCCCTTATTAAAATGAGGTCAACGTTGATCCTTGCTCTTCGCCTGGAATTCTCTACCTCAATGTGGAACCTATAAAGATACAGGGTGTAGTCGGCTGTCGGAGGAATGAGGTAATTTGGAAAAAAACGAAAAGGAGGTTTCAACCCCGTGGTCCCATCTACAAGCCTCCTTGCCCTAAACCGCTCCTAGGAGAAGAAAAACGCAGCTTAACGTGGCCTGTCTGGAATGAAACCAAAAGCACCGTCTGAATAAGAGAAACCACAGGGTAGACGTCAGCCTTACGAGGGAGACTAGACAGGAAAGACGCCCGGATGAGATGATTCTACTTTACTGTAAAGGCTGCATTAAAGGAATCTTCAGTAAGGGAAAATATTTGTAGCTCAGGATTGACTAGCATGGATGATGATGTTACCTAGTTTGGATAACAAAATTTCTGTAAGAAAACAATCAAGCTCAGAGAGCACCGAGGACCCTATAGTCCAGGGATGGTTAATCTTTTTGGTACCGAACTTAACTTCGTCAACCTCCTACAAGGAAAATATTTATAAAATGGTCTACCGTTGGCATATCCCCCCGGCAAGAATGTTCCCGGGAGTTTCTCCAGCATGCTGGAAGTGTGGGATTGGTAGTGGGACGTACTACCACCAATGGTGGACGTGCCCCAATGCAGGCAAATATTGGTCCAAGGTTCGGAACTGGGTAGTGGAAATTACAGGATATAATATAGAGCTGAAACCAGAGATTTTTTTTATTAGGAATGAAACCAGACAAAATAACTAAGGAAAAATGGTACCTGATCCTCCACATCACTACTGCAGCTAGGATACTCTACGCGCAAGAATGGAAAAACGAATTAATACCCACAGAAAATAAATTGATTTGGAAAATTACGGAATGCACAGGGGCAGACCGGTTAACGAAATTACTTAGGGACCAAAAAGATTCTGATTATTCCAAATGTTGGAATTTATGGTATAATTGGGTGAAAGAAAAGAGAGGGATTGTATTAGTGGTATAGGTGCAGACTGGTGTACGTTAGTTGCAATAACCTTGTAAGTATATATGTAAAGTATTGTATTTTTAAAAATGAAAATAAACTTTGATTTATTTTTGGTGCTGAGTGCCCAAAGCATGTGCGCACAAATGCATGTGCGTGCCCGAACCCCCAAAATGCAATGCACACTCCCCTGTGCATGCACCCCCCCCATGCATGTGCCTCATTCCCCCCCCCCATGCCCTGTTTTGGCTTCTAGATTGGTGCAGGCGGGTTTCCAGGGCCAAAACAGGGTATGGAGGGGGGGGCCTCTCATAACGCCCGTGCATCCCGTTTTGGGCCTGGAAAGTCTCCTCCATAAACCTGCACCCCGTGTATGCGCCCCGCCCCTGCGCATTCCAGGCATGCACCCTGCCCCCACGCATGCATGGCAGAGACCCAAAGACCAGCTGGCCAGCGGGAGGCGCCCGCATATGTGCAGTGGAGCTAGGCTGGCGTGCTCGCAGAGAGGGCTCTGTGTGCCACCACAGCTATAGTCCTTCCTGCTCTTCCTCCTTTTCTCTGCAATCTCCACTTCCTTCTAACACTGATGATGTTATCTAGTTGGGTAATGAAACGTCTGGAAGAAAACAACCGAGCTCAGAGAGCACCAAGGATCTCTCACAATGTTGCAAGTCGAAAAGTACAATGCTCCCACCTTTTCCTTCACTGGTGGTCCTCGACATACGGCTACAATTGAGCCCAAAAGTTCTGTTGCTAAGCAGGGCAGTTGTTAAGTGAGTTTTGCCCCATTTTACGGCATTTCTTGCCACACAATCACAGCAGTTGTTAAGTTAGGAACCACTGTTAAGTGAATCTGGCTTCCCCACTGACTCGTTTACAGTATTTCTACATCTTATTCCATCTGCTCCCATACCTCTGCCAAGAAGAGCATATGAAACTAGAAAACATCTGTTAAGGAGCAAGTGGATATGCTGAGTTGGTGCTTCATATGTTGTTGTTTAATCGCCAAGTCTTCGCAACCTCAGCCCCCTCCTCCCCATCCTCCACTCTCTCTCGGAGTTTCACCCAAATTCACGTTCCTTGCATCCATGACTCTCTATCTAACCATCTCATCCTCTGCCGTCCCCATCTCCTTTTGCCTTCCATCTTTCCCAAACTCATTAGGTCTTTTCTAATGGGGGTCTAGGACAACTTGGCACGGCCAACTCGCTGCAGGACGATTCGTCATGGCCAACTCACCGCACGACAAGAGTTACACTAATATCGAAGAAACGGTGGAACAGAATCACTAAAGGATGCAGCAGAAGGAGGGACAAAATGAAATGCAAATGACAAAAATGAAAATACTTTCATTTTTAAAGTACTTAAAGTATGTTGAATTGTCCCACAGAGAGTTGGCCGCACCAAGTTGACCCATTCCATTTTCTAAGGAGTCATGTCTTCTCATCAGGTGGCCAAAGTATTTTTTTTTTAATTTGAATTATATGCCGCCCTTCTCCGGAGACTCAGGGCGGCTTACAATGCATTAAGCATTAGCCTTCATACTTTTGTATATTTATACAAAGTCAGCTTATTGCCCCCACAAACTGGGTCCTTGAGCTTCAGCTTCAGGATCTGTCTTTCCAAAGGACAGACAGGGTCGGTTTGCTTTAGGATTGACTGATTGGATCGCCTTGCAGTCTAAGGGGCACCACAATTCAAAAGCAAAGCCATTTATATATCATGTTTCCCCGAAAATAAGACCCTGTCTTATATTTTTTGAACCCCGAAATAAGCGCTTGATCTTATTTTCGGGGAGGGCTTATTTCTGGGGGGGAGACTTATCTGAGCGCATGTGATCAAAAGCCCAATGGGATTTATTATCAGGGGATGTCTTATTTTAGAGGAAACAGGGTAGCAATAGCAATAGCACTTAGACTTATATACCACTTTATAGTGCTTTACAGCCCTCTCTAAGTGGTTTACAGAGTCAGCCTCTTGGCCCCAACAATCTGGGTCCTCATTTTACCCACCTCGGAAGGAGGGGAGGCTGAGTCAACCTTTGAGCCTGGTGAGATTCGGACTGCCAAATTGCAGTCAGCCGGCAGTCAGCGGAAGTTAGCCTGCAGTACTGCACTCTAACCGCTGCGCCACCGCGGCTCAATATACCACAAGGAATTTTTCTGTACTTGTGAAAACTCAAGGTTTACACCTTTGCCACACACCCATGTCAATTAACTCTGCAGTTGCTACAACTTTTCTTCTTCTCTCAATTCTCAATTGAAAAAAAGACAAAACAAATCCTGGCGTATGCTTGCCCTTGGCACTAGAGAACATAGATTTGGAAGGAAAAGGTAATTTCCCTGTTTTATTTCTGAGGCATCTCCTCCCTGTCAAAAAAAATCCTTTAAAAAAACGGATGAAATATAGTATTAGGCTATGTCTTGATACACATTTAGCGATGTGTTGCTTATCTTCCGGAAGGGATCTTAATTTGTTTTAAAATGATAGATAAACCAGTTTAGATGTGGAAGAAAAGGATTATGGGGTACGAGTATTCCTGCTGCATCAAAATGCAACCAAGCATGGGAAGGAGACGTTCAGCCCGACAGTGGTGAAATCTTTGTGAAAATGATGCAAATTAACAGCAATATTTGAACAGAAATAAAAACAATCACGGCTGGCTGGAAGACAGACGATCATTCTAGCCAACACCTGTTGAACTTTTACAAGCCAACTTTGCTCCACCCTGTGGAAGGAAGGAAGCTGACTCTACTCCAGCTGCGACGTTTCCAAATCTATAGGTTATATACCGTATTTTTTGGATTAAAAGACGCATCTGATTATAAGACGCATCTAAATTTAGAAGAGGAAAACAACAACAAAAAGTTTTTGGCCTCCCTTTTTTCAGCCCGTTTCCAATCTTTTTTTGGCCCATTTTCAAGGCTTTTTTTCGGTCTGTTTTGAGGTTTTTCTCAGCCTGTTTTCGAGGCTTTTTTTCGGCCCATTTTTCCAGAAATAATGGGCTGTGAAAAAACCTAGAAAATGGACTGAGAAAAGACCTAAAAAAGACCCAATAACAGGGTGTGCAGAGCCCCAAAAAACGGCCAGCACGTGGGCGGGGCTTCGGCAATATTTGGTCTATAAGATGCAGACATTTTCACCCCATTTTGGGAGACAAAAAAGTGTGTCTTATAGTCCAAAAAATATGGTAACCAGAGAGTAGTAGTGTATTTTCACCAGATGTATCAAGACTTTATTTTTGTTATTTACCGTATTTTGTTATTTTAATTCCCACCTTTATTATTTTTGCAAATAACTCCAGGGGACAAACATGTGCAACACAGGCCCATCACTGTGACTTCACTGGGTGAAAGCTGATTGTGTGGCTTTGGGCCACTCACCAAGAGACGGTGAGTTCTAGTCCTGCCTTAGACAAGAAAACCAGCTGGGTGATTTTGGGCCAATCACCAGGAGACGGTGAGTTCTAGTCTCAGCTCAAGCCATGAGAACTGGCTGGATGGCTTTGGGGGAAGTCCCCCTTTCTCAGCCCAACCCACTTCAGAGGGTTCTTGTTGTGGGGACAATAGGAGGAGGAAGGAGTACTGTATGTGTTCACCGCCTTGAGTTATTTGTAAAACTAAGAAAGGTGGGATGCAAATAAATAAATAGGAGGAAAGCTCTTCTGGATATCCATGCTCTCCTCACAATGCATCATTCCACTCTGGACAGATATCCCCCGTCTGGCAAACGAGAAGGTTTCCTGTGTACAGAAAGCCTGGCAAAGGTTTTCAAGAGAACGTTGCCTACGGATATCAAAAATAGCAACTCCGAGACACTTCCTCACTTCCCGTGCTTAATACTATTTGTGTAACATCTGCTTGCTTCCACAAGTCTGGTTTTAATATAGCACAAGAGCCAGAAAAGAACTGCACTTGTTCATCCAAGAAGCGGGACATTTCGGCATGCAATTTACAAAACACCAACCACAAGAGAGTGTATTTTTCTAATGGGATATTTGGAAGCCCTTCCGCTGTCATGTCTATGGAGATGCTCAGTCATCCAGGTCAGGGTCGTCCCAAAGGTGCTTTTTCAAGAGGCAACTGGACTTCCTTGGATTTTCTTTGAAGACGTTTCGCTTCTCATCCAAGAAGCTTCTTCAGCTCTGACTGCAGGCTGGGGAATATACTCCTTGCAGACAGCTGGACATTTGCATTCTTTTAGCAGGTCGTTAAGGTCACCTGGAGGTTTATCTGTGTCATCAGGGACATCTGAGTGGTGCAAATGGGTGTGGAGCCTTCTTGGAACTGTTGAAAGGACTGTGTTGTAAATTGGAGATAGATGATGTCGTATCCCACCCCCACCCCCGGTTGAGAGCGGGCATTGGGGAAACAAAACAACCACTTCCTAAGTGCATGGCACAACATAGGAGAACAAACACATCAGGACTAGATTCAAGAGTCCATCTGCATTTAAAAGACACAGGCCGCTCGTTTGAAGACAACGAAGTCCACATTTTGGATAGAGAAGTTCGCTAGTTTGAAAGAGGAGTCATTGCTTAACGCACTGTAAGCCGTCCTGAGTCTCCGGAGAAGGGCGGCATATAAATAAAATTTAAAAAAAAAAAAAGAGGCCATCTATGCCAAAAATTGAACAGCCCTCCCTCAATAGAGGGGGATGGAGATTTTTATACACGTATATATATACATATACATATACATATACATATACATATACATATACATACACACACACACACACACACACACACACACACACACACGATATATGATATGGATAAAATTTGTCTAGTTATTAAGCGTCAACGCTGACTCGATGGCTCATAATCAACCAATCTGTTTTGATCGTGTTGATATTTATTCATTTAACTGTACTAATATTTTGCTCCAATCACAACAGCCTCTGGTTGGCAGCAACAATCCAAACAATTTGAAAACAGAATCAAAATACAAAAATACAAACATGAGTCAAAAGCCGAACTCAACGATAAGTACCCACAACTAATCAAAAAACAAATTACTGTATTAGCTCGATGGGGTTTGTCCGAAAGGGCTATAAAGGCGGGGGGGGGGGGGGGAACCATTATACTGTAATTTTTTGTTAAGACTCTCAGCACCAATGCCCACATTCAGCGCAAGGGTCAAGCACTGTGTGTGACCTGCCCGCACGACAGCACTTGCACACAAATGCTTGCAGCTGAGGGCGGCTAAACTAGAGCGTTACTAAACCACAGATGTTGTAATCTGAATTCCAGCACAGAGCGGAGGAACTCCCACACTAGAATTCCTGCAACGCCAGGCCTCACCGACGTTTGTTAAAAAAGCTGGGAAAGGATACAGATAGTCCTCGACTTACGACCACAAGGGAGCCCAAAATTTAGACTGCTAAGCAAGTCAGTTGTTAAGGGAGTTTTGCCCCATTTTACGACCTTACTGGCCGTCACTGCAGGTGGTTAATAACACAATCGCTAAGTGTACATACAGGTAGCCCTCGAGTTACGACCACAATTGATCCCCAAAATTTCTGTTGTTAAGTGAGCCATTTGTTAAGTGAGCTTTGCCCCCATTTTACGACTTTTTTTGGCCACAGCTGTTAAGTGAATGCGCTGGCTGAGGTATTCTGGGAATACCTCAGAGCCTGGTGGTGCAGCTGCTTAAGCAGCAGCTTAAGCGGTGTTAAAGTGACATCAGCTGCCTGCAATTATTGCAAGTTCGAATCTCACCAGGCTCAAAGTTGACTCAGCCTTCCATCCGTTTGAGGTAGGTAAAATGAGGACCCGGATTGTGGGGGCAATAAGTTGACTTTGTATAAAAAAGAACATCGCTTACGGGGGGGGCTGAAAGCCCTACTAAGCAGGTATATACAAAAGTATGAAGGCTATTGCTTAGCACATTGTAAGCCGCCCTGAGTCTCCGGAGAAGGGCGGCATATAAATTAATTTTTTTTAAAAATTGAAGTCCACAGGTCGTAAAGTTGCCAAGGTTGGAGGCCCCTTGGACTAGAGGACTTTCCAACTCTGTTATTCTGTTCTATTCAGCCAGGAAGCAGAGTGGAGGATTTGCTGGGCAGAGGGAATTCCTTTCCACCAGCAAAGAAACCTGGCTTGAAGATGGGGGAATAAAGTTACCTATAATAAATCCAGGTTTTTCAAAAGCAGGCTGTGATAAAACGGAACCCAAGCCCATTCCTGGAACCTTCCAGCTGGGCTGGATCAAGTTACCTACCGGCGGAATGCATGCATGCTTCCAAAATCTGGTGGTTTTTTTTTCTCAGAGGAGCAAACTCCCTGAAAGCAAGGAGATAAAAATCCACTCATTTTCCCCCTGAACTTGGCAAGCCTCCAAAAGGCTCTAGAGCAGGAGTGTCAAACTCAAGGCCCGCAGGCTGGATGCAGCCCGCGGGGTGCTTAGATCTGCTCCGCGGGGCCAGCCTGGAAATAGTGGCCCATGGTGCCCCTACCAAAAATGGAACGGGGGGCACATGCGCCCTGCCCCCTAGCACTCTGTTCTGGGCCTGAACAGCCACCTGCAGCATTCTGGCAGCCAAAACGGGGCACCGGGGGATGGGGAGACGCACACAGGGGGCCCCTGCACCCCAATTTGGCTGCCAGAGTGCTGCAGGAGACTGTCCTTGACTCAGAAGGTTATAAAATGGAGGAAAGGGAAAATATTTTACCTTTCGGGCTTGCAGGATTCTGCTACTATAGCCTATGGCCATCATGAGGAACATATAGGATGCGTGCCACAGGTGGCATGCAGAGCCCAGTCTCTGCGGGCATGCCAGCCGTTGCCCCAGCCCAGCTGTACAACTCATGCGCCCGCACCTCCCACCAGACAGCTGCTCTTCGGGTCTCTGTCATACATGCGGGGGGGGGGATGGGGTGCATAGGGGGACGCATGCACACATGCCTGGAGGGCCGGGGCGCATTGGTTCAGGAGGCTTTCAAGGCCCAAAACAAGGCGGGGGGGCCCTCACTCGCGCCACCCCCAGTGCCCTCTTTGGCTTCCAGGTTGGTGCAGGAAGCTTTCCAGGCCCAAAATGGGGCGCGGTGGGCCGCAAGGGTGATTGTGCACAAAGCGCATGCACGAAGAGAACCGGTAGTAAAGCCAGTTGGAACCCACCACTGACATGCATGTTTTGTCTTTTTTTAAAAAAGAAGTATTTATTTTAAGGGCTAACACCCTTTTCTGCGAATGAGACATCTAGCTTAAAAGTAAACAAAGGAAGCTGTGGCTTGTAACTAGTAAGTTGCCAAAAGCCAACCATGTTTCTTTTCCTGGGCAAATCAACTCAGCAATATGTTTTAGCTTGTGACATACCAAGAGTGTTTCTCAGCAACCTGAAGACCTGTGGACTTCAACTCCCAGGATTCCCCAACTGGCTGCCTTATGTAAGAGGATTCTGGGAATTGAAGTCCATAGGTCTTCAAGTTGCCATGGTTGAGAAACAATGCACGAACAGATACAGGCAGCCCTTAACCTATGTGTTGTGACCTAGGCCCAAATAGTTATTGCCAGACACAATCAGTCCTAAAGAAACATATTTTATTAGAATTATTTCATGCTCAGCTTAGTCCAAATTAATTCCAAAACAAGTCCTTCAGAAAAAGTCCTTTGACTTTATCACAAACCTTTGTCTTCTTTGGCACGCTATCAAAGGCTTTTCTTGGCAAAGCCCCATGAACTTCAGAAACAAGAGATGCTGACAAGAAACAAATGTAGCAACGTTGCTTTCCTATAAAGAGCCCAAGAGCCCTTGCTGCTCTTTTAAACCTTATGGGAGGGGCCAATCATCTCCTGGCCTTATTCCCGAGTCATCCTTTTTGATTTAACTGCTCTTGCCTTCTGGCAGCTCTTCGCATGTGTGCACTAGGAACAGGCTCCTCCTGTTCCTCTGCCTCTCTGCTGTCCATCTCTGGAGGCTCCAGAGTCCACGCATCACTCCCAGATGGCCCTGGCCACATCTCTGCCTCCGAGGCAGAGCCCTCATCCGGGCCTTCCCCTGACTCCAGGACTGGTCCATTATCCTCCCCAGCCTCCTCACTGTCTGACTCTGCTGCCAGCTCCACAGGCTGCTGGTGGACCACAACACTATGACCATAGTTGATCCCAAAATTTATGTTGCTAAGTGAGAAATTTGTTAAGTGAGTTTTTCCCCACTTTACGACTTTTCTCGCCACATTTGTTAAGCGAATCACTGCAGTTCTTAAATTAGCAAATGTCAGGGTTTGTGGACTGGTTGAGACCTGCTGAATTTAAACGTATTAGTCAGTGGAGGAAAAGTCAGCTTCCAGGCCTGACAATTGGTTGTTAAGTGAATCGGGTTTCCCCATTGACTTTGCTTGTTGGAAGGTCGCAAAAGGGGATTATGGGACTCCGGGACACTGCAACCGTCATAAACGTGAGTCAGTTGTCAAGCATCAGAATGTAAATCACGTGACGATGGGGATGCCGCAATGGTCGTTAAGTGTGAAAAATGATGGTAAGTCACTTTTCTCGGTGCCGTGGTAACTTTGAACGGTCGGTAAACAAATTGTTGTAAGTCGAGGACTGCCTATACTCTTCCTTTATAACTTTACAAAGTTGCTTGAAAAGACAAAAAATTTAATAAATTCACCAGCACCAAACTTCAAGTTTGTTTTGTTCCTAATTTGGTCACAACCCAATTTTGTAACCTCCTGTTGTGCTTTCTACCACTCCTTCCATCAACTTCATGTTCTTAGGTAACCTCAATTGCTGGTTATTATCTCATCAACCATTACAACAGCCGCTATTACCGGAATGCCAACAAATCAAGTTTCTTCTCTTACCAACAAGGAACAAACGTTCAAGGAATCCAGTAACCCTAGTAACAGGCAATTTATTGCATGCTCTTCCTTATTGTTGTTGTTTTTTTTAAGTATCCTTTAATACCCCCTTTTTAGCTTTTTAAATTGTCAATGGGTTTTAGTTTGAATGTTTTAAATTTTGGGCCAAAGTTATGTAATTCTTTTAAAATTTTAAATTTTGTATTGATATGGTTTTTAGTTCTGGCTGTGCACCACCCTGAGTCCACTAGGAGAAGGGCGGTATACAAATTGAATAAAATAAAATAAAAATAAATAAATAAATAATGTTGTTGGAAGAAATGTCCATCTGGGTTCAGTTCCAAGTGGGGAGAAAGACACTGGAAATATGGCGGCTGTTTGGAAAGATGGTTTTTAATGGTGGACAGGATCACATGGGTTTGAGATCCTGGGCAAAAAGCACTTGGGGGGGAGAGAGAGAGAGAGAGAGAGAGAGAGAGAGATTTATACCCTCTCTTGGGCCCCACCTTAGAGCTTCCTGTTCCTGTACAAGAAATGTATCCCTTTGGCTGTCAGACTCCCAGGGGGCGGGGGTCTTAACTAACTTTGTAGGCTGTCTGTGTCCCAGGCTTGGTTGAGCCTTGCTGGGTGATGTAATCTTCCCAGGTGCCATGTGGTGAGATGGGTAGAGGGCTAATCCTATCAATATCCTGAGGACCAGGTCTTAATCCCATCGCCCTGAAGCTGCAGGACGCTGCTTTGTCTTTAAAAACATGTTTCTTCTTTTCTCATCCAGGGAAATATAATATTCTGCCTCTTTAATATTTCCTAGAATATTTCATTCTTCTAGGAGGGGGGTGGGTGCTAACTTCCTACAATGTAAAACAGGAGAAATATATCATGAAGAATTGTATTTTTTTATTTCACTTTTTTAAAAAAGGATAAATTATGTCATTAAAATATCTTGCAGGTTATCCTTAGCCTCAAGTCCTCTTTAAAGCATGTTTTTTTCAGAAGATAATGGGACACAAGGGTTTTTTTTCCCAAGGGGCTATCCCTTCAAAACTACTGGGCTGAGCATAATTTAATGAAATACTAGGAAATAAATAACTTTATTTTTAAAAATCTACATAGCTAAAAGGTAAAATATTTATTAAATTTATATGTCATCCATCTCACTATCCAAGCAATTCTGAGCAGCTACAGATATAGAATATAGAAATTTAAAATATAGGGGGGGGAAATGCATAAAGAAAAGAATATAGAAGTAAATAAAAAGAAAAAAAGTTGCAGAAAAGAATAGTTAAAAAGAAAGAAAAAAGTTAAACAAGCTATTTTTAAGCTTTTTTTGGTAACAGTTACACAGTCCTTCCTTCCTCCTTAACATTACAATGATCCCTTCAGCCCCCTGATTCAATATTTTTCTAATCATCAAATCCACAAAACACCATTTCATTTTTTCCCCCATTTTCAGCAACAAGTCCATAGAAAGTTTGCAATTGTTTATAAACTTCTTATTGTCTCATTCCTGACCAAACAGGTCATATTGGCTGCTAGTTCTATCCATCTTCACCACCTCATTCGTCCACGGTGGGTATATAAAACGTTGCCATCAATGAATGAAATTAGGCATTTTATAGATGGCCTAGGAAATCTATAGAATGCCAAAAAGAAGACGTCAAAGTATGAAACGCTTCATATTTCACACAAATTCATATTCGCTTCATATTTCCTAGGCGTTTTATGCAATGCCAAAAGGCAAACCCACAATGTAATAAAACACTCCCACTAAAATGCCTTTCTAAACTTCGTTTTTGCAACAAGTTCCGGCCTCTTGTTTGTTTTTTTCCCAGTAAGAAAGTCATGGATTTTATTTTGCATTTCTTCTTTCGTATTCATACACGTTTCTTTTCAAATACAGGTACTCCTCGAATAGCAACAGTTCATTTAGTGACCGTTCGAAGTTACAACAGCACCGAAGAAAGTGACTGATGACCATTTTTCACACTTACGACTGTTGCAGCATCCACAATGTCACATGATCGAAACTCGGACACCTGACGACTGATTCCGATTTATGGCAGGTGCTGTGTCCTGGGATCATGTGATCCCCTTTTCTGACCTTCTGACCAGCAAAGTCAATAGGAAAAGCCAGATTTCACTTCACAGTCGTGTTACTAACTTAACAGCTGCAGTGATTCATTTAACAACTGTGACAAGAAAGTTCATAAAATGAGGAAAAAATCACTTAACTGTCTCACTTAGCAACAGAAATTTTGGGCTCTGTTTTCATTGTAACCTGTGGACTACCCTCTTTTTGACTCTCTTTTCATACTTAGTCTAAATAGCTCTTGTCATTCTGCATAATGCCTAGGTATTATATACAATGCCAAGGGAAAGTGTGTGTGTATGTATATGTGTGTGTATATATATATATAATAACAATTTTAATTAAAATAGCAATTACTGTAAGTGCAAATCTCACCAGGCTCAAGATTGACTCAGCCTTCCATCCTGTCTAAGGTAGCTGAAATGAGGACCCAGTTTGTGGGGGCAATAAGCTGACTTTGTATAAATATATACAAAAGTATGAAGGCCATTGCTTAACGCATTGTAAGCCGCCCTGAGTCTCCGGAGAAGGGCGGCATATAAATCAAATAAAAATAATAAATAAATAACACAGACATTTCATCCTTTGCCTAAAGTACGATAGATTCTATAGATTTCCTAGGCATTCTAGGCAATGCCAGCTTTTCACACATTGCCAGTAAAATATATAATAGACTGGAGAACATTTTTGACCTTAAGTGTTGAAAAAGACTCCTGAGAATATAGTTTATACCAGTGATGGCTAACCTTTTCTGGACCAAGTGCCCAAAGCTCATGGGTGCATGTGCACCCAAACCCCCAAAATGCCCCGCCCCTATACACATAGCCCCACACGTGCCCCGCTCCCTTGCGCATATGGCCCCCACCTCCAGTGCATGCACACGTGGCCCCTGCATGCACCCTACCACTGCACATGCCCTGCCCCCATCAATGTGTGAGCAAGCCCTCCCCGCACGTGCCCCGCCCCCACATGCACAGCAGAGACCCGAAGACCAGCGGTGTGAGGTGTGTCAGCATGCGCGGCAGAGCTGAACTGGGGTGATGGCTCACATGCCCACAGAGAGGGCACTGAGTGCCACCCGCCATCATGGGTTTATATCCAAGGAAAAAAAATCCTATGGCTCACCAAACACATTAACCCAGACATCTCATTTAAGGTACAAATGACCAGGCTTAAATTATCCTACTTCAGACCAGTGGTGGGTTGTCCCGGTTCAGTCCGGTTCTACAGGGGAGGCTCCGCCCACCCAGTACGATGTCATCATGGGTGATCTGCGCATGCAAATCTACGTGTCCCTGGATAATGTTGCAGGATCCAATCTGGGTCGGTCACCGGGACCAGAGGCTTAGTCTTCCGAGCTTTCGGACTCATGCTGGAGCCCATTCCCCGAGGCTGAGCTCCAGCACATGTCTGAAAGCTCGGAAGACTAAACCTCTGATCCCGGTGACTGACCCAGATTGGAACCTGAGAAAATCTATATGGTCACTTAAAGTCAAAAACGATTTGATGAAATATAATCAGTCAATCAATCAACCAAGCAATCAATCAATCCCATAAGCCCATGCTGCCTTCAATGAGAGCAAAATTAGAAATGTCCCAAAGGAAATCAACTCTGAAAGGTTCCTTGGCAGGACAGATCCTGAAGCTGAAATTCAAACACTTTGGCTATTTAAATGAGAAGAGAGGATTCCTTGGAAAAGACCCCCGATGTTGGGAAAAGAAGGAAGGTGAAAGGAGAAAGGGTCGGCAGAGGAGGAGATGGGTAGGCAGTATCATCAATGCAATGAACGTGAATTTGGGCAAACTCCAGGAGATAATGAAGGACAAGGGACCTGGTGGTCCATGAGGTCATGAAGAATCGGACATGGCTTAGCAACTAAAAACAACAATTGGAAAAGATGAGATTTCAAGTAAAAGCTCAAGTACAATGGCAAAAAAAAGGCATAAATCACTTAGTACGTAGAGAACAAAAAAAAAAATCTATAAATAAATTCCCAAGATTTGAGCATTAACTTTCCAATCAGGTAGCCAGACTCAATTTACCATATTTTTCGGACTATAGGATGCACCGGCGTATAAGATGCACCAAGATTTCGAAGAAAAAAAAGAAAGAAAGAAAAAAGTTTTTGCCTTCCCTGACCCTCAGGAGCACTCTGCAGGCCTCCCAAACCCTCTGTGCATCCTGTTTTTGCAAAAAAAAATGGGGAAAAACGCCCCCATTTTTGCGAAAAACGGGTCCAAACCCCCTATGCGATGCAGTTTTGCCTTCCCCAGCCCCCAGGAGCCTTCTGCGGGCCTCCTAAATCCTCTGCGTATCCCGTTTTTGGCAAAAACTGGACACACGAGATGAGGTTTCAGAAGGCCAAAAATGGCTGTATTCGGTGCGTAAGACGCACCAACGTTTCCCCACTTCTTTTAGGGGGGAAAAAGTATGTCTTATACTCTGAAAAGTACGGTAATCCACTAGACTAGAAGGACTAACCCAGCTCTCCTCCTACAATGTCTTAATCTACCCGTTGCTAAGAACAACAGAGCAAAGTTGAGTCAATTGGATCTGTTCTATTGCTTGTAACCCTTTTTACTGCCATCAAAGTCGTTTTCACCTGAAGGACCCATCCTCTCAGGTAAATAACCTTTTCATAAAGTATTAAGGCACTTAACACGAAGCATCCTTGCAACGCCGCAAACATCTCACACATATCGGGCCCTATGCTAAGACACATCACTATGAAGACAAGGTCAATTTGCTTCAATAATTACCGCTGCACTAAAAAAAAATCATCTGAAACTATGATGAAATAAGTCAACTGCTACCTCAATGACAATTAACTACCAGCATAATATTCTTGTCTTTATGCGACAGGGACCAAGACCTTTTCGGGAGTGGGAGGAGGTTTTCCAGTACCTCTTTTTTAAAGCTGCTGACTTTGAATGTGGGATGATTACATTAGAAAATTCAGTCTTCAAGGTCTCTTGAAGGAAGAGGATGGTCCCTCTAGGACCGTATTTCTCAACCTCATCGACTTTTAAGACGGGTGAACTTCAACTCCCAGAATTCCCCAGTGTGGAACTCTGGGAGTTGAAGTCCATTCATCTTAATGTTGCTGAATCTTGAGAAACACAAGTACTAAGGAAACGGAGAGCCAGACAAGAGCCAAAACTTTTAAATTAAAAGAAGATTTCGGCTATCAAGGAGGAACTTCATGAAGGTAGATGCATCAGATTTAATCTGTTTTAAACTATGTGGGGTGTTTTAATTCTGTCCGGGCCAAATTTATTTAATTTGATTTTAGTTGGGTTTTAAATTTTGTATACATGTATTTTTATTGTTGGCTGAACACCGCCCTGAGTCCTTCGGGAGTAGGGCGGTATATAAATCCAATAAATCTAATCTAATCTAATCTAATGAAGCAGTGAAATAGTTTTCCTAGGACATTGATGGACTCCCCACTCTGAGGTTTTCTAACGACTTGGATGACGATCTGCTGACCATGCTTTAGCATTGAGCAAGCATCAGTCTAAATGACCTCTGTGGTACCAATAAAACAATTAGTTTAGAGTTGAACTGTGGGGGCTTTGGTGCTCCCTGAGCATGATTGTTTTCATGCCGACATTTCATTACCAAACTAGGTATCACCATCAGTGCCAAGATAGTGCTAGGCCTCCCTGTAGAATATTGTGTTCTGTGGTAGACAGCAATAGCACTTAGACTTAGCTTGCACTTTGCAGCCCTCTCTAAGCGGTTTACAGAGTCAGCATATTGCTCCCAACAATTTTACCGAACTTGGAAGGATGAGTCAATCCTGAGTTGGTGAGGGTTGAACTCCTGGCAGTGGGCATTATTAGCCTGCAGTACTGCATTCCAAACACTGCACCACCATGGTTCCTATGTAGATCATATCCATAGGTATGATCTCTATGAATCTTATTATTTACTTATTTGTTTATTATTAAAATTTGTATGCCGCTCTTCTCCCTTGGGACGGCTCACGTGGTAAAAGCAGACAATAATACAATTATTATTGTATAATAATTATTGTACAATAATATTGTATTTAGCAGACTAAAACAATCCGATTATAAAATCCCCAATTATAAAACCCCGTAACCGGTCATGGGATTTGGTGGAACAGCCATGTCTTCAAACCAGTACGAAAAGTGCGGCGATCTGGAGCCGTTCGGAGCTCAGTGGGTAGCCCATTCCAGAGGGTTGGCGCAGCCACAGAGAATGCCCTCATCCTGGGGGTCGCCAGCCGACATTGTCTGGCCGATGACACCTGGAGGAGGGCAGCTCTATGAGACTGCACAGGGCAGTGGGAGGCCAGCAGAAGGTGATCCTGCAAGTACCTTGGGCCCATGCCATGAAGGGCTTTATAGGTAAGCACCAGCACCTTGAAGCGGATCCGGAAGGTCACCGGTAGCCAGTGCAGCTCGTGCAGGAGAGGTGTAACCTGGGAGTAGTGGGAAGCTCCCATAACAACCCGTGCGGCCGCATTCTGGACTAGCTGGAGCCTCCGGGTGCATCCCAAGGGCAGCCCCGTGTAGAGGGCATTGCAGTAGTCCAACCGAGAGATAATGAGAGCTTGACTGACTGTGCGAAGGGCATCTCTGTCTAGGAAAGGCCACAACTGGCGCACTAGGCGAACCTGTGCAAAAGCCCCCCTTGTCATGGCCGTCAAATGATCCGCCAACAACAGCCGCAAGTCAAGGAGTCATATGGTTCCTATATGATCTCTGGTCTCTTCCTAGTCATCCATTATAAAATCCACACCCTTTTATATATGATTATGGGAAGTATCATAGCTCTAAATATTATTGATGCCACACCCAGGGCAATTTGCGACCTGGGTGAGCACCAATAATAAACTACAAAAAAATAAAATAAAATTGCCCTGACTCAGACGTTGTCTTTTGGACTCTCCCACTCACTCTCCACAATTGCCGTTGGCCACTGTGAGAGTTCCTACCTCTGCGAGATTAACAGGATTACAGCAATAACCCTGCTGTGTAATGTGACGAATAAGCAGTGACAGCTGAAGGAAAACACAATTAGATTTCCAGGCTTGAAGGAGAACAGTCGGATCCCTGATCACTGGAGTCTTCACTCAGAGGACAGTTCCTGTAGTCTCCTAAATAATTTTTTGTTCCTTTTTCCTGTTCTGCAGAACTGCAGAAAAAACAATGGCTACCAACCTGCCTTCCATTGAGGACCTCTATACTGCACGAGTCAAAAAGAGAGCTGTGAAAATATCTATAGATCCATCACATCCTGGACATAAATTGTTTCAACTCCTATCCTCAAAACGACGCTATAGAGCACTGCACACCAGAACAACTAGACACAAGGACAGTTTTTCCCTGAACACCATCACTCTGCTAAACAAATAATTCCCTCCACACTGTCAAACTATTCACTAAGGCTGCATTACTATTAAACTATTAAACTTCTCATCGTTGCTATCCCGCATCTCCTCCCACTTATGATTGTATGACTAACTTTGTTGCTGGTATCCTTACAATTTGTATTGTTTCCTAGTATGAATTGATTGCTTATTTGCTCCCCATGACTATCATTAAGTGTTGTACCTTATGATTCTTGATGAACATATCTTTTATGTACACTGAGAGCGTATGCACCAAAGACAAATTCCTTGTGTGTCCAATCACACTCATAAAGAAGTCAAGTCAAGTCAAGTCAAGTCAAGTCAAGTCAAGTCAAGTCAAGTCAAGTCAAGTCAAGTCAAGTCAAGTCAAGTCAAGCCTAATCAAGTCAAGTCAAGTAGTCTAGTCTAGTCTAGTCTAGTCTTTCTCTTTTTAGGTGAGAACATCATATAAGGATTCCCCCCCCCCTCCAATATTGGCGATTTTATTGTCAATTCTGTTCTGGAAGGCAGTACGAGTAGTCCTCGAATTACGATCACAATTAGGTCCAAATTTTCTCTTGCTAAGCGAGACAGTTGTTCAGTGAATGTTGCCCCATTTTACGACCTTTCTTGCCACAGTTGTTCAGTGAATCACTGCAGTGCTAAGTTGGTTGTTAAGTGAATCTGGCTTCCCCCTTGATTTTACTTGTCAGAAGGTCGCAAAAGATGACCCAGAGACATTGTAACTGTCCTAAATATGAGTCAGTCGCCAAGCATCTGAATTTTGATCATGTGACCATGAGGATGCTGCAATGGTCTTAAGTGTAATAAACGGTCATAAGTCACTTTTTGCAGTACCATAACTTTGAAAGATCACTAAGCGAACTGTTGTAAGTCAAGGACTAGCCCAGAGTTGGCGAACCTTTTCAGCACCGAGTGCCGAAATGAGGGCACGAGCATGCGTGCTGAAAACCAGAAGAGCCCGGTTTCAGAGCATATGCGCGCGAAGATCAGCTGGCCTGTGCGCATGTGTGCATCAGAAACCGGAAGATTATCTTCTTGGCGTGTGCATGCACACCGGGCGGCTGTGCTTCTAGTTTCCGGCACTCTCGCACACATGAAGACCAGCTGACCAGTGTGCAACAGGCGACAGCTCGCATGCCCGGAGAGATGGCTCTGCGTGCCACTTCCGGCACATGTGCCATAGATTCACCATCACAGGAGTAGCCTGTAGTTTAGCACAGCTCCATTTTGCCTGCAAATATCCACTGATTGTCCAGTGTGTTGGCCATTAATTCCAGATGAACCTGTCTCTTCTGTTGTTCACCCATGGAGAGAAGCAAAGGCTTTCTTAAGTTGTCCAAGGAGAATGCCTAGAGGAAATTGAAGGTGGCTTTTCTCAAATCTGGGCCTTGTAGCTCAAGGCTGCCTTATGCAGTGCTCTATGGTATATACTCTATGCTCTTTTGTTCTAAGTAGAGTTTCCTGTTTCCTGTTACAGTTAAACAGTTGAGCAGTAAAGCACATGGTGACTGTTTGCTCTGCTCTGCAGAATTTCTAACACAAAATCAATGGGGAAGCCAGATTCACTTAACGACCATGTTACTAGACTTAGACTAACTTTATTTAAATATACACTAATCGGCATACATTAAAATGAAATTTCGTTGCATACAGGTCACCACCTCCAATATAAACTACATGAACATGACAAAATAAATAAATACAAAAATATGTATATACCCACATATATGACACAGAGAAAAAACACAATCTAGGTAAGTCACATTAGCATGAAAGCTTGAAGATATATATTTATTCTTAATTTCGGCCCATCCTGAAGCTTTCTTCATATTACAGGTTGTCCTCACCTGATTACAATTCATTTAGTCACTATTTGAAGTGACAATGGCACTGACTTATGACCAGTTTCACACTTATGACTGTTGCAACACCCCTATGATCAAAATTCGGATGCTTGGCAACAGGCATGTGTATTTATGACAGTTGCAGTGTGTCAGTGTGTGTGTGTGTGTGTGTGTGTGTGTGTGTGTGTGTGTGTGAGACGTGATCCCCTTTTGTGACTTTCTGACCAGCAAAGTCAATGGGGAAGCCAGATTCACTTAACAACCGTGTAACAAATGTAACACCGTCAGTGATTCCCTTAACAATGATGGCAAGGAAGGTCTAAAATGGAGCAAAATTCACACAACAACTGTCGCCCTTAGCAACATACATTTTGGGCTCAAACACGGTCATAAGTCGAGGATTACTGTATTTTCCTGCGTATAAGACTACTTTCTAACACACAAAAATCTTCTCAAAAGTCGGGGGTCGTCTTATACGCCGGGTCTCATTCTCCTGTAACCAGGCAGATCAGCCCGAAAGGCTCTGACGAGCCTTAAATGGCTCTGAGGAGGGTCGTCTTATACGCCCAGTCGTCTTATACGCCGGAAAATACGGTACCTATACAGTGCAACCGAACGAATTAGTAGGAAGTAGAAGGGTAACCTTTAGAAATGTGAAGGCTGTGCGGCTCTACAGGCTTTGGCGGCTAATGGAATAGCCCAAGTTATTAATATTTGAACAAGTATGACATTTCTAGAAGACTAGGGAAAGAAGCTTAGCTAGCTCAGTCAATTACCGAACCAACTCAGCGTCTGCTCTCCTGAAGATGAAAAAGAACATGAGAAGCCACAAAAGCCATTCTTCCTCTTTCAATGTTTATTCTCCGGCTTATGTTGTCTTCAGCAGATCTGAGGAAGAAAGAACCTGTTTAGGCCCAGCCTTCTAATAGCAGAAACAATGATAAACCTCTGTCGAAACTGTCAACTGCAAATGATTCAAAAGCGCAGGGTTAGGAGAGAATATGAAAATCAAATGCAATTATTTCTTTTCATTTATGGACGGTCCAGCAGTTCAGCCGAATCAAGGAACCACTAAGAACCACTGCCACAAACACTGATAGGGCAAGCCCCTTGTATATAAACAGAGAGCAAATCCCGCTTCCTTCTAGAGTTGATGACGTTACCTAGTTGGGTCGTGAAACGTCTTCAAGAAAAGCAACCGAGCTCAGAGAGCATCAAGGACCCCACAATTCAGCCACTCTTTCCAATCACCAGAACTCTTCCTGTTCTTTCTCGACAATATTTCTTTCTTATTATTTCTATACAGGAAGTTAGTTAGTCCTCGACTTGCAACAGTCTATTTCAGTGAAGCGTACAAATTTTAATAATAAAGCTTCTGCGCATGCGATCACCCATGATGACGTCGTGGCAGGTGGATGGAGCCTCCCTCTGGTTTTACTACTGGTTCTATAGAACCGGACCGAACTGGGAGCAACTTACCACTGATCCCTAGGGCCACATGATCAAAATTTGTCCTTTGGCAACTCATATTTATGATGGTTGCGTCAGAAGGTCAATGGGTCAATGTCAAGGGGGATGCCAGATTCACTTAACGACCATGTTACTACCTTAACAACTGCAGGGTTTCATTTAAGCAGCTCTGTCAAAAAAGGTCGTGAAATGGGGCAAAATTCACTTCACTGTCCTTAGCAACGGAAATTCTGGGCTCACTTGTGATCGTAACTCGAGGAGTATCTGTGAAATGTAGAGGTTCAATGCCCCCAAACACCTCAACCAGCTCTGTCCACATATATACGAGACTGCTTCTTTCCTAAATGTTTCTGGTTTTGTGTACCGAAATATCGCTCTGGGAATTTAGTTTATAGTTAGTTTAGTTTATTAAATTTGTATACCGCCCTTCTCCTAGTGGACTCAGGGCGGTCCACAGCCAGGAATAAAAAACACTTCAATACGAAATTTAAAATTTGTAAAAGAATTAAACAGTTTTTGGCCCAGAAAATTTAAAAACCCATAAACAATTTAAAATTTAAAGCCCATAGACAATTAAAAAGCTAAAGGGGGAGGAGTGCCCTCCTCTTTAGCTTTGCACCGAAAGGCATAGTGAAGGATCTAAATGTATACTTCGGCACTGCCTGTTGGCTGGCATGTTTCCACGAGCAATTTATTATACTCGGAAGAAACGGAACTGTCCTTGTAACTGGGTGCAGAAGTCAGATGCTGCTTGTTATGTTCATATCCTGATTATGAGCTTCTCAGAGGCTTCTGGCTGATTGTTGTGGAACAGAATGCTAAACTAGTTATGCCTTTGGGCTAATCTAAGCATGTCTGTTTTTATTCCCCTGGAGATTTTTTTTTTTAAAAATCATTTTAAATATGCCTATTTATTCAGGATGCAGAACAAAGTTAGAGTCCTAGAATCATACAGTTGGAAGGAAACACAGACATCATTGAATCTAATTATCCACTAAAACATTTCGGACTGATGCCTGTTGAACTGACCACTTCTAAGCACTTCTAAAGAAATGATCACTTCATGTTGTTATTGTTAGTTGCAAAGTCATGTCCAACCCATCGCGACCTCATGGACAACATTCATCCAGGCCTTCCTGTCCTCTACCTGGAATCCATTTAAGCTCACGCCAACTGCTTCAGTGGCTCCATCCAGCCACCTCGTTCTCTGTCGTCCCCTTCTTCTTTTGCCTTCCATCATTCCCAGCATTAGGTTCTTCTCCAGTGAGTCCTTCCTTCTCATTTGGTGGCCAAAGTATTTGAGTTCCATCTTCAGGATCTGGCCTTCTAAAAAGCAATCAGGGTTGATCTCCTCTAGGACTGACCGGTTGGATCGCCTTGCAGTCCAAGGGACTCGCAGGAGTCTTCTCCAGCACCAAAGGTCTCCATTCATTGGCGCTCAGCCTTCCTTATGGTCCAACTTTCACAGCCATACATTGCAACTAGGAAAACCATAGCCTTGACTATACGCACTTTTATTGGCAGGGTGATGTCTCTGCTTTTTAGTATGCTGTCTAGATTTGCCATAGCTTTCCTCCCCAGGAGCAAATATCTTTCAATTTCTTGGCTACAGTCCCCATCTGCGCTGATCTTGCAGCCCAGGAAAATAAAATCTGTCATTACCTCCATTTCTTCCCTATCTTTTTGCCAGGAATTGAGAGGGCCGGATGCCACGATCTTAAGTTTTCTTAATGTTGAGTTTCAAGGCAACTTTTGCACTCTCCTTTTTCACCTGCATTAAGAGGCTCTTTAGTTCCTCTTTACTTTCTGCCATTAGAGTGGTATCATCTGCATATCTGAGGTTGTTGAAATTTCTCCCAGCAATCACTTCATAGGGAAGTCTATTATACTAGCTTGTATGTTCTTCTGATGTCTAGCTTGAACTTTCCTCTTATTTTCAACTCATTAATTCTGGTCCCGCCCTTTGTGGAAATAAAGGAGAAGTCCATCTTTGCGTCGGTCACACCTGACCAGATTACAAAATCTACTCCACAGGAAGGCTAGAATTATTTCTATCGTGATGGGCTACAATAACCAAAGTATTTCAAGTTTGTTTATGCTGGACCTCCTCTTCCTTCTTAGGGCTTAGGGAGGTGTCTCTCTGATCTACTTCCAAATGTTATCCTGTTTCCCCCAGAATAAGATATCCCCTGTTAGTAAGCTCAATCGGGCTTTTGAGCGCATGGCAATAAGGCCAAGCGCTTATTTCAGGGTTCAAAAAAATATAAGACAGGGTATTATTTCCAGGAAAACATGATACCTGGTCATTAAGAATGTAAAAAACATTCATGCCCCTTTATACCCAGATATCAGCTTCTACCATGTTTCCCCGAAAATAAGACCGGGTCTTATATAAGTGCAATTTTATTGTACATGTTTCTTAACTTGTGTTCGCCGTCCTGAGTCCTTCGGGAGAAGGGCGGCATATAAATACATGTAATAAATAAAATAAATAAATATTAATTTTTGCTCCAAAAGATGCATTAGGGCATATTTTCTGGTTAAGCCTCATTTTGGGGGAAATACGGTACTAAATGCATCCATCTGGCTAACAATCTTAACTGTGGCTTATGTTGTGGGTAGGGCTTATATTACGAGCATCCTGAAAAGCCATGCTAGGATTTATTTTCTGGTTGGGTCTTATTTTCGGGAAAACAGAATATACAACTCCATCTAGATTGCTTGTTCTCTACACCATATGACAACCCCTTCAGATATGTAAAACGCTGCTACGAAGTCTCTTTCTCTGTGGGTCTCTTCTGTAAGCTAAACTTATTTAGATCCTTTGACTTTTCCTCCTAGGCTTAGTTTCCAGGCTTATTACCATCTTGGTAGCCTTCCTCTGAATTTGCAGCAATTTATCATGGTTCTTGTAGAGTTGAGGTACCCAAAACTGGACACAGAATTCCAAATGGAGTCTGGCCAGGGCAGAGTAGAGCAGAGAACAATTGAGGGGACCTTGGTGCTCTCTTGAGCTTGGTTGCTTCCTTGTTTCATCACCCAACACAAACAATCAATCAATCACCTAATCAAGAAACCACAAGAACACTCCGATCAATACTAATGGTGCAAGCCACTTGTATATAAATGTGGAGCAAACCCCACTCTCTTCTAGCACTTAACTGTTGTGGCCCGTCAGCGGCCTGTGCAGTTAGTAGCTGATTCCGACAACAAGGAGGCTGGTGTGGTGCTGCGCCAGCAGCCTGTGCAGCTGGCGCTCAAGTCAGACAATGAGGAGGCTGGAGAAGATGTGGTGCCAGAGGCAGGGATTCAGCCAGGGCCTTCAGAACCTCCAGAAGCTTCCATGGGTGAAGAGGAAGAAGAGAAGGAGCCTCTTCTCGATGCATGAGAGCGCAGAGCTGCGAAAAGGCAGGAGTGGCTCCTCAGGAGGAGGTCTCCTTGAGAGTAAAGCTTGGGGCTAATTGGCCATTCTCTTAGCCTATTTAAGGAAGGACGACGACTGATGCAATTTGCAGGAAACAACTTCGTTCACATCCCTTCGCATCTTGATTCCAGAAAACGTTTGATTTGGCTCTTGTTTCTCTCTTATCAGTTTTTCCTGCAAATTGCTTCTGGGCATTCTGACAACCACAGTAAGATTACAGATTTCAGAAATATTGCGCCTCAGAATTGAGTTATTATTCTTTGGATTCTTGTCGGCTGTTAATGAAGTTAAATTAACAGCTTTTGTTCAGAAAAGGCTAATTTAAATTAGTAAACTAAGATTTGTACGGACTTTGTGTGTGCTGCGTTCTTTGGGGTCCATAGCTGGGGCAGGACACTAACTGGGTTATGAAACGTCTGCTAAACCCCCACCCCCACCAAGCTCAGAAAATACCAAGGACCCTTTCATTTTAACCCTAAGCTACAAATATTCTCCTTTATTGGGGAACAACAAAGGTGGTGACTCAGCAGACTAAAGCATTGTGATTAACACCAGCTGTCTGCAATTACTGTAAGTTCGAATCTCACCAGGCTCAAGGTTGACTCAGCCTTCCATCCTTTCTAAGGTAGGTAAATTGAGGACCCAGTTTGTGGGGGCAATAAGCTGACTTCTTATAAATATACAAAGTATATTGCTTAACGCACTGTAAGCCACCCTGAGTCTCCCGAGAAAAGTGGCATATAAATCAATTTTTTTTAAAAAGATTACTTTTCATGGCTTTGTGTTCCTGTTAATGCACCCAAAAATGGCCTTGGCCTTTTTAGCAACTGAACTGCATGCTACTTCTAGTTCATGTTTCACTTGAGATTGCCAAGGACACCAGATCTCCATCAAGCCAGGTCCTTGCTCCATCTTATCCCCATGCCTTAAGTTTTTTTTTCTACCCCGCCCGATTCAGAAGTTTACAGCATTTCTCAAACTCCATCATATACTTTTCAGTCCATGCTTAAGATTGCTCTAGATTTTTTTGAATCACTTTCATGTGAAGGATTAGTTGCCCCTCCTAGTTATGTGTCATCAGCAAGCTCACGTCATCCAAATTGTTGTGCCATCTCCATAACCCGGTCATCCAAATCGTTGATACAAATGAGGAACGCAACAGAATAGAGTCCTATGGAATACTTCCGTCCAAAAAGAACCGTAAAGAGAATTCTTTCTTTGTGGTCCATCTAACTCAGGAATGTCAAATTCAAGGCTCAGGGGCTGGATTCGGCCCATGGGGTGCTTACATCTGGCCCGCGGAGCCGACCTGGAAACAGCGAAGGACCGGCACCAGTGAAAACAGAGCACGTGGCCGTCCCGAGCTCCGTTTTCACTGGCATAGAATTACAGGAGGGAGGGAGGGAGGGAGGGAGGGAGGTATTATTTATTTATTTATTTATTTATTTATTTATTATTTATTGGTTTGATTTATATGCCGCCCTTCTCCAGAGACTCAGGGCGGCTTACAATGCGTTAAATTATGGCTGAAAACAGAGCTCAGGAGCTCATTTTCACTGACAGAGCACTTAGGCCGCCACAGGCACCCCTGACACGAGTGACTTCGAGCTGGCCACGCCCACCCCGGCCCTCTGAGGTCAAACACAACCCTGATGCAGCCCTCAATGAAATTGAGTTTGACACCCCTGATCTAACTGTTGTTATCAAGAATTAAGTCTCAGTTCAATGGGGCTTTGGTTCCTGGTGGCCTACAGTGTGGCAGCATCTAGCCAAGTTTGATCTTAAATCACTACACAGGGTCAGACCTGCTAAGTACTTTAATGATTAGAGACCACCAGAAACTCCCGGGCTGTAAAATAAAACTGCAAAGTCAAAAAGGAGCCTGAGTAGCGTAGGGGGCTAATGCCTCCTACTAAAGGCAGCAATTAACATCCAGTTGCGTGTAATTCTGTGAGTTCAATCCTAGCCAGGCTCAAGGTCGACTCAGCCTTCCATCCTTTCTAAGGTGGGTAAATTGAGGACCCAGTTTGTGGGGGCAATAAGCTGACTTTGTATAAATATATACAAAAGTATGAAGGCTATTGCTTAACGCATTGTAAGCCGCCCTGAGTCTCCGGAGAAGGGCGGCATATAAATCAAATTTAAAAAAAAACAATAAACAAAGGAATTTTATACCAAGGAAACAAATTTTCATGAAAATTCAAGCTTGACTCAAAGGTGACAATATCTTTATAGAGCCAAATACATGTTTTTTGTTGCATCTTACCATAAGTCAGTTTTCCTAGGTCTGGGATGGCGAACCTTTTATCCATTGAGTGCCCAAACTGCGTGCACGCATGCCCAAACTACATGAGATCTGACCTGGGGAGACGGTGCATGTGCCAGCAGAGAGGACTCTGCGTGCCACTTCTGGCACGCGTGCCATAGGTTCGCTATCATGGTCCTAGGTGATCATAAGTTCAAAGCAACAAATGGCCATAAGTTAAGGACTACCTGTGTAAGAATCCTTTTCATGAGAAAATGCCTGTGTTTCCAATTCTTTAAAAAAAATGATAGGGTGAGAATTTGAAGGTTGCACACTACTTTATTTAGATTTAGATTTATATACCACCCTTCTCCTTACGGACTCAGGGAACCAAAAGGAACTGAAGTTTACAATTAAAGGAGAAGAATACTTAAATTTATTAATAGCCATTGGAGCAAAATAT
The DNA here is from genome assembly GCA_038048745.1 of Coluber constrictor foxii. NCBI lineage: Eukaryota > Metazoa > Chordata > Lepidosauria > Squamata > Colubridae > Coluber > Coluber constrictor. The sequence continues at coordinate 341,666,355 of CM075958.1, forward strand.
CTTTACATTGGATGTAGGGAAGGATATTTTTGAACAAGGGAGCCAGAAGTTAATTTTAAGAGTGCCTGCCTATATACGAAGATGTTATATAAGAGGAACAAGTCTCACCAGGCAAAACGGAGGCTGATCTGAAACTGGATTTATAAATTATAAACAATAAGAATGAAATGGAATAAGGTGCTAAACAGGATCCACAAATAAAACTGGCTGGTGTATTAATAATTACATTATTAAATGAGACATACAATAATTAAATAATTAAGTGTGACATACAAAAAAAAATAAATCTAAAGAGTGACTGGGATAACTTTCCTATGCTGGTTTTATAAAAGAGACTTTTGTAAGTGTTGGAAGAAATGTCCATCTGGGTTCGGTTCCAAGTGGGGAGCAAGACACCATGGAAACAGGGAGGCTGATTGAAAAGATGGTTTAATGGTGTATGGGACCACATGGTTTGAGGTCCTGGGCAATCAAGCACATGGGTGAGAGAGAAAGAGATTTATACCCTCTCTTGGGCTTTGAACTTGCTTCCTGTTCCTGTGAAAGAAATGTATTCTGATTGGTTGTCAGACTCCCATGGGGCCATCCAGGGGTAACTTTGTAAGTTGTCTTCAGTCCCATGCTTGGTTGAATCTTGCTGGGTGATGATTTTTTTTTTAAATTAGATTTATATGCCACCCTTCTCCGGAGACTCAGGGCAGCTTACAATGCGTTAAGTAATAGCCTTCATACTTTTGTATATTTATACAAAGTCAGCTTATTGCCCCCACAAACTGGGTCCTCAATTTACCTACCTTAGAAAGGATGGAAGGCTGAGTCAACCTTGAGCCTGGTGAGATTTGAACTGGTGTAATTGCAGACAGCTGGATGTTAATAACAGGCTTTAGTCTGCTTTCAGCCTGTTGAGCTATTCCAGGCTCTCTTGTATGTAATGAAGAGGGTTTGGGCAATTCCTATTATGGCTGAGGGCTAATCCTACCTTTGTTGGATCTTGGGTGAGGGTATTTGTTTATGAATAGACCTAGCCATCTCTTTATCTCTTAAGTGCTGACTTTTGCTGTGGGCTATTATGGATGGTGGGGGATATTAAGAGTGAGTCTGTTTCCTGCCTTAAAAAAAAACATGTTTTTCCATTCCTCATCTAGGAAAATATAATATTCTGTCTTTTTAATATGTCCTAGAATACATTCTTCTAGGATAGGGGTGGGTGCTAACTTCCTACATAACCTCTGAAGAATTTTGAGAGATGTGACAAAGGAAAAAAATGGAAAGAAATCGAGATCTTTGGATGTTAACATTATCTTAAAGGAAGGAATATAAAGTTGATGTGTTTGACCAAGGCTAAAATAACATAATAGTATGTTACTATCTCTTAATGGATTTTGCTAATCAGGACTAAATGAGGCTTTAAGGAAACCTTTTACCTTTACCTTTTATATATATGAGATGGGTTATGGTGGTGGTGGGTTTCAAAATTTTCTGCTACTGGTTCTGTGGGTGTGGCTTGGTGGGTGTGGCTTGGCTTGGCTTGGCGGGTGTGGTTTGGTTTGGCGGGCATGGCAGGGGAAGGGTACTGTAAAATCTCCATTCCCTCCCCAATTCAGGGGAAGGTTACTGCAAAATCCCCATTTCCTCCTGATCAACTGGGACTAGGGAGGCAGAGAATAGATGGGGGTGGGGCCAGTCAGAATTTTTACTACCGGTTCTCCGAACTACTCAAAATTTGCACTACCGGTTCTCCAGAACTGGTCAGAACCTGCTGAAACCCACCTCTTGGTTATGCGAAGAAGTGATCATTTCTTGTATTTTAAGAGAAAGTGATAAGTGACTAAAATTGTTTATATTTGTTGTGATGAAGGGGGAAGCAAAGAACATGCTGGCTTGATAAAATGTCAAATCGGATGCAAAGTTGAACACCCAACGATTGAAAGAAGCTGTGTTGAATGGGGAAGCATGGAGAGCACTTGCTTATAAAGTCACCAAGAGTCGGAGACGAACTGAATGGTTAAAAACGAACAAAACCTTGTTGCATAATCAGGCAGGACCGCCCTAAAATGAACAAATGAACGAAAGGACCTAAAAGAAAAGGGGCGTTGGTCCTACCTGATACACTCTTTTTCAGGGTGCAGGGAAGATCATCCAGGATCATCCAGAAAATCCCCCTCCTCTGACGCGGGATCGGCAGGGACCTCAGCCGAATGTCAGGCTGGTAGGGAGGATTTTCCAGCGGACTGCTGGTAGGTGACCATGCTTCGTTCCTGTCGTTTTCAGGTAATTAGGAATGGTGAGCCTCAATTTCTCAGTCTCATCTCATGGAAGACGGAGTCAAACTCAATCCCGGATGATCTTCCCCGCCACAATGGAGAAGACTGCTTATTTTTCACAAGCTGAGATTTTCCCTTATGACAACTCACCCTGGAAGTTTCTTCCAAGAGCCGTTGCAATTTTATTTTTGGTAAGAGGGTTGTTCTAAAAAGAGAAAGCTCCCCCCCCCAAAAAAATAACCTTTAGAAAGAGATTTCCACTAGTGTGCACTACGCACAAAAGGTTTTATTTTGGTGCAATGTAGACCTGCAGCCATCTGCTCCTCACCTACGGAGCACAAAACAACACAGCAAAGTGAATGTTTTCATCACTGCCGCCGGTTTTTTGTACTCAAAAGAATGATTTACTGGCTAAGCAAGCACGTTTCGCCCAGGCTCCCATCTGTAAAAAGCAACTTACTGCTCTTTTCTGAGAACAACAATTCAGAAAGTGGAGGGGGGGGGGAAGGAAGCCTCTTTGAAAAGAATGATTAAAGCCATTGGGTTAGGCTGCAATCCCAGCCCACATAATTGAGGAATGAATGGGGACAGGGATTCTTATAATAGCTAAAACCTGAATGGGTGGACACCATTCACTTTGAAAACATTGGCACAAACATACATCGCCAGACAAACACATAGGTGTGTATGTGTGTGTGTGTGTGTGTGTGTGTGTATCCATAATCCTAATTTATTTATTTTTATAAATACTCAAGGCGCCGAACACACATTCTATGCCTTCTTCCTCCCTATTTTCTCCACAACAATAAATCTGTGAGGTGGGTTGGGCTGAGAAAGAGGGACTGGTCTAAATCACCCAGCCGCCTTTCATGCCTGAAGTGAGATTAGAACTCACAGCCTCCTTGTGATTGGCCCAAAGTCACTCAGTCATCTTTCATGCCTGTTGTGACCTAGGCTTATAGAGTCATTACAATACACAATTAGTTCCCAAAAAAACCATTTTATTGTAGCAGCTGAGAATTACATTCATTCCCAGCTGAGTCCCAATTAGTTGCAAAACAAGTCCTTTGGAAGAAGTCCTTCGGGATAATCACCAACCTTTATCTTCTTTAGACACCCTGCCAAAGGCCTTACTTGGCAAAGCCCCACGAAGTTCAGAAACAAACAAGAGATGCCGACTGGAAACAGAGTTAGCAACGTTGCTTTCCTGCAAAAGGTCCAAGTGCCTTTGTTTCTCTTTTAAGCCTTCTGGGAGGGGCCAATCATCCCCTGGCCTTACTCCCGAGTTGCCCCTTTTGCTTTAGCTGCTCTTGCCTTCTGGCAGCTCTGTGCATGTGTGCGTTAGGAACAGGCTCCTCCTGTTCCTCTGCCTCTCTGCTGTCCCGACTCTGGGAGCTCCGAAGTCCGCACATCACTCTCAGATGGCCCTGGCCCCATCTCTGCCTCCAATGCAGAGCCCTCATACAGGCCTTCCCCAGACTCCAGGACTAGTCCTTGTTCCTCACCAGCCTCCTCACTGTCGGACTCTGCTGCCAGCTCCACAGGCCACTGGCAGACCACAACAATGCCTAAGGTGGGACTAGAACTCACTGCCTCCTGGTGATTGGCCCAGTCACTCAGCTTCTTTCATGCCTGTTGTGACCTAGGCTTATAGAGTCATTACGGTACACAATTAGTTCCCAAAAAAACCATTTTATTGTAGCAGCTGAGAATTACATTCATTCCCAGCTGAGTCCCAATTAGTTGCAAAACAAGGTGATTGGCCCAGTCACTCAGCTTCTTTCATGCCTAAGGTGGGACTAGAATTCACTGCCTCCTGGTGATTGGCCCAGTCACTCAGCTGTCTTTCATGCCTAAGGTGGGACTAGTACTCACTGCCTCCTGATGATTGGCCCAAGGTCACCCAGCTGTCTTTCATGCCTAAAGTGGCATTAGAATTCACAGCTTCCTGATGATTGGCCCAAAGTCATCCAGCTGTCTCTCATGCCTAAAGTGGGATTAGAAGTTAGTCTCCTGGTTTCTAGACGGGTGCGTTAACCAGTAGACCAGTAGTAAAACTTAATTCCCAGTTTTATCTGGTTTGTAAATAAAAGGACAAAAGTGACTAACCTATCCAAAGAGTAAGTTGATTTCAGACACACTGGATGGACAGGTGTGATCCACACACACAAAAAGCACAACACATCAACATCTGAAAAGCTGCTGTTTGGTTGCCTAGAAATTGATCTCCCTTGACCCAGGAGACCAGCTATTTACAAGTCTGAGAAAATTAGCATTTTGGGGGGGTTTTTTTCTTCCTCTTCCTTTTCTTTGAATAATCGCCTCCTCCTGTAGTCTTGTCTGTAAACCTTCTGCCAATAAACATTATGACATCTTGGTTCCTCTTAAAGAAACAAGATATATGTTTCATAATGGAAACGGGCTGGATTTCAACATAGGGAAGTCTTAACTGAAGTTCAGCTCCAAACTTTTAATTGCAACAACTATTCATTTAGGAATGTTGCTCAAAATTTGGCACAGCCATGTATTTATACTTGGGAAGAAAAACTTGGAAGCAATTAGCAACCACAAAAATGACTCAAACCATCGCAAACTATATTTCAGTGAACTGTCACGCTTCCCTGCTTGGTCTAGCATTCTCAAAACCTGGCATCTTCCAGGCGTAACTTGAGATTACAACTCCCAGAATCCATTGTGATTTCGAAAAGGGGACAGAACAGATTCAAATGTAAGCTGAAGTGATTAACACGGCTGTGGCTTCTTGTCATCTGACCCCCAAGGTTCTAGGGCAGACAGCTTCAGCTCAGATACAGAAGCAAGCAGCTATGATATGCCTGAGAAAGCAACAGGCAAAAGAACGCAGCTCACATCGTACAAGCACGGTTTCAGTTACTTTAAAAAATGACAGACGGCAGAAAAAGCTGGTATGGCTGCATATAAGACAGAAAATCTGGGTAAAGGACACACAAACACACCTCTATTATATCTATCTATCTATCTATCTATCTATCTATCTATCTATCTATCTATCTATCTATCTATCTATCTATCTAATGGTTTTTGGTTATTCGGGTTTTCTCCCATGTACAAACACGCACAAAAACCTCAGAAAATAAATATATATAATGTCATATGTATATATGTGTGTATGTATGTATGTGCTTCCAGCCGAAGACACCAGCCTGAAGATGACGAATGAGATTTTGTCGAAACGTCGCCAAGACACTTCCAATTTTATGCGGGAGAAGACCCGAATAACCAAAGACCTACATACAAACACCCAAGAAAACCTCAGAAAACAAATACACACACACACACACACACACACACACACACACACACACACACGTTGGAAGAAACATCCTTCTAAGTTCTGCTCCAAGTGGGGAAAAAGACACTGGAGACATGGAGATTGCTTGGAAAGATGGTTTAATGGTGGACAGGATCACATGGCTTGAGTTCCTGAACAGAAAAGGGCAGATACAGGAGGTTTCGGGTTTTTATGCTCTCTGGCTTTGCATTTCCTGGGGGCCCAAAAGAGTATTCTGATTGGTTGTCAGACTTCCAGGGGGTGGGGGGTCTCAGCTAGTCTTTCTGGCTGATGGTCACATGTGTTTCCCTGGTCACATGCTTCCCAGGTCACATGTACTGAATTTCTGCTGCTAATGTGTTGCAGATGGGTCCTATTGTGTTGTGATGGTCCATTGACAAAGATTGAGTTTTTGCCTCTGGACCATTAACAAAGGGTGGGGGGGCAAGAAGGTAGGAGCTGCTTTAAAACATGCTTATCCATTTCTCATCCAGGAAAATACAATATTCTGGCTTTTTAATATTTCCTTAAATATTTCATTCTTCTAGGACAGGGGTGAGTGCTAACCTCCTACATATATATATAACATGTGTGTGTGTGTGTGTGTGTGTGTATAAATATATATTTTATATATATTTATATATATATCTATAAAGTGTTTACTATTGAGACACCTGGACTTCCCCAGTATGTCGGAGGGAGCATACTGCATCCCTTTTGCCTTTCAGCTCCAATCCAGGAGCCCTCAAAGCAATTGCATTCATGACAAACCATTTTATACCAAATTTATATTTCGCTGATAAATGAAGGGAGACTATTATAAATCTATTTCAAGCTATTTAGCTCTCATCAGCTAGCCATACCATTACTTGGATTCAAACTTGGGCTGCCTGCATGTTAGGCAGTTGTATTAACCTCTGAGCCACAAATTCTGCTCCCTTTATCAGCTTGAGTCAGGGGAGAGATTAAGTGTTTTTCTATCAAGACACCTGGTCTGCCCCAGCATGTGGGAGGGAGCGTACTGCATCCCTTTTGCCTTTCAGCTCCAATCCATTATTTCTTTATCAGGGAAATATAAATTTTATACATATATATACATACATACACATACACACATACACACATACACACACACATACATATATATACATACATATATACACATATATATCGCCAAGACACTTCCAATTTTATGCGAGAGAAAACCCGAATAACCAGAGACCTACACACACACACACACACACACACACACACACATCAAAGGCAAAGCTAAAAAACAGAGGATAGCTACTTGACAATAATACTTGTGAAACGATCTTGGAATAATATCTGACTACAAATTGAGTATGAGTCAGCAACATGGCTGCAAAAAGATATGCAGACTCCAGAGAAAGAAAGGGTCTTGCATTACTGAAAGCAATGGTTCCAAGTTTGGGTTAAAGATCATTTTAAATATTGTGTCCAGTTCTTGGCACTAAACTGTAAAGAAAGGTTCAGACAAACCTTAAGTTTAAGTAAGTTTGACAAAGGCCAACAAGAATAAACAAGACTAGTTCAACAACAACAACAACAACAACAAAAACCCCATGGTCAATTTTGAATCATCGTTTAGTGCTAACCGTAATACATGTTGTTTATCTTGCTTTTTATTGATCATAAGCCACCTAGAGTTGCTTCTAGGCAAGATGGTTGGCATATTACTTATTAGCTAGTCAGTCAGTCCGTCAGTCAGTCCATCAGTGATAGATGAAAGAGAGAGAGAGATGAGACAGAGAAATAGATGAGAGAGAGATGTGTGTGTGTGTGTGTGTGAGAGAGAGAGAGAGAAAGGGGGGGGGATACTGTGTTTCCCCAAAAATAAGACTGGGTCTTATATTAATTTCTGCTCCAAAAGACGCACTAGGTCTTATTTTCTGGTTAGGTTTTATTTTGGGGAAAATACAGTACATTTAGTATAGATGCACCCATCTGACTGACAGTCTTAACTGAGGCTTATTTTGAGGGTAGGGTTTATTTTACAAGCATCCTGAAAAATCCGGTTAGGTCTTATTTTTGGGGAAACAGGATAGACAGACAGATAGATATAGACAGACAGACAGACATTGAAGGCCCCGACTATACTTAGCCTTGAGAAAGCTGAGAAGGGATAGGCTAGTTCTCTCCAAATTGCTCAAAGGATATAATATGCAGAAGCACGAAGCTGAAGACACCAGCCTGAAGGTGACGAATGAGACTCCGTTGAAACGTCGCCAAGACACTTCCAATTTTACGCGGGAGAAGACCTGAATAACCAAAGACCTACATACAAACACCCGCGAAAACCTCAGAAAACATATTATTTTATATATATATATATATATATATATATATTAAAAAAAGAGCAGTTTGACAGTGAACTGACCCAGAGAGTTAACAGCTTCCCTTCACATTCAGAGAGGCTAGGCAGCCATCCACGGGTGGTGCTTTAATTGGAAGACCTGCACCACCAAAGGACTGGACCCAGTGGCCTAGAATTTTTATGTGGAAAGAAAAGCTTTGCTAAGGCCTGTCATGCGTACTCCACCCAGGTCACACTCCGGCAGCATAAATAAGTGGATAAAAGGCTTGCAGCAAAAATGCAGCGGAGTTCACTGCCAGCCTCTAACCTCACAGCTCATCTAATACCCATAAGCCCACCACCAGCACCACAGAGGCTTAATCGAAAGAAAGAAAGAAGGTAAGGATATAAAAGAGAGAAGTGTGTTCTAGCCAAGACGGATGATGAATGGACCAATGCCAAAGAATGCTTCAGTTCAGAAGTCTGAAGCTAGTTGCTCTTCAATACCTTCAAGGTCTTCCCGGAAAGATCAAGGTGTCATCTGAAGGCACAAACAGGTCCATGACAGGGTTGTTAAGAACAGAAAGACACTTGGTGGCTCCGTGGCTAAGACCCTGAGCTTGTCGATCAGGCAGGTTGGCAGTTTGGCGGTTCTAATCCCTAGTATACGTCTCCTGCATGAGCAGGGGGCTGGACTAGATGACCTCCAAGGTCCTTTCCAACTCTGTTACTGTTATACTTCATGCTGACCTTAGTTGCTCCATGGCAGAAACACCTTTGAAGGTGATCACCAGCACCTTGAGTTGTACCTGCAAGCAGACTGGCAGCTCTCACAGAAGAGGTGATACAAGGGCAAATCAGGTGGGAAGGCAGGGCATGTTACGGGATCCCATCCATTAAAGATTGCCACTGGACCAGGAAAGAGGGCCTTCTTGGTGGTGGCCCCCTTCTCTATGGAACATCATTCCCCGGGGGATTCAAGTTGCTCTCCACCCTGTTGCTTTTCTGGAAGGCCCTAAAAATGTGGTTTTGTCAGTGGGTCAGGGGACACCCCCCCACACACACAAATGGACACACAGCCCATCAACTGGCTGATTTGTGTTGTTGCTGCTGTGGGGAGGGGGGGAGTGTACAGGTACGTGTTTATGGGTTTTTATTCTATGGTGGATTTTTAAAATGTTGCTTGTTTTGATAAATAAAAACATAAGGCCAAACCGCTCCAGACCCTGGTACCCGCAAGGAGGCAGCCCAACAGTAATTTGCAAAGGGCCTTTGTCACTCTCCCCAATGACTCCAGAATTCAGTTACAGGGACATCCTGGTAGGATGAAAACCTTCTGTCCAGTCATGATCCGACACTCCATTCTCTCTCTCTCTCTCTCCCTCTCTCTCTCTCATCAACATCCTTTTCTCACTTACTCCTGTTGGGAGAAATGTCCATCTGGGTTCAGTTCCAAGTGGGGAGAAAGAGACTGGAAATATGGAGACTGATTGGAAAGATGGTTTTTAATGGTGGACAGGACCACATGGTTTGAGGTCCTGGGCAAAAATGGCACATGGAGTCGAGATAGAGATTTAAACCTTCTATTTGGATTTGAATTTGAGATTGTATTCTGATTGGTTGTCAGACTCCCACGGGGCCATGCAGGGGTAACTTTGTAGGTTGTCTTTTGAGTCCCAGGCTTGGTTGAGCCTTGCTGGATGATGCAATCTCCCCAGGTGCCATGTGGTAAATTCTGTTGCTAGATGGGTAGAAGGCTAATCCTACCTTTGTTGGATCTTGGGTGAGGGCATTTGCTTATGAATAGACCTAGCTATCTCCTTATCTCTTAAGTGCTGACATCTGCTGTGGGCTATTGAGAGTGTGGGGACTATTAAGAGTGCCTAAAAAAAACACATTTCTCCATTTCTCATCCAGGGAGGTATAATATTCTGCCTTTTTAATATTTCCTAGAATATTTCATTCTTCTAGAAAAGGGGTGGGTGCTAACTTCCTACACTCCTTTTTTTCTTAACACACAGACACACATTTATCCCCATCTCCGTTCAGCAATATCCCCCACTACGTCTGTTGCTAACTGGTGGCCTGTCATACCATATCTGCTTCATCCCTCCTTCCTGCCAGTCCCCCCTCCTTCCAGGAACTTCATCCCCAACGGGGAAGTTCAAAACTGGGCTTCTGCTTTTGATACAATGCCCACCAGAGCCTCCCGCTTCCCCCAAAGCAGAATTAGCCTGTTCTTCTCCAGCTGCTTAATAACTGCTATGGCTGTGAAGCTGGAACACGCCATCCCGGAGTGACACAACAGCTACCCACTTGGACCAAGAGGGAGCCGGCGTGTTTCCTCTCATTGGCAGCCACGATGTCAGCTGTGATTCGATCCACTTGTCTCCATGACTGGGATGATTTGGCATGGGCCCCCTGAATGAAATCCACCATTCTCCCTATTCTAACCTCAAGTTACCTCTTGAACATTTTTTTTAAAAAAAAAACACCCTCTGGAGGGGAAGAACATTTCTCTTCCTTTGAGCCAGGCCCTGAAATCCAGACTCTGAATTGCGTTGGACTAGAAGACCTCCAAGATCCCTTTCAACTCCATGAATGCAATGTAATGGCTTATACTCTCTCCAGGCTCAACTGCCATTTATTATCTCAAGGACCTCCAGGCCGCTATCACGGCCACAGTTTGAGCCTCGGGATCCTAACACAGATCATCACAGCATCGTTTTTTTTGAGGGATGTATCGAAAGCACTTCTATCCCCACAAGGGCTGGAAACAGGCTTCCAGAGGGGCTAAGAGATAAACAAAAGGAGACAGCCTGTGCCCGCGGGCTTGGCTTGCGGCGTAAAAGGAGATGACACACAAGGAAAACAAGTGGGGAAGAAAAGAAGGAAACAAGAAAACTGAGCAGCTAGTTCTAAAGATTATGCCGCTGTTATAAATGGCTGTTGTAAGGCACGTAAGCTATTTTGTGTGCTTTTAAGTATTTTTTATTAGGTGCGATCGCTCAATATTCCACTACACAGTAGCTAATAACACCGTTAATAAGCAACCAATAATAACCACTAATAAAACAAACCAGCAAATACCAGATTAAAGATATTTTCTTCCAAGGGACCTTACCATACGGCAGTGGCTGTAATCACAGCAAGCTCTGTCCTATACTCTGCAATACACCAAGCATAGGAGTAATTAACATATATATGAATATCTAGCCCTTTCAAGTATCTGTACAAGTATTTTATCTCAGCACTCATCTGAGCAATAAACCCTCTGTTCCCTACGAGGTCATCAATCATAGTCTCTTCTTGGCCATGCAAGCTTTATTCCAAGACTTAATCAATATCTATAGTCACTCCTCCACCCCATAAAAACCTGAAAAGGGGCAGGGGTCCAACAGCTCAACAGCCAGGCAAGCCATCATAGCAACCTTAATCCTGGTCCCCCTGTAGCCAGGTTCCAACAAACAACTTTTGAAGTTACATGCCTAAGGTGTGTCCTTAACCGTTCTGTAAATAGGTCCCAAAAGGCAAACTGGATTTTTTTCCCCTTGAAAAGGTTTCGCTTCTCATCCGAGAAGCTTCTGAAGAATGAACTGAAGAAGCTTCTTGGATAAGAAGCGAAATGTTTTCAAGGGGGGAAAAAAACCGAACAAAAAACAAGATTGAAAACGTCCAACCTTTTAACCAGCTCCAACCACAACCAAACAAGGATAACCTGTCCACACCCATCCACAACGTCCCCATTGGCACAACAGTGATGGTACCCCCATGCCCCCCAACATTCACCGAGGACCACAGGTCCACCCCATACACCCCGCTATTCCACATCCTGAGATGCCAAACACTCTCCCTCTCCAGCAATGCTACCTTGGCCCACCTCGAGTCCTTCCCCACGGCTGCCCCAGAGTGAACCCCCACCAGCCCCCTCTTCATCTCCACTGCTACCCAGCCCCCCACCTTCCCCACCTGATGGGCTCCAGGTTAAATCTCCACCTCCCATCATCTCATCTGCCAGTCTGCCAATGTTAGAAAGCCCTCAATAAGACCCCAGCTAGGTTGGCCACGGATGATGGGAGCTATGCTCCATCCCCAGGGGGCGAGAAGGCAGCCCCTCCACTCCCCTAAGCTCCTCCCCTTTTTGGCCTGTCTGCTTAGCCCCGCCCACCCGGAGAGGTCGTTGCTCCCTGCCAACCCGGCGCCCCTCCATCTCTCTGTCTCTCATTTACATATTGTATTAGCATGCCCGCCGCCGGAGCCAATCAGGGCGCTCCGAACGCTCGTTTGCATACCCGCCTCCTCGGCGGCCCGCCCTCCCCACTCACCCCTCCGCAGGGCCTCGTCGTAGGTGAGGAAGCCGATGCGCGACTCCTTGTTGCCCATCGCGGTCTCCTCAGTCCATGGCGGACGCCGCCGCCGCCCGTGCCCCGCAAACAGTCGCTGGCTTTAGGCGGCTGCCACCGTCGCGGCCCGCCGGTTCGCCCTGGACTAGCAGCCGCCGCGCCCCCGCCGACTCCTGAGGAAGATGTTCGCCTCAGCTGCTGCCGTCGCCGCCGCCGCCGCCACCTCCATTCCGAATCACGTGACGTCGCCAATTAACTGACCCCTCCTCTTCTTTCAAAGCTCGGCCCCGCCCCCTGGCGTGTCACTCGTCCGCCCCGCCCCCTTCTGCCCCCCCCCTACAACCCCACCCCCACAGCCGGAGAAGGAGAGGTGTTCTTGCCAGCCCTCACTTCCGGTGCGAGGTTGCCCGCGCGCGCTGTCAGGCAGGCGGTGCGCATGCGCCAGAGTTAGACTCGCGCTGAGGCGAAATTCCTATCCGCACCCCCCCCCCCCCACGTTTGTTGGGTTGTTTTTTTTTATGCTCTATTTGTTTTACTTACATAATATTCAATTTTCATCAAACTGTGCGGTCTGGCTACAGTTATGTTTAAATAGGCATCATACACATCTTTGTTGTATTCATCACCATAACATTGATACTATAATAATAGTTAGCATCATCTTTTTTAACAACTCTCCACTTTTAACACTTTTTATATCTCCTCCTTTCTCACTTCTATTTCTGTTGTCTAGCCATTGATAAAATATGTCCCATATCAAAAAAAATATTCAGTTTCTTCCTTATCCTTAATAATAAGCCTTAGTCCAGGGGTCTGCAACCTTAAACACTCAAAGAGCCATTTGGACCCGTTTCCCACAGAAAAGAAAACACCGGGAGTCACAAAAGCCTTCCCGTGCCTGACTATTTCTTGAGCGGCCACAAAACTAGGATACGTAATTGAATTAAACCTTGTTTTCTTCTGAAACTTTTCTTTTCTTGGATTTATCCATGGTTGGTTTACTGGAGATTGAAAAGCTCAATAAATCGCGTGGTCGGCGGGTGTCGACCATTGGCGGTGGTGAGGCATATTTTGAGTGACAAGGAGCCGCAGCAGAGGAGTGAAAGAGCCACATGCGGCTCCAGAGCCGCAGGTTGCTGACCCCTGTGTTAGTCTATCCATTTCTGCGCATTCTAATATTTTCTTAATTACATTCCCCTCAGATGGGATCTCGATCATTTTTCCACTGTTGCGCAAATACAATTCTAGTTGCAGTTAGTATATTATTATTATTATTATTGGTTAATCTCTAGTGAGATTCCCAGCCTTTGAGGCTGGTTAATAGCTCAGCAGCTCGAGTCCTAACCAAGGACCTAGGAACTGTTAAGGTATCGTCGGAGGATGTAAGCTGTTCTGAGTAAGGTGGTTTTTTTGTAGAGTCAAAATGTTCAAGTCCGGTAAATTTAGAATTTCTAAATAGCGGGGTAGCCCTTTGGGTATTGCTCCAAGGGCTCCAATTACAATTGGAACAACACATGATTTCTTTTTCCATAGTCGCTCAACTTCAATTTGCAAGTCCCGGTACTTTGTGATTTTTTTCTTGCTGCATATCTTCAATCCGTGCATCACCAGGTATTGCAATGTCAATGAACCATACTTTTTTCTCTTCAACTACTGTTATGTCAGGTGCGTTGTGGACCAAGTGCCTGTCAGTCTGAATCCTAAAGTCCCACAAGATCTTGAGTTTATATTTATTTATTTATTTATTTATTTATTTATTTATTTATTTATTTATTTATTTATTTATTTATTTATTTATTTATTTATTTATTTATTTATTTTCTATACCGCCCTTCTCCCGAAGGACTCAGGGCGGTGTACAGCCACAATAAAATAACACAGAATACAAAATTTAAAAACAATTTAAAACAAATTAAATACTTTGGCCCAACAATTAAAACCCAAAAATTTAAAACACCCAGTCCAGATTTTTGTTAAGCTAGACCAGCCTATTGGAAAAGCAGGGTCCTAAGGGCACAGCAGAAGGTACGCAACTTGGGGATCATACTTATCCCTGGGGGCAGTTCATTCCAGAGGTGGGTGCCCCCACAGAGAAGGCTCTCCCCCTGGGGGTCGCTAGTCGACATTGTTTGACCGACGGCACCCTGAGGAGTATATGTACTCTTTTTATTTGTTTTTTTGTTTTAAAATCTATAATATTGAATGTTTTTCGTTGTTCTTTTTATTATTTTTTTAAGAACTGTTGGTGGAAATCTTTTCTCCCTTCCTTTTTCAACTTCTCTGATTTGGCAAATTATTTGGAATAATCTACAGAATAGAATACAGAATAACAAGAGTTGGGAGGGGCTTTGTAGGTCATCTAGTCCAACCCCACCCGCCCCCAAGCAGGAGACGCTGCCTACGCTATTTCTGACCGATGGCGATGTCATAAATAGCATTGATTCATTTCTAGAAAACTGGAAATTCACCTCAGAATTTCCCAGAGCATTTGAGAAATAAATATATTCTGTGTGGGCCCTGTCAAATGTATACAGGGACGTCAACCAGTGATAACGGTTCTTGTGATAGAGAGATGTATCTATATACATTACATATATGCACATAGTCCTTGACTTACAGCAGTTCGTTTAGTGACCATTTTGAAGTTAAGACGGCACTGGAAAAAAAGTAACATGACCATCGAAGCATCCCCATGGTCACGTGATAAAAAATTTGGAGGACGGCAACTGACTCATAGTTATGACGGTCGCCATGGCCTGGGGTCACGCAATCCCTTTTTGCAACCTTCCGAGGAGCAAAGTCAAAAAGGGAAGCTTAGATGGTGGCCATTGTTCTAACAGTGAAGACAATTAACCAGTGGAACAGCTTGCCACCAGAAATTGTAGAGGCGTCATCACTGGAGGTTTTCAAGAAGAGACAGGACAGTCACCTGTCTGAAATAGATTATAGGGTCTCTTGCTTGAGCAGGGGGTTGGACTAGAAGACCTCAAAGGTCCCATCCAGCTGATTTTGATCCTCACTGTCAGGAAATTGCTCCACAGTTCTAAGTTGCTTCTCTCCTTGATTAGTTTCCATCCATTGTTTCTTGTCCTGCCCTCCCCTCTTCTTTGGGGCAGCCCTCAAATATTAGAAGACTGCTACTGCAATATATTTTCTGTTCTCTCTCAGAAGGGTTACAGTGCTGGATTTAAATGACCTTCGGTTGGAAACCTGAAGTGTGTTTCTCTCGATTTTAACCTTCCCTTTGCACTGATCCAAAAATAGCCCCTCCCCTCCAATCTTGCTCTCATCAGGTGACATGATGGAAGACAGCTAGTACTGTCTATCCTTCTATAGAAATAATAATATAGAGTTACCCACAAGTCCCCAAACCAAAATATATTTTCCTTCTTGTCTTCTTTCTATAAAAAAACAGATATGCATCCCTTGACGGGGGGGTGGGGGGGACTCACTGTCTCCATCTAAAACCATGCAGAGTTTTAATTGCAATTTCAAAGCCCACCAATTTAACCTCTATAATGTTTTCCTAGCAAGTATTTGGCAGCAATTGGTGAGAAGCATCTCGACCATCTACCCACGGAGGAGCCTATAGAGATAAAAAATATAATAGAGGATAGAGAGTACCCAAAGGTTCCCCTTAGAAGATATTTTTTTTTGTTCTAGAACCAGGGGCGAAATCCAGCAGGTTCTGACAAGTTCTGGAGAACCGGTAGCGGAAATTTTGAGCAGTTCGGAGAACCAGCAAATATCACCTCTGGCTGGCTGCAGAGTGGGGTGGGAATGGAGATTTTGCATTATCCTTCCCCCAGCAGTGGGGTGGGAATGGAGATTTTGCAGTATCCTTCCCTGCCACGCCCACCAAGCCACACCACACCCACCAAGCCACACCCACAGAACCGGTAGTAAAAAAAAGTTGGATTTCACCACTGACTAGAACTTATGGCAACTTGATCACTCTCTGCTTTAGGATTTCTGTAAGTTGAGGCTGTGTGAACTTGAACTCTCAGAAGACCCATAATTCTGGGAGTTGAAGTCCCCATCTCTTAAAATTATCAAGTTTGAGAAATGTAGCTGTACATCTTAGCATCTGTATTCTGAATACTGCAACTGTTCTACTTGTGTGGCTCATAAGAGTTGACAACAACTGGATGGCTTGTAATTGGTCCATCAAAAAAAGTAAAATATATCATTGAACATACAACACATCCTATCATAGTCATTGATCTTTTTATTATCTTGATAGAGTGCCATTGTTGGAAGAAATGTTCATCTGGGTTAAGTTCCAAGTGGGAAGAAAGACACCTTGGAAATAGGGAGGCTGATTGAAAAGATGGTTTAACGGTGGACGGGACCACATGGTTTGAGATCCTGGGCAATCAAGCACATAGGTAAGAGAGAGAGAGAAAGAGATTTATACCCTCTCTTGGGCTTTGAACTTGCTTCCTGTTCCTGTGAAAGAAATGTATTTTGATTGGTTGTCAGACTCCCATAGGGCCATGCAGGGCTTACTTTGTAGGTTGCCTTGAGTCCCATGCTTGGTTGAATCTTGCTGGGTGATGATGTAATGAAGAGAGTTTTGGGCAATTCCTATTATGGCTTAATGGCTTTGTCCTGGTTTGGATCTTGAGTGAGGGCTCATCCTATCACCCTGAAGCTGAAGGTCTTTTCTTTTGTAGATGAGCTGGCA
The DNA here is from genome assembly GCA_038048745.1 of Coluber constrictor foxii. Taxonomy (NCBI): domain Eukaryota; kingdom Metazoa; phylum Chordata; class Lepidosauria; order Squamata; family Colubridae; genus Coluber; species Coluber constrictor. Next base: position 341,683,276 of record CM075958.1, read on the forward strand.
CCAAAATATCTGCTGGGGCTGAGTTTCTGCGTTTCTGCATCTATTTATCGTCATTTCCAGCATAGTTGCAAACTGTCATGATGAAAGGATGAGAAATGCTTGTCTCTCAACACTGAACATGAGAATATAAATCATATGGGTCTCATCATCTTGTTACAAGGCAGGGCTCATCGTGTCCTCCTCCCTTCGCTTCCTACCCCTCCCAGATACTCAGTAGCCCTGAAAAAATGATACTTTATTGAAAGCTGGGATTATCCCAATGGCAAGTAAGCATTTTGTTTAAACCACGTTAATCGTCTTTTAGCACCTCTGCTGGTTCTCACAGGCATCTCTGAGCAAATGGAGAACTGAACTTGGGATAAGAGAGGAAGTTGCTAAGGGGAGACTTGTAGAGAAGATGACACAGTCCTGAGAAACAAGGAAGGGTGAGAAAGAAACTCAAAAGAGAAGAGCTGCTTGATTTTGTATAATACCAGAATTACAAGATCCAGAGTTATGACCACAAACGGGACTAGAATTTCCATTGCAAAGCCGAGGTGGTTGTTAAGTGAGTCATGCCTGACTTTATGAGTGTTTTGGCCACTGTGGTTAAGTACATCACTGCAATTCGGAGCCTTTCTGCCACGTGGCAAGAAAGTTCTTAGGTTCTGTGACGTTGTATAAATCTGGAGAAAAAATGAGAAAGAATTTGCGAGAACGTACGGCCATGCTCAGAAAATCTTATCCAGGTGTATTCAACTTGTAACTTTTCTTGCCATTCGCCCTTTGCTTTGCCGGTATGTTTGCTCTGGAATCTCACGTAATGGAAAGTGGTCATAAGGCAGAATTTGACTGTCATTTTTTTTTAAGCAAACATTTTCACTGCAAACTGATAAGATTAACTCCAGGAAGTTTTACCAGTGAGAAAGGCAACCTGCAAATCAACAGGGAGGGGAAGGATTTTCTCTCCTTCTTCTTTATCTTTGAGAGTGATTTTTCAAGCAAAGTTCAGAAAAAAAACAACCGCACACCATATTTTGTGCTTAGGGCCGTGTTTCTCATCCTTGGAAACTTGAAGCCGTGTGGACTTCAACACCCAAGATTCCCTAGGCAGCTACTTCCAGGTTTTGGCAAATCCAATAAGGCATACTGTGGTTTATTCTTAGGCAGGGATGGGCAGCTCTGACAACTTTACGACCAACTCCCAGAATTCCTGAACCAGTCATGCTGGCTCAGGAATTCTGGCAATTGAAGTCCACAGGTTTTTAAATTGCTATCCCTTCCTTGAGTGTAGTAGGAACCCAGGTAATGGCTCAATTCACATAATTACATGACCCATGCTTGTCTTACTGATATTTTTTGTAAAATAATCCACAGCTGGCCTGATTTGCTCAAACTTCAGTGAATCTGTATTTCTGGGAATTCTGGGAGTTGAAGTCCACACATCTTCAAGCTGCTAAGATTGAGAAACCCTGCCCCATCTTTCAGCAAAGTATATCCTTTTCTACCCTCTAGTGGTCACTTCATAATTTTACAGCCTTTTTATGTCAGCCCTAGATTGGTGTTCAGTTGCTAAATTGTGTCTGAATCTTTGCAACCCGATGGACCAGTGGTCACCAACTGGTGGTCCGTGGACTACTGGTGGTCCATGAGAAAATTTTGGTGGTCCGCAGAAAAATTGTTTGCATTTTTTATATTGCACTAAATCAGGGGTCTGCAAACTACGGCCCCTGGGATGGATACGTGCAATGAATGTTTCTGTTGCTGCAGAGACTCTCCCCCTTCGGGGTTTTCTTGTGTCGGTCAGAGGGGGACAGAAATTCGAACCTGGAGTCTGCTTCAGCCTCCTGGTATGGGGCTTTGGGTGAAGGCTGGCTGGATGGAAGTGCCTCTGGTGACGAAGAGCCGGAGGGCCTTGTTCCAGTGGGACGGCATCATGGCTAGAACTGGCTGACCATCTCAGCCCTTTGAGTCTCCAAGCACCAGTACCTGGCCTTACACTCCCGCAGGTCTTCCCTCTGCTTGGAAAGTCTATGCTCCTAGTCCTCAGTGAGGTGCTTCTGCTGAGCCTCCTTCGCGATCAGATCCAATTTGAGCTGAGCTTTTTGCCAACTCTTTCTCATGGTAACTGCTTAGCTCCAACAATTGCTTCCTGTTGGGGCACTAAGGGGCCTGGGCGGGCAGGCGAGCAGGGGCTGAGAGGGGAGAAGCGAGTAGAGACCGGGGAAGCACCCCTCAACGTGAGTGACATCAAGTTGACCACACCCACCCAGTCACATGACTACTTAGCCACGCCCACCCAGCCAGTCATTAGTCATATCTTATTAGTGGTCCACAGGATTTAAAATTATGAATTCAGTGGTCCCTGAGGTCTGAAAGGTTGGTGAGCAGGGGTGGGTTTCAGCAGGTTCTGACCAGTTCTGGAGAACCGGTAGTGGAAACATTGAGTAGTTTGGAAAACCGGTAGTAAAAATTCTGACTGTCCCCGTCCCCATCTATTCTCTGCCTCCCAAGTCCCAGCTAATCAGGAGGAAATGGGGATTTTGCAGTGTCCTTCCCCTGGAGTGGGGTGGGAATGGAGATTTTACAGTATCCTTCCCCTGCCACGCCCACCAAGCCACACCCACAGAACTGGTAGTAAAAAAAAATTGAAACCCACCACTGTTGGTGACCCCCTGCCATGGACCATAGTATGGCAGGGCCCCCACTCTCCTCCACTGTCTCTCAGAGTTTGCCCAAATTCATGTTCATTGCGTCAACGCTACTATCTATTTTCAAATGGTCGGGCTTCAGCTCCAGGTATTCCACAGCCACAACTCCCAGAATTCCCAGCTTCCATTTTAAGTGGTGGGTGGACTTCAGCTCCCAGCATCCCCCAGCCAGTATGCTTGAAGGTCTGTGGACTTCAACTCCCAGAATTCCACAGCCCGCTTTGCTTTTCAGATGGGTGGGCTTCAACTCCCAGGATTCCTTAGCTACCCACCCACCCACCCATCTTAACGTTGCCGAGAAAGTGCTGTAGAGCTGGGGTCTCCAACCTTAGCCACTTTAAGACTTGTGGACTTCAACTCCCAGAATTCCACAGCCAGCAAAGCTGGCTGTGGAATTCTGGGAGTTGAAGTCCACAAGTCTTAAAGTGGCCAGGATTGGAGACCTCTACTGTAGAGGGCAGTGGAGGATCGCAGATAGATCTGCTATCCTGTGATCGTGAGAAACTGCGCCACTTTTTCAGCGTTCATTCACCCTAATCGGTGCAATTGCTACATCCCGGACTAGACTGATAACAGATAATCAATCCCTCCCTCCCTTTCTTCCTAAATCAATCAATCAATCAGTTTTGTAGGACAATCCAAAGTGCTACAGCTGATCAAAAAAGGGGCGGGGCTAGACAGGTAGGTGGGGCTTGTGCCAGGAAGGGCGTGACGTCACTCTGTGTGTGTGTGTGCGTGTGTGTATGCTAACCACGTGTTCTCCAGGAGTCACGTGACTGCTGCTTCTTGTGGAAGGGCTCCCCTGCAAAAGGTAAGAAGGACTGTTTCCAGTGGGAAGGCGTCGCTGGCCGTGGAGGATGGGGAGTGTAGTACAGCACATGCGCAGGACGTCGGCTGGTGGGGGTGGGAGGTGGTGCTGGGCTTAAGCCTCATAGTTCCTTGGCTTGTGCTGTGATGCTATGGAACTACGTCTCCCAGCATGCCTCACCCAGAGTATTGCAATTATTATAGATTTCCTCTTCCCTCCCTTTAAAATCACAGATTAATGTGTCCCTTTTCCCTCTAATGCAGCTTCCCCAACCTGGGGAATTGTAAACTCTGTGCTAATAGTACTTTCCCCCCCCCCCACTTTTTTTTTGTTGTAAACCAGAAATGGTTGTAATACGACCAACCGGTTTCTGACTGCATGCATTTGGAAGTGCCTTTCGGTTTGTTTTGAGATGCGGTTAAGAGCTATGGGTGTATTGCCCCAACGAATTGCCCCATGCATCATCTGAAAATGCCTTCTGTGATCAATAATACTGATGGAGTGTGTCACATTTAGTCAATGCTGCATAATGATGTAAACAATTTTTTTAAAAAAATTGATTTATATGCCGCCCTTCTCCGGAGACTCAGGGAGGCTTACAATGCATTAAGCAATAGCCTTCATACTTTTGTATATACCTGCTTAGTAGGGCTTTTTTGGTCCCCCTTGAGTGGTGTTCTATTTTATACAAAGTCAGCTTATTGCCCCCACAATCCGGGTCCTCATTTTACCTACCTCAAAAGTATGGAAGGCTGAGTCAACCTTGAGCCGGGTGAGAATTGAACTCGCAGTAATTGCAGGCAGCTGGCAGCTAAGTGCTACTTTAACAGCAGCAGTTTAGTCCGCTGCGCCACCCAAGGCTCAAGTTGTGGGTGAGAGACTGGACAGCTGTTTATCAGAGATAGTATAAGTCTCCTGCTTGGGCAGGATGTTGGACTACTAGATAACCTCCAAGGTCCTTTCCAACTCTGTTATCGTTTCCGTTTCTGCCTTTACCTGCAGCTGGACAATCTGAAAGTCAGGAAAACTAGCTGTAAAGAGTCCAAATTTTGCAAAAAGTAAGGTGCAATGTACAGTGACGCGATGGCTCAGTGGCTAAGACGCCGAGCTTGTTGATCGAAAGGTCGGCAGTTCAGCGGTTTGAATCCCTAGCACTGTTAATGGGGTGAGCTCCCGTGACTTGTCCTAGCTTCTGCCAACCTAGCAGTTCGAAAGCACATAAAAAAGATGCAAGTAGAAAAATAGGGACCACCTTTGGTGGGAAGGTAACAGCGTTCTGTGCCCTTTTGGCGTTGAGTCATACCGGCCACATGACCACGGAGAAACGGAGATGAGCACTGCCCCCTAGAGTTGGGAACGACTAGCACATATGTGCAAGGCGAACCTTTACCTTTACCTAAGGTGTAATGTTGTGGTTGGAACCCTGCATGTAAAAATGCATGTAAATGAGGGCCTTTGTTTGCAAAGTTGTGCCTATTGTTTTGTGTGCCACTTGCGCATGCACACACACACACACACACACACACTGACCAGCCAGCTCAGTCACCCTGCTCTACAGAGAACCTTGGGCAGGTTTCATCATTTCCAAAGGGCTTAACATTAACTTAACATTAATGAAGGAAAACTTAACTGTTGGGATTCCTTTTATCGCTTAACCACCCGTTTCTCCATTTTGCTCGTGTTTTGCGCCCACAGAGCAACAACAGAGAAATGCCGAAGGGAGGAAAGAAAAAAACTCCGAACTCTGCACAGCTGCCCATCAGCAAATTCCGAAGGAAATTAGTGGAGACTATTCAAGGCAACACATTTGTGGTGGTGACTGGTGAGACGGGAAGCGGAAAAACCACCCAACTTCCCAAATACTTATTTGAAGAAGGTAAGAGCATGTATGCACGAGTGTATCCCGCTTCCAAGATTCACGGGCGGGAGTAATTTGCCAAGGTTTATGTAGAAGAGCAGGCAGAGTTGGGAGGGCGGAGTTAAGTGTGTCATTAGCTTAGAGTTATTAGATTGCCATAAACCTGTGATGGCGAATCTATGGCATGCGTCGCCCCAGTTTAGCTCCGTTGCGCATGCGCATGTACCTCCCACAAGCCAGCTAGTCTTCAGGTCTCTACTGTGCATACATGGGGGGGCAGGGGGTGTGCGGGGCTGTGCTTGCGCGAGCACAAGTAGGGTGTCTGCAGGGGGGGTGGGACACATGCATGGGCAATGTGTGCATGCGGGGGGGAAGGGTGTGCGGTGGGCCACACACACATGCGTTTGGGGGTGTGTGGGAGTTGCACACCCATTGCATTTTGGGGGTTTGGGCACACGCGTATTCGCGTGCGCATGTGTGCGCTTTGGCCACTCGGTCCAGAAAAGGTTAGCCATCACTGGACTAGATTCTTGTGGTATTTATTTATTTATTGAATTTCTATACCGCCCTTCTCCCAAAGGACTCAGGGCAGTGAACAGATTAAGATTTCATATACATATAATATATATATATTTTATAAACAGTAAATAATAAATTGAGTCAACTTGGTGTATCTACTAAGACCTTGGCATAGAATTTAGATGTTTATGCTAGCCCTGCTTGTTGAAACAGAAAGATCTTCAGGGCACGTCGGAAAGTGCGAAGATCTGGGATTATTCGTATTCCAGGTGGTATAGTTGGTCCTCGACTTATGACCACAATTGAGCTCAAAATTTCCTTTGCTAAGCAAGGCAGTTTTTAAGTAAGTTTTGTCCCGTTGTACGACCTTTCTTGCTGTAGTTGTTAAGTGAATCACTGCCCTTAAAATTAGTGACACAGATGTTAAATGACTCTGGCTTTGGCTTGGCTTGGCAGAAGGTCGAAAAAGGTGATCACGTGACCCCGGGACACGGCAACGGTCATAAATATGAGTCGGTTGCCAAGCATCTGAGTTTTGATCACATGACCATGGGGATGCTGCAACTGTCATAAGTGTGGAAAATGGTCGTAAGTCTTTTTCTCCCCAGTGCCTTTGTAGCTTCGAATGGTCACTAAATGAATGGTTGTAAGTCGAGGAGTACCTGCACAGAGGTGTATAAAATAACAGGTGTTTTTCGAAGGGTTAGGGTCTTTTGTTCTTCTTTTTCCGAAACTTGATAATGTCTTTTACTTGCTTTTTATAGGGTATGCCACGCACGGCACAATTGCTGTGACACAGCCACGGCGCATGGCTGCCATATCTGTGGCCGAAAGAGTGGCAGAGGAGGTAGGCTGCCCAGTGGGAGGCCTCGTGGGATACCAGGTTCGCTTTGAGGAATGCATCTCAGAGGTATGGGTTCGAATCCAGCTTAGTCTTGAGATGTGTGGTTATTTATTGTCTTCTGCTCCATGCTTTCCACTCTGCGTAGCCCCAGAGTGTGCCAACCAAGGGTCTGAGCGGCCTGCAGCTGATGTTGGATACCGTCAGTCCCCACATGTTTGCCGCCTCTTCTGTGCGTGCCGGGCGCGGAGCGCCCAGCCAGGTTGATCACCCTGAAACTGTGTTTTCCCGAAAATAAGCCCTAGTGCTTATTTGATGAGCAGCGCCCCCTACAGTCAAGAGCCATGGTTCCCTTTACTTTTTAATACTTTTTTAAAAAGTCATTAAATAAAAAGCATTGTTTTTCTGAACGGAGGATTTCCTTCAATCAGCTTAAAGAGTTTTCTTTGCTATAATCCAAAGGACATTCCTGACTAAACGAAGTCAGGCAAGAGCCTTGGTGGTGCAGCAGACTAAAGTGCTGTTAAGTAGCACCAGCTGCCTGCAATTACTGCAAGTTCGAATCTCACCAGGCTCAAGGTTGACTCAGTCTTCCATCCTTTCAAACTAAAATGAGGACCCGGATTGTGGGGGCAATAAACCAACTTTGTATTAAAAGAACACCGCTTTGGGGAGGGGGGGCAAAGCCCTACTAAGCAGGTATATACAAGGGTATGAAGGCTATTGCTTAATGCATTGTAAGCCGCCCTGAGCCTCCGGAGAAGGGCGGCATATAAATTGAACCAATAAATAAATAAATAAATAAATATTGATTCTAAATGGCACAGGAAACTGCGATCAAGTATCTGACGGATGGGTGCTTGTTAAGGCAAATCCTGGCAGACCCGCATCTGACCCAATACAGCGTCGTTATTCTGGACGAAGCTCACGAACGGAGTCTCTGCACGGTCAGTGCTCATGAAATAAGCCAGTTAAGATTTATATCGCTGGCTTGGTGGGAAGCTGAACCAGCCAGCCAATTATTCAGGGTTTAAGCACTTTGCTCTGCGGTGCGCTCATAAAGGACTCCTTAAATCTGAAAGACACAGCAGAAGAAGAAGGGGGCATGGAAGGGAGAAGGAAAAGTGTAAGCTCAGATCCTAGGATTTAATGGGGAAAAAAAAAAGTAATACTTTAGGGCCAGGGTGTCAAACTCAAGGACTGAGGGCAGGGTGGGATTCAGTCGGTTTGGACCAATTCGGGTAAACCAGATGCTAATTTTACATCTGGATCTTATGACCGTTTTCACACTTAATGACGGTTGTGGCATCCCTGTGGTTACATGATCAAAATTCAGATGCTTGGCAACTGATTCATATTTATGATGGTTGCAGTGTCCCCGGGGGGGGGGGGGCTAGTGTGATCACCATTTGTGACCCTCTGACCAGAATGGCCATGGGGAAACCAGATTCACTTAACAATTAGAGCGATTCACTTAACAACTGTGCCAGGAAAGGTCGTAAAATGGGTCAGAACTCGCTTTAAGAACTGGCTTGCTTAGCAACTGGGCTCAATTGTGGTCACAAATCGAGGGCTACCTGCAATCTGAGCTGGTATTTCCCAGCTGGGAACAGGGGTGGGCTTCAAAAATTTTAGCAAGGGGTTCTCTGCCCGGCTGCTGGGTGTGCGTGGCCATGGTGGGCGTGGCCTAGTCAGCATCCTGCACCATGGGGGGGGGGTGCGTTTATGCCTTCCCCGGGCTACAGAGGCTTTCCTCGAGCCTCTGAGAGGGTGAAAACGGTCGAAGCATGAATCAGCCTCGTTCCCCCCCTGGGGAAACTGTAATTAATTAGAGGTGAATGGATCTTGTTTTCCATGGTGTATACTCTCCAAGAAAGAAAACCCGAATGTATTCTAAGAAACATTTTTATTGTAAAAGTAAAAAAAAACTAGCTAACTACATCTTACCGGCAGTTTATCAGCAGACGGAAAAAAGAAAAAGTAAATCAGGAAGTTAGAAAGAAAGAATGTGGACGTGCGCAGTAGCTCACAAATCACAAGACAGTGTTATCTCTGTTGATAAAGTTCTCTGGTAATGTTCAGAAAGGAAGCTCAGCTGGCAAATACAAATAACGCAGTGACAAAAACGGCCTCCCTAGGCTCTGGAAGCCTTCCGGAGACTGAACTTCTGGTAGGCCCATTTTTCGCCCTCCTGAAGCCTCCGCGCACGCCCTGCCTGCATGCAAAATGGGCTGGGTGGGGACTCCTAGGAGGGGAGGGGAGGGCTGGGTGGGGCCAGCAAGGAGTGGGATTTGAGAGTTCTCCGAAATCTTAGCTAGAGATTCTCCCGAACCCCTATGAGCCCCCAGCAGCCCATCCCTGGCTGGGAATATTTTTGCCAATGAAAAGATCAATTTAGGATTGGCTGTGAGAGACCACTAATGTGTTCCACGGTTGAAAGTGGACTATTTTCCAAAAGGTGGACATTAGGAGTGCTCCCTCTCTTTCAGGATATCCTCTTTGGCCTCTTGAAGCAGCTGTTCCACCAGGAGAAAGAAATCAAAAGGAAGGAACCCTTGAAGGTCGTGGTGATGTCCGCCACTTTGGACGTGGAGAAGTTCTCGGCCTTCTTTGGGAATTGCTCGGTGGTGGAGATTCCAGGAAGGAAATATCTGGTGGAGGAGATCTTCTGTGATGCTCTGGGCCCCAGAGATGCCAACAGCTCTGCCTTCATCACAGAGGTACTGGCTGGTCACTTTCATTTTATTTATTTGAGGAGTTCTTGGTGATTTGCGAGCTTGGTTGTTTGACTGCAGATGTTTCATTATCCAACTGCGTAACATCATTAATATTGGTGCACGTAGAGTTTGCTCTCTGTTTATGTCCTGTAGCTTCCTTGTGAGTGCTGGTGGAGGTATAGAATAGGATAGAATTCTTTATTGGCCAAGTGTGATTGGACACCCAAGGAATTTGTCTCTGGTGCATAAGCTCTCACTGTACATACAAGCAACAAATGATAAATCATGATCATCGTCATTGTAAAAATACATTCATCATAAATCATAACATACAACACTTAGTGATAGTCATAGGATACTAAATAAGCAATCAACATAAACCAAACTAGGATACTAAATAAACAATATTAATCGTAACATACAAGCAACAGCGTTCTAGTCATGAGAAGATAAGGGGATAGATAATAGGAAAGTTGAGAAGAATAATAGAAATATAGTCTTACTAGGTAGTTTGTTGTGGCCCCGTCCTCTGAGCCTATCCCTTTGGAGGAAGGAAGCTCTGAGCAGGAGGAAGAGGAGCCAGCCAGATCTCCCAGCCCCCCCCCCCCTCTGGCACCGGCTCAGGTGCCAGCTGAAAGAGAGCCAAGTAGTGGGGAAACAGGTGTCTCAGATGAGAGTGAGGGAGAGACGTCATTCCTGGATGCACGCCAAAGAAGGCGAGACAAAAGAGTATTGCAGCTGCGGCGTATGAGGAAATCCTGAGTCACTGATTGGAGTCATGGGATCAGTGAGTCACTGGACCACACCCAGAAGCATATGTATATAAGACAGTACGGTGGGTCACGAAGTTCGTGACAAACAAAGCTAAACAAACGGAGCAACCTCGTAGTCTTGGAAGCTAGATGAACGGCAAAGCTACGTAGGTGATTTTCTTGTTTGTGTAAACCAATAAAGTCCTTGGCAGACGGTGTGCATATCGCTGCCAAGGTTGAGATAAGAACTGTGGAGTGTGCCAAGTGATTCTTAACCCTCGGCTGGCTGTGGTTTTGTGGGTCTCTGAAGGGGGGGGACAGATCATAGTTTGACCATGTTGTGGGAATTAGTCGTTTAGCAGAGTGGTTGCATGGGAGGAAAAAATAGTTTTCTCCTTAGTAGTTCCTTGATTAGGATATCGCTTGCGGCTAGATTGTTCATCTGGTGTTAACCCTTTTTATCTGAGTGTTGGCTGCTGGAGGGAAACTCTTGTGGTCTTTTAATTTCCTTCTTAGCTTTTTGCTGTCTCTCTTGATTGGTATCTAAATGTGGTTTGCCTCTGTGGGTCCGCTGATGGCTGATATGTTTGAATTTTTGCATGAATTCTCAAGCGTTTTAGGATTTAGCTTGGTCTACTCTAGCTCCATGATGGCAAACCTATGGCATGCAGAGCCATATCTGTGGGCACGTGAGCGTTGCACTAGCTCAGCTCCAGTGCGCATGTGCATGCTGGCCAGCTAGTTTTCGGGCCTTCTGGTCCCACCGGAAGTTGGAAAACGGCCCGTTCCTGGTATCCAGAGGGCCTCCGGGTGGGGGGATAGGCTGTTTTCCCCTCCCCAGGCTCCAAGAAAGCCTCTGGAGCCTGGGGAGGGTGAAAAACAGTCCTTTTTGCCGTCGCATGCCAAAAGCAGGTGGAGCGCAGGGGGTTGTGTGCACATGCGTGGGGGCTCAGGGAGGCCATTGAATTACGGGTGTGGGCACGCACGCATGCGACACCCACCCACCCCGCGCTCCCCCTGCTTTTGGCACGTGACGGCAAAAAGGTTAGCCATCACTGGTCTAGGTCTAGAATGCTTGCAGTTTCTCAGATGAAACTGTGGTTGAGTTTGTCCATGCGTTGTGAGATTGAGGAGCAAACCGCACTCCCATCAACATGGTGTAATTAGGGAGAAAACACCACACTCACTGGCACTGATAATGTTACCTAGTCAGGGAAAAAAAATGCCTCCAAGCAAACAGACAAGCTCAGAGACCACCAAGCTCCGTGGTCCTGGCTGCCTTTTTGACTTTTCTTTCTTTCTTTTTTTTTTTGGCACACATCCCACTCTTGGTTCCATTGCAGAAACCAATAAAGTGTCAGTATCTAAGATTACTAAGAAGGTATAATCTGAGCTCTTGTGCCCGATGCCCAATTCTTTCACCTTTTTGAGTAGGATTAGTCTGTATTTCTACAGCTTTCCTTTAATCCCCCGAAAAACTGCATATCGTTTGGAACGTGGATACGTCAAAGAAGCTGCAGGAAAGCCTTTAAAACCTTTTCTAGTTTCCAGCTGAGTAACCTTTATTGAAAGATTAAGCAGAAAAGAATCAGAAATGGCCACTAGTTTTTCAAAATAATCATAACGGGTTAAAATGCAAGATATGCTTATATCGTGTTTCCCCGAAAATAAGACCCTGTCTTATATTTTTTTTTGAACCCCAAAATAACCACTTGGCCTTATTTTCGGGGAGGTCTTATTATTTTGGGGCGCATGGAGCAAGACGGGGCTCCTCTTGCAGTCTTACCTGATTTCCAGCTCTGTCTCCCTAATCCTAACCAGAGGAAATGGCAGGGACTGGCTGCGCATGCATATAATATTTTCGGGGAGGGCTTATTATTGGGGAGGGCTTATTTTTCAGGGGGGGTATTTTAGCGCATGTACTCAAAAGCCTGATTGGGTTTTTTATCCAGGGAGGATAGTAAAATGATACCACTTTGTTGTTTTGTTAGATAATCCATGATCATTTGGTATGCTTTTTTCTGATCTTGATTATTTGTCCTCAAGAATAAACATACGTTCCAATATTGGATTTTCCCCCTTACCAGAAGGAGCCCCCTTTGGAGTACTGTAAAGCCATTACCATGGCAACTCCACTGTGCTGTACAGTAGAAGCCATTTTAAGGCAGTCCAGTAGAAGGCATTTTAAGACACAACAGGCTATATCTTAACAGAACACCCCCCTGAGGTGTGTTAGGGGTGTCTTACCCCCCACAGTATTGCTTTCCAGAGAGTAAGTCATCTGTGTATCAAGTTTGGTTGAAATTGCTCGAGTTATGTGTGTGTATGTTCCAGAGTTATGCTGGAACATACACACACATACACATCCATTTTTATATATATATATAGAATCTCTGGAGGGCTGTATCAAAGCCAGGATAAAACTTGGCAAGTATTCTGAAGATTAAACAAGCTTCCCGAAACCACTGTGTTTCCTTATTGAAGGAATACTACAATACTTTGGTCTCTAAGCCTTGTTTCTGGAAGGAAATCATCTCATCTTTTGTACAGTATATATGAATGATCTTGAGTAGGGCTGTCAAACACAAGGCCTGCGGGCTGCATCCGGCCCGCGATATGATTGGATCCGGCCCATGGGCCCATCCTGGAAAATGTAAGGGGCCAGCCTGCATTGCATTGGCCTGGTCTGCCCAATGTGAAGAGGAAACATGCCAACAATTTGGGAAGTGGCATCAAGCTGGCCATGTCCCACCCAGTTGGCCACGCCTACCCAGTCGGCCACACTCAGTGAGTGGTGTCAAGATGGCCATGCCCACCCAGTCAGCCATGCCCACCCAGTCAGACACCCCCACCCAGTTGGCCACGCCCACCTGAGGTCAACCACAGTCCTGATGTGGCCCTCAATGAAATTGAGTTTGACACCCCTGATCTTGGGAGACCGGGATAGAGTAGGCGAAGAGATGTTCCCTATGCTAGAGCAGGGAGCCCCAACTCCCAGGCCTCCGCCTACTACCAGGCTGCGGCCTGTTCAAAACGGGGCCACGGGAGAAATGGGCAAGCCCAGACATGTGAAGCTCCCTTTGCATGAGGGGCAGGCAAGCTCACAAATGCGAAGCTTCACTTGTGTGAGTGGAGAATGCTCACGCTCATGTGAGTGGAGCTTTGTGAATGAACACAAGCACCCTCCGCTTGCGTGAGGGGAGCTTAGTGCACGAGTGTGTCTGCTGCTCATGCAAGTGGAACCTCACACAAATGCAAGCACCCTCCTCCACTCATGTACAAAACTCCAATTGTGCGAGCAGAGAGAGTGTGTACATGCGCCACTTGCAGTGGGCGTGGGCGGTTACCACCCACATGTCTCCCCACCCCAGCACTGGGTCGGGCCTTCAATCTGGAAAAGTTAGGGACCGCTGGCCTAGAGAACAATCAGATAAGAGGAAGGGGAGCCCACAGCTGCATAAAGGGTGGAGAGAAAAAAACTCAGAAGGGGCACACACACACACACACACACACACTTCTTAAACTGTAAAAGAGATGAAAGGAAATTTATACTTCCAGATTTGCAAGATTCTGTTAATGTAACCTTACAATGCAGGTAGTCCTTGATATACGACCATTCATTTAGTGACCGTTCGAAGTTACAGCGGCACTGAAAAAAATGGCTTATGATCGATTTTTACACTTATGACTGTTGCAGCATCCCCATGGTCACGTGATCAAAATTCAGATGCTTGGCAACTGACTCATATTTATGACGGGTGCGGTGTCCCGGGGTCATGGGATCACTTTTTATGACCTTCTGACAAGCAAAGTCAGTGAGGAGGCCGGATTCATTCAACAACCGTGTTGCTAACTACACCAAGGCTGTGATTCGCTTCACGTGGCAAGAAAGCTCGTAAAATGGGGCAAAACTCACTTAACCGCTGCCTTGCTTAGCAAGAGAATTTTCAATTTTTCAGTTGTGGTCCTAAGAACTGTAACTAACTTTAGTAGTTAGCACAGTGTGGGGGGGAAATGTTGCACATGAGTTCCTCCTAAAAACTCTTAGCATTGTTTGTTTCAGACTGTCAAAGTGACCCTGGATGTCCATTTAAACTGCTCGGCTGGAGACATCTTGGTTTTTCTGACAGGTAAGTTTTTCTCTGCTCCCAAGTTTGATGTTACACTGTGGAGAATCAGTAACTCCTTCCTGTATACAGTAGTGGCCAAAATTGTGGAAACCTTTGGGGGAAAGTGTATTTTCTAAAGCTAGCTAATAACACCACTTTTTTTTTTGAAGTAGTACCATAAAATTGTTTATCAGTGGAAAGATCATTTAATCCAGAATGTAATGCAATAACTTTTATGAAGGACTTGCTATTAGAATAGCAGTTACAGTAGAAAGAAGAAAAGTGAAACACGTAGAGAAAACGAGATATAAAAAAATGATCACCACAGGAAAAACGAGATATACAAAAATGATCCCCATGTCAGTTAATCCTTAATTGGGTAACCTTTAGCATGAATTATGGCCTAACACCGTCTTCCCATGGAGTGAACCAAGTCTTTTAGTTCTGCAGCTGTTCTAATGTGAAACCAAGATTGAATGATGGCTTCTATTAACTGGGTTTTATTGCTGGGTCGCTTCTGACTAACAAGTTTCTTTAGTCTGCTCCATAGATTTTCAATTGGGTGAAGGTCTGGGCTATTCCCAGGCCATTCCAGCAGTGGAATAGGATTATCTTGAAACTCCCTCCCCAAAAAAGTGGTGTTATTAGCCATCAAACCTCAAAAATACACTTTTCCCAAAAGGTTTCCACAATTTTGGCCACTACTGTAGGTAGTCCTTAACTTAAACCAGAGTTCCCCAATGTTTCCAGCTTTGTGGACAGATGGGGGGGAGGGGAGAAGGGATGCTTCCACGGCCTGGTTGCAACCCCCTCACGGCCCACAGGTTGGGGACCTCTGACTTAAACAACCCAATTTAAGAAACTGTGTTAAACCGTAACTAAACCTGGAATGACAGTCATAAGTCACTGTGGGTATTACACAGGTCACCACTTGACCAAACTTGATTTTTTTTAAAAAAAAAATTCTTGTGGCGGTTGTTATGTGAACACCATGATCATTAAATGAATGTGGCGATCATTAAGCAAATTCATTATACCCAATGGGTATTTATGGCTAGGAATCAGAAGTCCAGGCTGGAAACTGGATATTCACATCACTGCGGGACACGGCAAATGGCCGTACAGGTGAGCTGGTTGCCAGGTGCCCAAAAAGGAATCACATAACTATGGGGTGTCTGCATTCAGCTGTCGTAATCTCAAAATTGGGTCTTCAGTACCTTTAGGGGGTTGGCCCATCATAATTGAGCAACTGCCATAAATCAAGAACTTTCTGTATTCCCTTTATGGTGCCTGTTAGCACAACACGAATAAGCTGAAGCTCTCAGGTTGTTCATATGTAAAATATTTCATCTTCTTTTGTTTAAGCTTGCTGTCTCTTCCCTAGGAGTTTTCCCGAAAATAAGACCCTGTCTTATATTTTTTTGAACCCCGAAATAAGCGCTTGGCCTTATTTTCAGGGAAGTCTTATTATTTTGGGGTGCATGGAGCAAGACGGGGCTCCTCTTGCAGTCTTACCTGATTTCCAGCTCTGTCTCCCTAACCCTAACCAGAGGAAATAGCGGGGACCAGCTGCATGTGCATGGAAATATTTTTAGGAAGGGCTTATTTTCGGGGAAACACGATAGTCCTTGATTTAGGTCCACAATTGGGATCAGAGTTTCCGTTGCTAGCAAAGAGGTTGTGCAGTGAATCGTGACCAATTTTACAACCTTTTTATCGTGATTCTTAAGCGAACGGCTGCCGTTCAGTGAATCACATGGTCATTAAATGAATCCATTAACATTCGTTGTTGGAAGCTATCCGGGAAGGTGGGAAACGGTGATGTCATAACCCTGGGAACAGTGCTGCAACCGTCATAAATACATGCCAGTTGCCAAGCATCCAATTTTCGATGACGTGATTGTGGCGATGATGCAATGGTTATAGGTGCGAAGACCAGTTGTAAGTCGCTTTTTTTGAGTGCCGTTGTAACTTCAAATAATTGCTTAAACACATGGTTGCAAGTTGAGGATTATCTGTAGCCTTTCCCTCAGTTCCTCAGAACAATATCTTCAATGAGTTTGTGGTTTCACACTAGGGCAATCGGAGATCGAAAGAGCTTGCGAGCTTCTCTTCCAGAAAGCCGAAATGATAGATTACCGCTTTGAAGTAAGAGATCGCTCCGTGGACGGCTTACTTATCTTGCCATTGTATGGCTGCATGCCAACAGGTGAGCATAACAGAGTTGGAAAGGGACCTTGGAGGTCTTCTAGTCCAACCCCCTGCTTAGGCAGGAAATCCTATACCATTTCCAGACAAGTGGATGTCCAACATCTTCTTAAAAACCTCTAGTGTTGGATCATTCACAACTTCTGGAGGCAAGTTGTTCCACTGGTTGATTGTTCTCACTGTCAGGAAATTTCTCCTTAATTCTAGGTTGCTTCTCTCCTTGATTAGTTTCCACCCATCGCTTCTTGTCCTGCCTTTAAGTGCTTTGGAAAATAAATTGACCCCCTCTTCTTTATTCGATATTGGAACATGGCTATTATGTCACCCTTAGTCCTTCTTTTCCTTAAAACTCTTTTATTGTATATATCTGGATTTTCTCAGAGTGAGTCCTTCCTTTCTACTGCATTTTTCAGCATTCTGTAAAACGTGGTGACAATATTTTTCCTTAGCTTTTTCTCAAATCTCATTTGGCCCCCAGAGTTGTGGGTACTCCATCAGTGGAAGGTTTGAAGAAAAAACCAGACCACCATTTAAATGGGATTGTATAAAGTCACCTGCCTTGGGGAGGGGGGGGGGTTGGACTAGAAGACCTCTGAGGTCCCTTCCAGTCCTATGATTCTAGGAAAAGAGAAATCCCATTCTTGCTGCCTTTTCATATGCTTGGCTACAGTTCCCAATATCTTCCAACTTGTCTTGGCTGGGAATGATGGCAGTTGTAGTCCAGGTCAGACACTCCTTGCTCTGTAGCCTGGCTGCTGCTGGTCTCTGGTGGAGTCTAATTTAACCAGTTTTTGCTTTTAATCTTGGGAAAACCAGCTCAGAAATTGGTGTTCCTTCTGACCCTGTTTTTGTCGCTTAGATCAGCAAAGACAGATCTTCGTGCCGCCTCCGCCAGGGATCAGGAAATGTGTCATATCCACAAATATCGCAGCCACATCTTTAACCATCGATGGGATCAAGTAAGAGTTCTGGGGATGTTGATCTGGGCTTTGTGGCTGAACTCTAGACTGTTTAACCCTTAACCACAGGCATACTATTTTGGCTATGCTATTATAGACATGAGGTCATAATGACATCAGTAGCAAAAAGACATTCAATGTTTTCTTCTTTTTTTAAAAAAAAAGTTGTTTTTTTAATTTTTTTAAACAAACAAACAAACAATGTATTTTTTCTGAACAGAGTATTGGCCGGTTCACAAATGTAGACAATTTTTAATCATTTCAACATAATTTATATATTCCCTTTTTGCCAAAGTATTTATTCTATGTTTTTATAGACCAATATTACCCTTCATCCTAACCTCTAGTCTTAACCAAATTCAATTTTTCCCTTCATCTCTATAATAAACCCCCTAAATTTAAAATCTCACATAATATAATTTCTAGTATTTTCTTATAGTCCCTTAATATAATCACTAATATTTTCCATTATCAGTTATTTCAATTTCCAACATCTTAATAAAAATCAATTAATTATGTAGTGTTAAAATCATTAATTTCTTATAAAAAAATAATAAACCAAATTGTTTTATGCCGTACGTTACCTTAAATCTTTTTCCAAATAATGCAATCCAACATCTTAATAAAAATCAATTAATTATATAGCAAGACGTTCGATGTTTTCATGGTTGAATCTAAAAATTATTGTGTAGAGCAGTAAACCAAAAAATGTATTGATCTCTTATCAAATCCACATCGCGCCCATCACTTTTTGTTTCTCCATCCTTGAACTTCAATCTTTCTTCTCTGTCGAAGCGTGAATCAGCTTCATTTCCCCCCCCCCCGGGGTAATTGTAATTAATTAGAGGTGATTGAATCTTGTTTTCCATGGTGTATACACTCAAAGAAAGAAAACCCAAAGTGTAAAATCTAAGAAACATTTTTTTATTGTAAAGGTAAAAAACCTAGATAACTACATCGTTATGCGTAGCTGTATCTCAGAGACGGAACAAAAAAGAAAGTTAGAAAAGAAAAGAATGTAGACATGCGCAGTAGCTCATAAATTACAAGGCCGTCTTATCTCTTTTTTTTATTGAAAAAGTTTTACAATACAAATTTTATCATTTCCCCCAACCCCCCTTCCCCCTCCCAACTTCCCCTTCCCCAACCCCCAACCCCATATCCTCCCCCCCATCCCTCCCTTGGCTTCCCTTGCAAAAAATATATATATATTTTCACACAGTCTACATATATTTATTTATTTATTTATTTATTTATTTATTTATTTATTTATTTATTAAATTTCTATACCGCCCTTCTCCTGGCGGACCCAGGGCGGTGTACAGCCAATTAAAACCAGTACATAAACAATTAAAACCATCCTAAAATCAATATAAGTTAAGGCTGAAAGTTAAGGCTCTAAAAAATTTAAAATTTAAAAATGTATAAAAATATATAAATATAAATATAAAATATTTAAAAAGAAGGGATCAGGCAAGTCCGGCGAGTTGAAAAAAGTGCGTCTTTAGAGCCCGACGAAAAGTCCGGAGGTCCGCAATAGTCCTCAGTATTAAACTAGAAAAATACAGTGAAATCCGGAAAATAATATAACAAATAAACCTATAAATAATAAAGTTTTCCTAAAACTAATAATAATTTTATAATAAAAAACTAATAATAATAATGTTTACCTCATTATCAGCCATCAATATTCATTTATCAATCAATATAGCTCTTATAATATTTAAATCCAAATAAAGATTATCAAACGTTTCTCTAATCTGATATTAATAATTATTTACCTAAATCAATCCCCCATATTATATAATAATAGTAATAAAATATAATATATAACATCAATGTCAAATAATTTTCTGTATCAATAAACCAATTTTTAGTCTTCTCTTCATCTTAAGACCGTCTTATCTCTTGTTGATAAAAGTTCTCTGGCAAAGCTACCATAATGTTCAGAATGGAAGCTCAGCTGGCAAATACAAAATAATGCAGTGACATTCTCTCATTTCCACATTGGGTCCACGGATTGGGCGCTAATCATTTCTTTAGAAAATCATAATTTTCAAATCTCTAGGGGAGTAGGTGAATTTCCGAGATTTCTAGCTGCTGGCCGTAGTTCAGGTAATTGCACAAAAATATTGTGACTATTCTGTTCTGGATCTATTGCTTCCAAAAAATGCAGGAGACCATTCGAATTGGTTCTTGCCATATAAATTATTGCACGACGTAGATTGTGCCTGGTCATCAATTTCATTGGGAGCTTCGTCATCGCTGATGTTAGAATCGGCGGGGGCGGGTTCCTCATTGTCCATTGCAAAATTTTCCTGTCAATCCGATTCCACTTCACTCAGATCACTCTCTGCTTCTCCATACCATTTTAGAACAGTTTCTTCGAAGTTTGGATCACCAAATCGCACTCTTTTTGGTGGAAAACTTGGCCCCAATATTATATTTTTAAAAATAAGTTAACAAAGATCCGCTGTCACAATGACCGAAACTCAAATTCAAATGCCGCTACAGAAAACACCAAATAACTCACGCAAGCGCGATGCTTGCATACACACTTATTGGTGGGAAAACAAAAGCTATTCGCAACCGGAATGGTCCATTTCTAAAAATAGGGGTGTTCCGAACATTTTGGAAAATCGTTGTGGTCACTATGACTGCAGATCAGTGGTTATGGATTAATCCAAGTAGTCCTTGAGATATTTTTAGTGATTGTTCAAATGGACAGCAGCACTGAAAAATGTGACTTACGACCATTTTTCACACTTAACAACCATTGCTGCATCCCCACATGGTTATGTGATCAAAATTCAGATGCTTGGCAAACTGGCTCATATTTATGACGGTTGCAGACTCTTGGGGTCATGTGATCTCCTTTTGCAACCTTCCAACAAGCAAAGTCCATGGGGGAAGCCGGATTCACTTAGCAACCGTGTTCTGAACTTAATGACTGCAGTGATTCACTTAACAACGATGGCAAGAAAAATCGTAAAAGGAGGCAAAACTCACTTCACAGCTGCCCTGCTTAGTAACAGTAGTTTTGTGGGCAAATGAGGTCATAAGTTAAGGACTGCTTGCAATAGAATCTGGGAATTATGGTCGTAGGTTTTGATGGTCATAAGACATGAAGCCTTGCAGAGACCAAGGGAGGGCTCTGCGATCACATTGGCAGCCCTGGGTGCTAAATTGAAACTCCAGGTTGAGGATCTGGTGTTTTTTTATTGCTTTTAATAATGCCTAGAAGTTATTTATTATCATTTTTATTCGTATCGCACCTTTATTATTTATATAGATAACCCAAAACGGCAAACATGCAGGTAGTCCTTGACTTATGACCAGAACTGAGCCCAGAATTCATTCATTCATTCATTCATTTATTTATTGAATTTCTATACCGCCCTTCTCCCGAAGGACTCAGGGCGGTGAACAGATTAAGATTTCATATACATATAATAATTTTTTATATATATAAACAGTAAATAATAAATTAAGTCAACTTGGTGTATCTACTAAGACCTTGGCATAGAATTTAGATGTTTATGCTAGCCCTGCTTGTTGAAATAGAAAGGTCTTCAGGGCACGTCGGAAAGTGCGAAGATCTGGAATTATTCATATTCCAGGGGATATTTTGTTCCAAAGAGTAAGTGCCCCCACATAGAAGGCTCTCTCCCTTGGAACTTATGTTGCTAAGTGAGAAATTTATTAAGTAATTTTTGCCCCATTTCCCCCTTGACTTTCCTTGTCAGACGGTCGCAAAAGGGGATCACATGACCCAGGGACACCGCAGCCGT